>OY727109.1:7057500-7372500 GCA_963402855.1 Ormia ochracea | reverse complement strand
TGACGTTACTGCCAGCATGCGAGTTCGAGTTCGAGTTCGAGTGTGAGTTTGTATGTTTTACGGTTTGTGACTTTGATTAATTGCCTGATACCTACTTACCCGAATATAAATGGAAATGTTGTTATCGTTTGCGAGTGTTGTTGCGTTTTCTTTTTTCTTGCTTTGTTGTCGTCATTATGAAACGGCTGCTGTTGTTGCTACTGTGTTATTTGCTTGCCAGCACAAGATGTTACCGGGAAAGCCAAAGAAAGTTGTCTTCTTGCCATCTTTCAACACCTTAAACTTTTTGTGTTTAATGTGAAAGATTAAAAATGATTTTCATTTCCAAATAAGTGTTGTATGTGCACACTCTCTACAATCTGTTGTTGTTGTTGTTGATGACTTTAATTTTGTTGATAATTTAAAGTTTATGAGAATAAATAAATTCTATTTAATGTCAATCGAATAAACAAAAATTATTTGAAATCGGCGAAAGATAATCTCAGAACAGTATCTGATGGGTGACAATTTACTCTCAAACAATTTTCTAACATTTTTTATTGTTTCTTATACCAGGTGGAGCAAAACAAACATTACAATTATTTAGACGAGTACATGTCGAAGGATCTTCATAAATCAGTTAAATAGAACGAGCCGAAAGCTCAGCAAACGTTCTACAGTTTATCATAAATTTTTATTAGAAAATTATTTTATAATGTTAATGATGTTTGAGGAACGCTGAACATCACAAGTAATTCTTGAGCATCATAAACGTCAAATTTATATTCATACAGGGGATAATGAAAGATTTACAATCGGTGACGGTTGTGTTCAGACAGCGTTATTGAAGACGAAATATCTTCATTCATACTGCCTGCCAGCCTGCCTTCTTGCCTGCAGCCCACTAGTTGAGATCATAAAAATAAATCACTAGAAAAGAATTCTTTTACTCATCAAAGACAAAATGTATATCAATTTCTTCACATGTATATATTTTGTTTCTTATTTTATTTTATGAGCCACAGCAGCCGAGTTTCGTTTACGTAAGCAATACGGTATGTGTGTTACGAATAGTCGTAAAGAATTTTTTATACAAAAAATGCAATCTAGCGAAATTTAATACAGTTTTAAATAGAAAACAAATGTTAGTTTAATAGCATTTTATAGAGAGAATACTCGTAAAGAATAAATTTATAATAAAAAAGAAAATAGGTAAGAAAAAAATAATTTATGGTTATTAAGGAACTGTTCACAATATGGAAAAAGTATGAGTTTTTTTTTTTTTTTTTTTTTTGGTTTTTAAGTTTAAACGAAAAATTGGCTTTGCGATCAACAACTACGGTATACAGACGACAACACTTATAAACACAATAGAGGAAAAGAGATAGCAATAGAGATGAATTATATTATATCTTATCATTGATTTTGACTGGTTGGCTGGTAACGATCACTTCGGCAAATAAATAAATGTGTATGCAGAGGTGTCAGCTGATCGTTTGTAAGGACAGTGATGCGAATGACAGTGATGGCATATAATTTTCAATACAGCCGTCAAATTCAATGAAATCGATGGCTTGCAGACTTGATGGCAATATATACAAGAGTGCATCCGGTCAGAGTTGGATAAACCGTTTTCAATACACCCTTAAAAAAAAGGACTTTTTACTTAAAATCATAAATTATCCACAAAAGTCTTTTTACAACAAGCTACCGATATGTATGTATGTATAAGTAGAGAATATATATAAATCATTATTTCATGTATAAACATAAAAAAAAATTGTTATGATAACGAGTATAAAAGCCTTGTTCATCACTTTGAAGTTTTTGTTTGTGTGCATGAATCAAACTCAATTTTTTATATACCAAAATCATATGAAACATCACAGCTGTTCGAAACGAACACATATTCGTTATTTATAATTTTAAGCAAAAAGTACGAAAATAAATGGTACCTTTTACAACTAAATTTACCATTTAATCATCACTTGCTTTGTATCATCGCTGTCTTTGCACACAAAACAAACTATCAGCTGACACGCCTACTTTTACAGTTTTACTTTGGAGGTCGGCTAATTAGACTTTTAGCCAATGCAAAATATTATAAGGCCTGTTCGTTTCTTAAAAAAGAAATTATTTTTAATACATATTTTTCAAGTTATTTGATGGATTTTGTAAATAAAAAATATTTCAAATAATTAAATTTTTTTACATGCACGTGAACATGATCGGTGGCAAACTATAATTATGGATAGCAAACGGGAGGCTATAAAGTGTTGTAAATTGTGCAGCCATACAATTTATGCTCGTACTATACCTGCTGGCAAAGGTTGGCCAACGATCATATGATAAGCCAACTTGTACACAGAGCTGGAAGCTATCAATTATTGCTTTCTTAGAGACGCTGAACTTCAAACGTCAATGTATACAATACTAATATTTATTTATTTATTTTTCATTTTTAAAATAAAATTTTGTTTGACACTAAACCAATTCAATTCAAACTTAATTTATTAGCAGATTTATGGTTTTGCTTTGCTTTGCAAACGAGCCATCAAATCGACAGTTGCACAAAGAATTGAATAAAATTAAAACATTAACGAGGCTAATTGAAAGAGACGGATTGAAGCCTACTGAGTTAAAGTAGATGCAGTTTTATAGCCGATAATTGTGTTAACAAACAATAACAAAAAAAAAAAAAAACTAAAAAAAAACAAACAGATGAAACCAAAATGACACAACACAAATGCATTCATTGTCATACCTTTTCAAACCATTGAATTGGAATCGCTTGCTTTCACAATACAAGTGACATGAAATAATTAATTACCATTCGCCTACTTGCTCTAATGCTGTGTCTGGTCGAAAGCGGCCACAGTTGTAGTCAAGCTGTTAGAGAATGTTGGATGAGTGAGTGCAAATGAAAGTTGTTTGGTTGGCTTGATATGCAATTTATGTTTGATGCAACCAAAAACTAACTGCAGTTTGTGATTTCCCACTGAAGATAAACGGAAAGCTGCTACTGTATACCGAGTATTGGGAAAATCACTTTAAATTAATTATAAAAATATTTAAAGAGATAAATAACATGACCAGAAATAAAAAAGCAAAGCAGCCTGTTATCAATTTCTCTCAGTGTCGCTGGAAGCTTTAAAGGTCTTGTTTTGTTGTTGTTGTTTTTTTGCTGGAATGCACTTTTTTATAGTGCATTTTGCAATATTTGCAGACTTTTAGAACTCAGCATGAAAGTATTAATTTTTAATTACATTTTCACCAATTGTGGCTTTCGAACACATGTTGCTTAATTAATTATAAAACGATACGGCGCAAAACCAGCAACCAGCAAACAACAAGCATAACATTTAAAATGGAATACAGCAGAAAAAAAAATTGCCAATAAAAATTAAAGGGAAAATATTTAAAGAAAAAAATAAGCAAAAGCCCAAATCAAGCTGCTTTAATTAGAGGCAGGATATTTCATGCTGTGCTGCATAAACTGAAACAAGATTTTCAAATAACAAGCAGGCAACAAGACTCCGATGAAATTTCTTGTTTTTCGGAAAAAAAGGCAAGACAATAAAAAGCATCGGGGAACACACAGACAGGTTTCTATAAAAAAAAATATATATGGAAAATATATTTTGCATAATTAATTTAATAACTTATAAATGATTTCATTTTAGCCAGAAGATTTGCAAGATTAGCGTATCGCACAACAAAACGTGTCAGCGTCGCAATTGGCCACTTGACTCCGTTTATGAATTGGAAATTTTTTCCATAAAGCAATAATTTGTTAATTATTGTTTTGTAGAAACAAATTAAATTCCACAAAACTAATTTATTACACAAGAAAAAAAAAATAGGAAAATTCACATATTTTATTTCAAAAACTATTGAAAACATGTCTTGTATTTATTGCATAATATGTCTCAATTGGCAGGAGTCACGATTATGCAGTCATTCATTATACGACACATATTAATCATCTTCCGTGCCATTGATAATGTGAATGCATGTGCGGAAATGAAAAGTAAATAAAAATTGTAATGACAACTTGCGAAATCATTGTTCTGTTAACTTAACTTTTATTTATATTTTCTATTTTGTTCTGCACTTGTTTTTGTGACAAACTTTTTGCCATTCATGCTACAGGCTTTCAGTTATAAATGCATATACACCTGCATGCATATGTATGTATAGGTATACGAGGGTGATTTGTATACAGTACCATCCGCTTATTGCTAACTTTAATAAATTTCGTAATAAACGATAATGGAAATAATTTTGTAAATATTTCATTCAAAATAATTTAATTAAAAGTTTTCAATTACACCAACTCAATTAAAACAATTTAAATAAAATAATTTTATTACAAGAATTACATTAAAATAATTCAAGTAAAGGAATTAAATAAAAATTTTTCAATTTTTTTTTTTTAATTTAATCTTGGGAATATTTAATTCAAAATAATTTAATTAAAAGTTTTCAATTACAGCAACTCAATTAAAACAATTTAAATAAAAAAATTGAAATACAACAATTTCATTAAAACAATTCAAGTAAAGGAATTAAATAAAAATTTTTCAATTTTTTTTTTGAATTTAATCTTGGGAATATTTAATTCAAAATAAATTAATTAAAAGGTTTCAATTACAGCAACTCAATTAAAACAATTTAAATAAAATATTTTTATTACAAGAATTACATTAAAATAATTCAAGTAAAGTAATTAAATAAAAATGTTTCAATTTTTCAAGAAAACTCAATTAATAATAATTTTGTAAATATTTAATTCAAAATAATTTAATTAAAAGTTTTCAATTACACCAACTCAATTAAAACAATTTAAATAAAAAAATTGAAATACAACAATTTCATTAAAACAATTCAAGTAAAGAAATTAAATAAAAACTTTTCAATTTTTATAGAAAACTCAATTAATAGTAATTTTGGGAATATTTAATTCAAAATAATTTAAACTCAATTAATAGTAACTTTGGGAATATTTAATTCAAAACAATTTAATTAAAATTTTTCAATTACACCAACTCAATTAAAACAATTTAAATAAAATATTTTTATTACAAGAATTACATTAAAACAATTTAAGTAAAGGAATTAAATAAAAACTTTTAAA
Source organism: Ormia ochracea (assembly GCA_963402855.1). Taxonomy (NCBI): domain Eukaryota; kingdom Metazoa; phylum Arthropoda; class Insecta; order Diptera; family Tachinidae; genus Ormia; species Ormia ochracea. Next base: position 7,367,384 of record OY727109.1, on the reverse strand, counting down.
TTTTAAAGAAAACTCAATTAATAGTAATTTTGGGAATATTTAATTTAAAATAAATTAATTAAATGGTTTCAATTACAGCAACTCAATTAAAACAATTTAAATAAAATAATTTTATTACAAGAATTACATTAAAATAATTCAAGTAAAGTAATTAAATAAAAATGTTCCAATTTTTCAAGAAAACTCAATTAATAATAATTTTGTAAATATTTAATTCAAAATAATTTAATTAAAAGTTTTCAATTACAGCAACTCAATTAAAAGTTTATCAAAATTGTTCAACTCAAAGAGAACTCAATGACTGCTTTCCAATTGGAATACCTTAAAACACAGTAATTTATATGAAAAAACTCGATTAAAACAACGCGATTAATACAATTCAATTAAAATATTTCTATTATGAAACTTCAATTAAAACAATTTCATTAAATTGTTTAAAATAATTCAAATAAAATATCAATTAGAAAAACTCCTCCCCTGTTTAGCCGATGATCTCATATTATAATTATATAATTAATTATATTAATTAATATTAATTATATATATGAATATAATTATAATATTAAGTAAATAAATTATAATAAAATAATTAAAAAAAACTGCAAATTAAATTAAATAATTCTCTATCAATAATTTTATTACATTCATCTCATTTCATTGAAGTAAAACAATTCAAACAAACTTTTCATAAAACTCAATTAAAAAGTTTGATCAAACTCATTTAGTTAATGCAACCCAAACACAGTTCAATATGAACTATTCAATTGAGAAAATTCACAATAATTCAATAAAAACTATTGAATTTAGAAAATTCAATCACAATAAAAACTATTGAATTGAGAAAACTCAATCACAATAATTACATGATTAATCACATAATTAATCACATAATTAATTCAGTAAAAACTATTGAATTGAGAAAATTCAATCACAGTAATTCAAATAAAACAATTCGATTAATACAATTCATTTAAAACATTCCTATTAAGAAAGTTCAATTAAAATAATTGCATTAAATTGATTAAAATAATTAAATTAAAATAATTCAATTAAAAAATCAATTAAAGTTATCAAATAGAAATAATGCTGCTTAGCCGATGACCTAATTAGAAGTGCTTCTACTCGCATTACAAATGTATGAATATAATTATAATATTATGTAAATAAATAATAATAAATTAATTAAAAAAACTGCAAATAAAATCAAAGAATTCTCTATCAATAATTTTATTACATTGATTAAAATAATTTCATTAAAGCAATGCAAATAAATGAATTCAAAGAAAACATTCCAAAACTTCCTTTCCGTTTTAATTTTGTGGCAGAGACACTAAGAAGGTCACTAAGGACACTAAGAATCGTAGGTAAATATGGTATGCGCTTTGGTGCTTTCCTAAGTAAAATGATTAAGAAGATGGAAATCACGCAATATAGTAAATATATTTGCTAGTTTTGCGGCAAGGAATCCATGAAACGTGCATGCATTCATTGGTGCTGCAAGCGATGCAAAGGAATTGTAGGTGGTGGTGCTTGGGTTTACTTTACTAGTGCTGCTGCATCAGCTCGATCAGCTGATTATAAAATTTTAATTACAATTCCTTTTAGAAAAAAATGAGCAGGATGCAGGGAATTAGTTTATTACGAAGAAGAATTCCTTATAGCCGAGTTTTACTGTAATCAAAGATGTAATAATAATGTACAAGGTAACTCAAAAGTCGCCATCCGTTCGGCTCGTAAGCTCCCTGCCGACGTATTTCAACTGCATAAATTTTTTAATATAATTTTTTCCAAGCTGTCATATCAACGCTTTTAATAAGTGAGAAACTTTAATACTGCTTTCAGATTGTAATTTTTTGGGATAAAAATAGGAAGAAAAAAATTTGGTAAATAGAAATATAATATTCGGCAAACTTCCGTTAAAGTGAAGACCAGCATACACCTGGTGCATACTCACATGCTTGAACAGTCACGCATAGCATGTGCTTAAACGTTCATTTAAATTCTCCCACTTTCCCTCTCTCTCTCTCTCTCTATATCCTGTCGAATGTGGTTGGCTCATGTGATGGCGTCATTAGCAAATGCTACTGGCAACTGCATACAATATAATTGTTCAAATTCAAAATTAGTTAGTTTTGAGAATGGATATGAGAGAATAAGAATAATTTTTATACTACTGACATGTTCTGTTGCCATCATGAAGCCGATTGCAGCAATGCCAATCTCCTTTCAAACGTGCTTCTTCTCCGAATGATTAAAAGGATAATTATGACAAAAACGTCTATGATAGTTAAATGCATTTCACTTTCGAGTTATTCTAAATGTGTGCTTCTCATTTCACAACAACTGCTTTCCACAATGACACTAATATCACTGATAATATTTGAAAGCTTGTGACAGCTTTGGCAATTGCTATTCAGTTAAAATGCTATTAATGTGGAATGACAATGATGATGACATCGTGTTTACTTCCTTTATGGATTTTCAGATCCATTCCATTATTGTCAGTCATATGAAAAGCTGTTACTATTTATAGGCATGTCAATTTTAAACGGAAGTTGAAATAGCAACAAAAGAAATTTTTATGTAAAAAAATAAATAACAAAAAAAAAAAACAACAAATACAAATGAATGAAAATAGAAAAGAAGAGAAGAGAAGAGAAAATTGGCTTGACACAAAGCAAAGTTGTTTGAAGTAGTAGAGAAAGCGAGAAGGCCAATTTGTATATAAAGATATTTGAAAGTGAGGGGAGAATTAGCAAAAAGGTTTATCATGGCTGTCTAAGAGGATAACATAACAAAAAAAAAAAAAAAAATGCGGGGTATGACCTCCTTTCGTCATTGCATACGATGGTCTGCAGCAACAGGAACAAAACAAGTACAATTCAGCACAATAGCAGCGGAAGATATTGTGATGCCAAATGAAGGAACACGGCATGTAATTGCAAAGTACACAAATTACACTTCTTCGCCGGACTAAGAAATAGGGCCTAAACTTGGTTGGGCCCACATCTAATGTGGCTTGGCCATATTGGTAGCTTGAATGTAAGCAAGCTCTTAAACCTTGAGCACGGAGGGGTCTACCGTAAAGTAATGCGAGAGCTGTGCCGTTCGGGAATACAGTCCTAGGTGAGAAGGTAGATGGGGTTTTGGTAGGTATGTCCATTGTGGAGCGTACGACATACCCGCAGTAATGCATTTCCCCAGCTTAAGCGGAAAAAAAATCCTTCAAATTTTCCTATGTTTGTAAGAGGAAGATGTAGGGAGTAGCCTTTAGCAGCATTCGACTCCAATCGGTCAACATTGAGTGTGACGAAAAGATCAATCCCTAAACAGTGTATTCGGGCAAAGAAAGATCTCTCTCTCTCTACAATACGCAGCCAGGTTTGTTGGTGTATCAAATACAAGAACGCGGTGAATACAACTCTTGCTGGGGTAGAATGAAAAAAATGGCGTAGTGGGAGGGCGGTTGCTACTATATATAGTGATGGGAATGTAGACGTTCCGCTGGAATGTTCCAAACATAAAGATCTTCATAAAGTTTCATGAAAGAGAAAAAAAAGAAAGTTGTCTACTTGTCTGCATAAAGCACTCTGGTTTTGTAAGGAATTGGAACCGAAATTCTCTTGGCTAGATTTTTAAATTAAAAATTAGACAAAAAAGTTCTTCTGCTGGCGCTAACAAAAGACAAGAATACATGCAATTGATTGCCAGTAAATTTCGTAGTTTAGTTTAATGCATACTTCCACTTTCACTTTCTCTTTCCTTTTTTCTTCCTTAAAGCACTTTACTAGTATCTCCTGCCTTTCATTTACTTGATGAACTAAATGTAGTTCCATTTTTCCTGTGATTTCTGTTTAGCAAAATCTACACATACATTAGTTTTAATTGAAAAGTAATCTTTAGGCTTTTTTGCTTCTTTAGTATGCTACTGATGCCGTTTCTGGCCACACTTATTCCTAAATCCTTAACATAATTTATGACAGCTTTGCCGACTAAAGTCAATCTGCCAAATACGTTTCATTGAAAATCTAACTTAATTAAAATTCTTCCAATGGATAGAATATAAAACACCAGCCATGCCCAAGCAGTTGGTCACAAAATTGCTCATGTATTTAAGCCATTCTCAAAATGAATTTCAATGGATACAAGTTAATTTAAATTATTCCAAATATTTGGGGCTACACAATAAATAAAAGATGTAAAACTTTACAAGAACTGCAGGACAGACACGTGATTTAATATTCAGTTAACGTTTTTAGGACACTTCTGATTAAAAGCAGAAGATCAAAAACTATTTTATTCATTTGCATGTCAACTTAATTAGACATTTTTGTGAATGCGTGCGCTTCAAGGGAATTTGTGCTTGCACACACACACACACACACAATCACACATCCCCACATACAACATACTTTTGGTGGCACGTTAAGAAAATGTTTAAAAAGGCGTGAAATAACTAATAAATTTTGTAGTGAATTTCAATTTTCATTAACGTACAACCGATTAAAAACGGATTAAAAATTTGTAAACAATTATTTAATTAATTTTAATTTAATTAAATTTAAAACTAGAAATTTTCGGGCCAACTGCATTTCAATTCTCTACGGAGACACTTCTTTTAAATAAAATGTTGTTTTAAATAATTTAACTTCTATGAATAAGCCGTCACATTCTAAATTATAACGTTCCCACTCACCTGAAAAAGAAGAAGAAAAAAACTTAATTAATAGTTTTGTTTTAAAAAATAGATAAAATTAAATGTAAATAAAAATTCTCATTTGAATAACAAAAAAACATTAAAAAATATAATAAAAAACATTAAAAAATATATAAAAAGCGTTACAAAATATATAACAAAATATTAAGAAATATATAAAAAATATTAAAAAATTTATAAAAAACATTAATAAATATATAAAAAACCTTAAAAAATATATTGAAAAACATTAAAAAATATAATAAAAAACATAAAAAAATATATAAAAAGCATTACAAAATATATTAAAAAACATTAATAAATATATAAAAAACATTAAAAAATATATCAAAAAACATTAAAAAATATATTGAAAAACATTAAAAAATATAATAAAAAACATAAAAAAAATATAAAAAAAAAACATTAAAAAATATATTAAAAAACATTGAAAAATATATTAAGAAATATATAAAAAACATTAAAAAATGTATAAAAAACATTAATAAATATATAAAAACAATTAAAAATTAATTAAAAAACATTAAGAAATATATAAAAAATATTAAAAAATTTATAAAAAAAACATTAATAAATACATAAAAAACATTAAAAATATATGAAAAACATTAAAAAATATATTGAAAAACATTAAAAAATATAATAAAAAGATTAAAAAAATATATAAAACCATTAAAAAATATATTGACAAACATTTAAAATTATAATAAAAAACCTTAAAAAATATATAAAAAGCATTACAAAATATATTACAAAATACAGGGTGGGCCAAAAGTCACAATGGGGTTTAAAAAAACGAACTTTTTTGTTTATTTTTTTTTTAAGATTATATAAATAAAATCTGGAGAATAAATAATGGAGGGATTTACAACTGAACAAAGAACAAGAATAATAGAATTTTATTACTTAAATCATTACTTATTACTTTTATTACTTATTAAATTTTTAAACCCCATTGTGACTTTTGGCCCACCCAGTATTAAGAAATATATAAAAAATTTATAAAAAAAAAACATTAATAAATATATAAAAAACATTAAAAAATATAATGAAAACATTAAAAAATATATTGAAAAATATTAAAAAATATAATAAAAAACATTAAAAAATATATAAAAAGCATTACAAAATATATTAAAAAACATTAAGAAATATATAAAAAATTTATAAAAAAAAAACATTAAGAAATATATAAAATATATTAAAAACATTAAAAATATAATAATAAAAAGATTAAAAAAATATATAAAAACATTAAAAAATATATTGAAAAACATTAAAAATTATAATAAAAAACCTTAAAAAATATATAAAAACATTAAAAAATATAAGAAAAAGATTAAAAAAATATATAAAAACATTAAAAAATATAATAAAAAACCTTAAAAAATATATAAAAACATTAAAAAACATATTAAAAAATATATTGAAAAACATTAAAAAATATAAGAAAAAGATTAAAAAAATATATAAAAACATTAAAAAATATATTGAAAAACATTAAAAAATATAGTAAAAAACCTTAAAAAATATATAAAAACATTAAAAAATATATTTAAAAAAAATATAGAAAAACATTAAAAAATATAATAAAAAGATTAAAAAAATATATAAAACCATTAAAAAATATATTGAAAAACATTAAAAAATATAATAAAAAACCTTAAAAAATATACAAAAAGAATTACAAAATATATTACAAAATATTAAAAAATACATAAAAAATATTAAAAAATTTATAAAAAAAAACATTAACAAATATATAAAAAAATGTATAAAAAAATTTAAAAATATAATAAAAACATAAAAAATATATAAAAAAAACATTAACAATTATAACAATAAACAATAAAATATATATAAAATATATAAGGAGAATTACGTTTTAAAAATATATAGTATACATATAAAATATATAAAACAAAAATAAAAAAAAAAATAAATAATATCTTTTTTAGTGTAAATTAAATTCATAAATTAAAATAAAAATTTAGAAATTTACAATATCGTTTAGAATATCTGTTACATCTTTTCTAAATCAGTAAAATTAAAAACGCCTGCGGATTGTTAAGCATGTAATTAATATATCGTTAGTGGAAGAAACATCGGTCATCTAAAAAGCACAAAAATGAGGTAAATGTAATCATTTGCCTCAATTACAAATGCTGAACTTTTTATTAAAATCAACTCTCTTTACGATTACAATGTTGTCAACACTTTTTATCGGTTGCGTAACACAAGTTGCATCGTTAAAAACTGTTTTGTACGAAATTTAACGATTTTTGTACGATCTAAAAGCCAGTTAACGAAAAGCCAATGATTTTATTCCTACATAAAATGCAACAATAAAACTACGATATCAATAAAACAACAACAATTACCTCGAGAGCCCTCTACTAGGTCAGCACTGCTCTAAAATATTCAGAGGGTTGTTAAAATAAAAGATATTCGTATGTGTTAATAAAATATTCGCTCTGTTAACCGTTATTTTATCCATAAACAAAATAATAGAGGCAACAACAACGATACACATATTTCAACAACAAACTAGAACTACAGGGTGCAACAAAAGAAAGTTTCCTTGTTTTTTGTCGTTAGCGGATGGAAGCGTTTGGCAATTTCCTATTGCCGGAACAGAAAAATTTCTATGGTTAAGGCTAAGGGCTATGGTGCCAGCAGGGTGATAAAAGGGCGAAACAGGTTTCAACTTGACTATTTTCATTCTGTTACAGTGTATTTTAACGATAACTGAGCTTGACAGCTGGTGACATTGGTGAAATGATCCGGTAAGACTATTCAGAAGTTCAAATTGAAAGATCATTGAAGTCCTTGAAATTTCTGTAGACTAGCGAGTACAAAAAAATATTTCTTATCTTAAATTGAATAACTTAATTAAGAAAGAAAGAAATTATGAAAGCTGTGATTTCGAAAAGGTATTAAAATGTCAGAAATATCAAGATTCCTTCTCCGAATTCATGGTTTCAGCAGTATCCTTCCATTTTTAATTTTAAAATAAAAACAATTACAATTTTTTGGTAAAAAAGTATTGTAGTCCGATATTACGATTTTTACGCCTCTGCTATACAAGTAGAGACTTGGGAAACAGTAACTTTCTTTTAAGGCACCCGCTAACTAACTTTTTTTTGTTCTTCCCAACCACTTAAATCAACTTCATGGCCCCTGCAAGCATTCTACTCTCTGCACATATTCTTGAATGAAAGGAAGAAATTAATGCAGCAAGGGGAAAGGAAACAAAAAGAGTAAAGAAAATTCTTATATTGGCAAAGTAAACATAGAAACGGAGTGGCCTTTTTGCCACAAAGGACATCAAGGAAAAATATGGCCGCACCACCAATACACAGTATGATGAGCTTTGCCAAGGAGGCAGAGGGATGTTTTTCTTAAAAAAAAAATTTTTTTTCAAAATTAATTACGCAATTGGAAAAAGTGTTCAAATATTTTACTTTAAAATCAGCGGTTTTTGGAGCGTTAAATTAACGATTTTTTGGTTGTATAAAATGCAGCCCAGCCAAGCATCACGTGTTTGAGGGGCTTACCAAGGCTATTAGGCTTAATTGCTTGGGTGCCTCCATAGGCCAATGAATAATGCAGAGCATACTAAAATGGAGGACGTGGGTTCAATTCCTGCCTAGACCGTGAATGTTTTTCTGTAGACAAGCCGAAAGCTTAGCTTTGCAAGTTAAATTAATTAACAAAAAAAAAAATTATCAGCCCAATTCTAATTTTTTCCCGGGAATTTTTTCCCTTCCCTATCACTTATTCCCGGGAAAGAAATTCCCTCATTCTAATCTCCCCGGGAACAAGAAAAAAGGGAGGGGAAAATCAGCATCAGCTGTTTTGGTTTTGACATTTTATTTTGTGCAAACGCTAGTTTACAAATAAAAAAGAGGATACAAGTTCATCAACTTCAGAGCAATACTTGACCACAGCTCAATCAATAAGAGCAAATATTGGAAGTACGCTATAAGAAAATAATTGTTTTAATATTTTAACAATTCATTTATTTTATAGAAATAACAAAATACCACTTCTTGGGTGAATATAAAAAAAAAAAACAAAAATAAACTGCCACATACATACATATGTAATACTAAATTTTGTAAATATGCAATTTTTTAATTGTCTGCCGCACATGTTTTTTTTGGTCAGTCCATACCTTAAAATTTAATAATTTTATTAAAGTGGCCAATCTTATCAAAAATTTTTGGGAAATAGAAAATTTTATTTTATTAATTTTATTTTAAATTTTATTTTTTCATTGCACTTATCGTGAAGTAGCAGTACTATCTCGAAGCGTTCTACACTATCAACAATAGCAAGGATATACATATGTATATAACCCCTTACACAAACATTTTAATAAACATTTAAATAAACTATTAAGAAGAGCTGTGAAACGTATAGCTGTTTTACCCATCGATGGAAACCAAGTTGAAAGTATGGACCTTCCAACGGTGGGCGTTTCAGCATTTATAAATTGTATTTCAATTTATTTCTTTTTACTTGTTGCTAAGCTCATTATAAATATGTATGTATGAACGGTTCACTTCACAAATATTACAAACTCTTGTAAAACAGTAATTGATAATTATGTGACGGTATTTCTAATAAGCTAAATAATGAAGTTAATAATTGGATTCTGTTAACAATGACCTTAAGAATTTAGAGTACATTTTTTTTACCCTTGTCGCCTTTATTAAAAAAATCTTGGTTTATTTATTTTTTTTATGTAAAAAGTGTTACAGAATTTTTTTGGATCAGAAATTTATCTTTTTCCACTCAGTAACATTCTTATTTGGTGGACCTTTGGAATTAAGTTCCTCTTCAGCGCTTTGCTAGAACCGTTATATCTTGCTTATCTCCCTTAAAAAATCCGCGAGCAATTTCAGCATTCTGCTCCATAAGGGAGATCAAGTGTTGCAATTGCGTCTTATTTCTACTTTTTGACCTAAAAAAATTACTTTAAAATTACTATTTTATAATTTTTTAATTTAAAACTTACATTTTTACGTTATCTCCCTGCAAAATATTTGAGGAAAAAACTCCCAAAAACTGTTAACTGTTTTCTCCCTTTTTCTATATTCATAATACCTACTTTTTTCCCAGGGAAATTTCTCCCTTTCTCAAATTGTGTTTAGAATAGGAGGAGAGACAAAAGGGAAAAAACTCGAGGGAAATTCAAATTCATAATAGGAGGAATGGGAAAAGGGAAATTTTTCCCGGGGAATTATTTTTCATAATTGGGCTGTATAATAATTAGCCACATATTTGCCTTTAACCCTTCAAGTACCGAGTTTGGATGGAGACTTTTAATCTAAATGATGACTAAACAGTGCAAGTGTTATAAACTTGTATAATAAATAATTCACATATCAGATCTTCAGTGCAGATCTAACAAATTAATTTATTTCAAACTATAAATAGAAATCCTTATAAGTTTTTAAAAAATTCAAAATAAAATTTATAAGACTTTAACGACAACATGATACAAAACAAATAGAGAAAGAACACGTGACGATATTTCCAGATGGCGAATAAACAAACTTAACGATAACTTTCTGATAATAATATTAAAATTGTGAATAAAGCAAATGGAATGTCTGTTGAATAAAAATAGAAAAATAAATATGGAAATTCCATAACAAAATTTGCAAAGTTTATTTATAAAAATTCTAAGAATTTCTCATTTTTTTTTTAGCTAAAAAATATAACAATGCGAGTGCTTTATTTATATCAAGAGGTCGAGTGGGAGTGACAGCATATAAAAAAAGGAAATGTTGACAGGACAAGTCTTTACAGAGTTTAAAAGGACATGTTACATTGAGCTTTGCTGTTTAGCATTTCATGTGCGAAGAGAGTTAGGCTTTGTTCAGAGGGACTGTAAGAGGTGAAAATAATTTATTATTTATTATAATTAATAAAATTTATTTATTTATAATTTTATTAAGCATTTTATTTTTATTGCACAATTTTCTTTTAGATTAAAACCAATTTGTGGATTATTAGTTAGCCAATATGATAGTTACCTTTAAAATAATATACAGCCTAAAGTAAAGTCCTTTGCAATATCCTGTAATGATTTAAAAATGTAAAGGATATTGCAGGATCGCCAAGCAATGTTATTTTTGTATATTATTTGGAGAAATGGTAGAGACAATTTATGATGTCTATTGCATTTGCATAGACGCGACAAATACAATAGGTATCTTAGTTTTTAGAGCTAGATACGACAGCTCGGCTGGCAGGCACGCTAAATGCCCTTAAAGTTTTGAGAAGCAAAATGAACACAAATTTCTTTTAGTTCAGAATTGATTCTAATTTATTATTATAAAATTACTTCCTTATATACTATTTTACATGTTTGAATTTCTTTTGCATGTGTGCGGAATGCCCAGTGCAAAGTGGGTTTTTTGCTCACCTTGCATTTTGCATTGTTACGGTCAAACACCTTACAATGAAGTGGAGCAAGTGAGGATACTCAAATTTCACCTTGCTGCACTTCTTTGTGTATACAATTGAAAGGTGTTTGTCGTGTGTTTGTGTCATGCATTTAATGTGTGTAACTGTTTTAACAATAAATAAATGTGATTGCTTAATTAATAATTGGTTATATTAAGGGGGTACAAATTGATGTGTAGTGATTAAATATTACACTACACCTCCCCTTTTCGGAGAATGATCTCACAATGTTTTGAGGGATCATTCACACATTATGTTAAATGTAATGTTACACTTATATAAGTACATATGGATATGTGTAAAGTATAATCTTTATTTTTGATTTTTATTTATTTTAGTGTATTGATATTTTCCTTAATTTCTATTGATATTTCCTTATCTTAAAAGATTATTAATATTTTATTTATTATTCTAATTCTCTCTGGCCAGATTTTTAAAGTAAGAATTATATATATAGTTTTTGATTTTATCTATTTACAATTTTTATTCGATTCTTGTGTACTTTAATGGTTTTATTTTTATTTATTTCTATTACACAATTATTGAAGTTATCCATCTCTAAAATTTTGAATGGACCAGTATAAATTGAATCGAGTTTGTGTCTTGCTGGGTCTTCTAAAACAACATAATCTCCTACTTTTAGAAGTTGGGGGTTTATGTTTTTATCGTGTACAGCTTTCTGCTGTAGCTTATATTTTTCAATAAATATTTTAGCTCTCTTCTGCGCTACTTGGAGTCTATACTTAATTTCTTTTTCATATGCATCTATGTTGTATAAGGGATCTACATTATTTGAATTGATGCTTTCAATGTTGTTTGGTAATCTTCCGTAAACAAGTTCATATGGGCAATAACCATGTATTGTCGAGGGGGTGGTATTGTAACAGTACGTAAATGAACCTAACCATTTATCCCAATCTGATCTATCTATTGCAATATATGATCTTAAATACTCATTGAAAGTTCTATGTGACCTCTCAACTGTACCTAATGTTTGATGATGATATGCTGTTGAAGTTGAATGTGAAATTCCTAATAGTTTATAGAGTTCTGTAAATACTTGGTTCTTGTATTCGGTGCCCATATCGGTTATTACTTTTTTCATAGGCCCGAATTGTAATATAAATCCTTCAAAAACTGCTTTAGCTACAGTATTGGCTAATTTATTTGGAATTGGGATTGCTACTAAATATTTTGTTAAATCACATACAATTGTGACTGCATATTCATTTCCATTTTCAGATTTTGTTAAGGGTCCTATGGTATCTATTAAAATGGTATCAAAAGATTGCGTTGGGGTTGGTGTAATGATCAGTTGTTCTTTTGTGGTGTTTTTAGGTTTATTAAATGTGCATTTATTACAATTTCGAATGAATTGTTTAACGTCCACAGACATTTTTTTCCAAAAATAGAAATTTTTAAGTTTTTTGAGTGTTCTAGTGACTCCAGAGTGACCTCCCTGAAGTGGATCTTCATGATAGTACTTCATCAATTTAATTTTTTCTTCATTACTTTCTATATTCTTTATTTCGGCCGTTATCGCGATTTCTATTATTTTTAATTTTTCATTTGCTAGCTTTTTAAAATCATTGATGGATATTTTTTTGAAAATATCATCTCTCGCGTTAATTTTTAATTTTTCAATCCCAATATTACAAGCTTTTCCTTCAAGCTTTGGAAATAGTTTCTTTAGAGTTACTTTTCCATTGATAATATAGGATGAAATATTCATTAGAAGAAGTGTTTTTCTATCATGTCTAAGAGCAATTGATTGATTTTTTGTAAGGAGGAATTGTATTTTAGTAAATTTTTTGACCTGTTTTGCGTTCGATACCTCATAGCATTTAGGTGGTTTGCTATTGGGTGTAATATTCTGATTTTTTACCTCGTTTGATATGGTTTCTTTGCGTTTTTGTGCTCTTGTTATTGCTAATATACTATTTGTACTGATTTGTTTGAACTGTTCTATGTTTATACGTGATAGTGCATCTGCTCCGCAGTTGTCTTTACCTTTAATATATTCTATGCTGAAGTCGTACTCTTCTAAATCTAAACGAATTCTGGTAAGCTTTGAAGATGGATTTTTCAACGAGAACAGGTATGTTAGTGGCTTATGATCACTACGGACTAAAAACTTTTTTCCATAAACATATGGTCGAAAATAGTTTATTGCCCAGTGAATTGCTGCTAATTCCTGTTCTATCACTGATTTGTTACTTTCTCCCTTTGTAAATGCTCTGGAGGCAAATGCAATTGGCAATTGAATTCCATTATTCTCTTGGCTTAATACCGCTCCACACGCGAGCTTGCTAGCATCGGTTGTGATACAAAATTGTTTCTCAAAAATGGGGTATTGCAAGATTTTTGGTGTAATGAGTGATTCTTTTAGGTATTCAAATGCTTCTTGACATTCATTGCTCCAATTAAAAGGGGTGTTTTTCCGTGTAAGCTTGGTAATATGAACGGCGTAGTTCGCGAAATTAGGTATAAAGCGTCTGTAGTAATTGCAAAATGCTACAAATCTGCGTGCTGAATCCGCGTCAGTTGGTTTAGGGTAATTCCTGATTATTTCGTATTTATTATTGTCGGGTAAAATCCCTTTATCAGTACACCTGTGTCCCAAAAATGTAGTTTCCTGTGTAAAGAATGTACACTTATCGGGATGCAACTTTAAATTGTATTTTCTACAAGTTGAAAAAACGTCCTTGAGGTTTCGAAACATATGCTTTTCTGAGCATCCTATCACTATTAAATCGTCCATATACAGGAACGCTTGTTCCGGTTTTAGACCTGAAAATGCCAATGTCATCATCCTTTGAAAGGAGTTTGGTGCTATCTTGAGTCCAAATGGTAATCTTTTAAATCTGTAAGAACCCTGATTCGTTGAAAATGAAGTTATATCTCTGGATTCTTCTGAAAGCTCGATTTGGTGAAAACCTGACATTAAATCTAGGCATGAGAAATACTTCGCTCTTCCTAGCTGATCTAGTATATCGTCAATACGAGGAAGTGGGAATTTGTCAGCAAGTAGTTTCTTATTCACCTGTCGATAGTCGATAACAAGTCTCCATTTTTTCGCATTCTCACCTGGTAAGGACTTTTTTGGCACTAACAATAGAGGGCTATTGTAATCAGATATCGATGGTTCTATTATGTCATTACTTTTTAATTTTTCTACCTGTTTGTTAATTTCGGATTTTTGCGTCTCCGGTATTCTGTAATTCTTTATATAAACTGGACTAGGATCATTCAATCGCAATTTTTGTTTATAAAAATTATTAGTTGATATTTTGTCCGTTTCAAGAGCAAAAATATCGCTGTATTCTTCACACAGCGTAGTTAATTCATTTTTTACGAAGTTAGGGAAATTATTTTTCAGTTTTGCTAGTATTAGTTGTTTTCTAACGTTGTCGGGGTTGTCGACATGACTATGATTTAAGTTAATCACATCGTAATCACTTAATTTCTCGGTTTTTACTTTTTGATTCTCTAGTACTAAGTTGGTATTTGTGGTATTAATTATTCTTATATATGGGTGTGATTTAAAGAGTATTGAATTAGCTACATAAATTCCTTCTGTTATTTCTTGCGTGGGTACAAATAGATCTTCTGTTAGGTTTTCTGTACTTAGTTTCCTGAATACCTCGGCTCTTGCCGGTAATGAAATAGAATGTCTTACTGTTGATGGTTTAATGGGAATGACAATTAGTTCGTTATTGTGTTTAATTTTTAGGTTGCCATTAGGCTGTGAGTAATCAAGAGTACAGTTGTATGTGGTAATGAAATCAAGCCCCAATATGCCGTCGCATGGAATGGGAAAATTGGAATCCACTACCTGAAATGTGTGTGCAATTTTGGAGTGATTGTAATTTAGCTTCCCTGTGATTGTACCTATTGATTTAGTTGATCCTTCTCCTATGCCTCTAATTTTACAGTGATTGTTAGGACAGATATGGAGGTTTTTAAAAATACTGTTATGCTTTATTAGTGAAATATCTGCACCCGTGTCTATTAAAAGTGTTATTGGATGTATAGTGAAGTTAGTGTGGCAAGTTATGTAACTGTTAAGTTTTAGATTTAGTGTGTAAATGTTTGTTGTTCCCCTGTATGATTCAGGGGAAACTCTCCGTTTCCCTGGTTGTTATGATTTGTTTCGCATACCCTCGCATTATATTGCCTGTAATTATTATTGTTGGCATTGTTTCGGTAATTGCCATAATTATTGTTATAGTGATTACGATGATTGTAATTGCCGTTATTCCTAGAATTGTTATGGCTGTTGTAGTTATGCGTGTTATTATGTCTACCGCGTGAAGTGTTAGACCTATAATTTCCTCCGTAATTATTGAATTTTCCATGGCCTCTATTGCCACGGAAGCTTCTTTGGTAGTTTCCTCTGGTGAAAAATATATTAGTGGTACTCGCAGTGTCTTCTGATACGTTTATGAATTTTGCAATTGCATCATTCATGTTTGAAAACTGACCTGCTTGCATTATTATCTTTGTTTTTTCGTTTGTAGAATTTTTTATTAATGACTTTACTGCAGTTTGTGTAGCATATTTGTTTGCTACTTCGGGTGGTAAACCCTCAGAAATAAATGCAGTTTGAAGAAGATTTGTAATTTCTTCTACTTCTTTAACTATTGTGTTTGAACTCCTATTTTGCTGTTTAATGTTCAATAGTTTTGCTGATAAAGCTTCTGCTGACTCACCTTTTATTGATGCCTTTAACTTAGTTACTATTTCTGATATTTGTGTCTCATTTGAGATGAAGTTTCTTGCTGTACCCTTAAGTTTAGTTTTGATGAGCGTAACCGCAATTGCTTCATGTGGACCCACAATGAGCTGAACCAAGCTTAAAGCATCTAGAAAAGCTTGTAGGTTTTCAGCCTTTCCGTCAAACTCAGGTATTAATTTTGCCGAGTTATTTAGAAATTCTGCCACTGTTTCTGACATTTTTATATCTGTTGATGGCATTTCCCAAAATATTGTAGGTGAATTGTTGTCAGTTTCGGTGTCGGAATCTTCGTCTAATTGAAAATATTCGCAAAAGGACTCGGATGGTCTACCTTTAATAGAACATTTCCCCAAAACTAGTGTGAGTTTATTCTTGAAGTCTAATAAAACCTTCTCTACGTGTACTTTGTGTTCCTGTGTTAATCGCTCTGAATACTTTACATAGAGTTCTGTTAAATTATTATGTTGTGTCACTAGAGTTGCAATGTGCTTATTGCAAGTATCTACCTTTGGCAATTTTTCTTTATTTATGCACTTTAGTGCTTTATTAAATTCATTTTTGACTTCCTGTATAATTCTATCTAATTCTACCCAAGACATTTAACCTCTGCCAGACACAAAAGCAATTCATTATATATAATTTTTTTTTTTTTTTTTTTTTTTTTAATTTTCCATTTAGAAATGATTTATTGCTTAAAAAAAATAATGGTTTCATAAAATTAAAGAGAGAAGAAAAAAAAAAGGATAATTAAATAAAGTTAGTTTAATAAAATGAACAAAGTTTAATTATATGTTGGGCAGGCTCAGTTGGGCAGGATCAGTTGGGCAGGATCGCCATGTAATGATTTAAAAATGTAAAGGATATTGCAGGATCGCCAAGCAATGTTATTTTTGTATATTATTTGGAGAAATGGTAGAGACAATTTATGATGTCTATTGCATTTGCATAGACGCGACAAATACAATAGGTATCTTAGTTTTTAGAGCTAGATACGACAGCTCGGCTGGCAGGCACGCTAAATGCCCTTAAAGTTTTGAGAAGCAAAATGAACACAAATTTCTTTTAGTTCAGAATTGATTCTAATTTATTATTATAAAATTACTTCCTTATATACTATTTTACATGTTTGAATTTCTTTTGCATGTGTGCGGAATGCCCAGTGCAAAGTGGGTTTTTTGCTCACCTTGCATTTTGCATTGTTACGGTCAAACACCTTACAATGAAGTGGAGCAAGTGAGGATACTCAAATTTCACCTTGCTGCACTTCTTTGTGTATACAATTGAAAGGTGTTTGTCGTGTGTTTGTGTCATGCATTTAATGTGTGTAACTGTTTTAACAATAAATAAATGTGATTGCTTAATTAATAATTGGTTATATTAAGGGGGTACAAATTGATGTGTAGTGATTAAATATTACACTACAATCCTGACTGTTACTAATAAAATATCAAATATATTTGCCAATTGTAATTTAGCTGGAATGTTTATAAAAATAATGTAGTCTACATATTTTCCATAAAATAGTGACAAACGGGCATATTGGCAGGGCGAAGTCAATACTTAGTTTATAACAAAATTGATTTATCGATAATGTATCCTTACAGTGATGTGTGCAGACTGTGTTATGGATAGTACAAAACCAAAGGCTGTAATCGTAGCTATGCAGAGCAACAAGGACAACAACGCCAATAGTGGATGTGAAAACTTTCAATGGCAATTTCATACAATGAGGCAACCTAATTCAATTGTCAATGGTTTAATTTTAAGTTTAATAAATATTATTTATGAGAGTTTGGTTATTGTTTGTGTCTCAGACAGGCTAGACTAGCAAAGCCATTTGGAAATATTAAAATAACAAAGTTAGTAGCTCAAAAGTTTCGAAGGGAGTATTACTAGGCATTGTGAAAGCATCTACAGCGACAAGGACTTCTTTACTCCTGTTATCCTTTCGAAAATTTCCCATTTTTTCCATGATTTAAAGAATCAAACATGATTACACGGCTTTAAAGACAGCTGACTACTACATATATGTCCTTGGGCAAGGACATCATTGTGGGCAAGGACATCATAAAGAGCTGAACTTGAATACTTTCAATTATCTTTTACTTATTGCCAAACAAGAATAAAGAAGAAAAAAAATAATGTTACATAACGACTATGAAGTGAACAGTGCCGGCTAAAAAGTACCTGTTATTGGATATCGAATTTGTTAGACAAAGCCAGGCAGCAGTAGTGCCCGGAGATTGTAGAAAATCCCATCTACATATTTAATTGTTCGTTTTGTATTGTATTTGAAAAATCTAAATAAATAATATTTTAAAATAAATTTAAGCTCTGTGACTGGGAACAGGAAAGGACAATAAAAAGCTAAAAACAAACACCGGCGACTTAAATTTTATTGTTTCCAATTTTAACTACAAACGAAATAAATTCGTATCGGCAAAATAAATACTAATAAAAAAAAAAAACAAAAACATTTTAGAAATTATTAAATATTTAAATTTAATGGAAAAGTCTATAAAAATGCTTTCCCATAACAAAATGTGAGTGTTTCGACACACGTGTGTTTAACGTTACGTTATACGACTCGTTCTGCGTCTTTTTCATAGTCTTAATTTTATGGTCGATAGCAAGGCATGTGTGAATTAATGTTTTTTGGCTTTTTTTTTAATATTATTTTCATTTTATTTGCTCTTTAATGTTTTGTAGGTATTTATTTCAGAGATTCTTAATATTGTCTTAAAAATGTTTTTTTTTTCTTATCGTTTTTCTAAGTGCGTTTATTTGAACTCTGTAGAAAAGAAGGTTTTTCATGACGTCGAAGAATTTAATGGCCTGAGATAACCGATATTTTTATATAACGATTAATTTAAAGAAAGTTACTTTCTTATATAAAAGTGTTCTTAAACCTCAACAAGCCTCGGCATTTCTATATTCTGGGTATTGGGGCCCACAATGACCCCATTCAAAAATGTTTTAATAACTTGTGGGTAAAAGTAATATAAACCGAGATAATAGTCCTTTCGCTAAATTCTAATGCAATTATATTATTTTGGAATTCATTAGAGATTTTTAAAAACAATAAAAAAATTATAAAGCACAAAAAAAATTTTAAATAAAAAGAATTCTTCATTAGAGATCTTAAAAATTTATAAATATTAATTGAGTCCCGAGACTACTTTCAGTGCTTTATCCAATAAAATAAACGGCGTCTAGATGGTACAGTATGCTTAACCAAATATCCGAAGCAATCGAACCAAATATCGAAAATTAATACACAGCAGAATATTAATAATTTTTTTTAAAGGGCATGGAAATTATTACCCTGAAGATCGTAATCGTCTCCTCTGTGTTCCTTAGTATTCATGATACAGCAGGTCATCAGAGGAATTTTTCGTTTTATAGCTGTTCGCTTGTAAAGTTTTCTACATTTTTTGTGTGCTTCTACTTTAACCCACTATGCCAGCTAAGGGTTAATGTTTTTCCTTAGCATTTTGTATAAAATACTCATTTAAATTACCTAAAGCTACAACTAATAATTTAAAAATGAAATTTTATAGGACGAAGTTCTGGTCCTTACCGTAGGTAATACTGAAAGTAGCTCTTGGAAGAAAGCTGCTGGAAGAAATAGCGGAAAGACACCACCCGATTTCAATGGTGATCACAGCATGTGAGCAATACCCCACCGTAAAAAAAATTAAAAATTAGTATACGTATAATATTTATATATTATTGCAGCCACTTTAAGCCCCCAATGCCAGTTAAGGGTTAATTTTTAAATTACATCAAGCTGCGGCTAATAATTTATTACTAAAAAAAGTTAGAAAGCATTGCCATATTATGTTATGGCATACGGATCTTGTCGATTATAAAACATACAGCGTTATTATAAAGTCGATCAAACGAAGAACCCTGTTCACACGTAGAGCTTCATTTACGATTTAATTGTTTTGCAAGTTATCAGGCAATTGTTTATTTATTCATATATTTGGCAAGTTATTTTTAATTACCTCGTAATAGGAGCAGACTTATTTATGCAGAGCTTTTAAAGAGTATAACTAAATGTGCGACAGTCTTGTATACACTTTAAAAAATGATTTTTGCGGAAAACTGCCCCTTTAAGGGTATCAAAATAGGCCAATAGTAGAGCTTTCAATAAAATGAGAAACTTGCTCTAGTCTTAATTTTTACTTCCTAGAAGGTTATAGAATATATTCTATATTTATATAGGCACCGAACAGAACAAAAAATAACTTTTGAGGCCTTCAGGAATGCGGCCAGGATTATTGCAAAAACATTTTTATCAAACAACTGTGTGTACATGATTGAACTGAGAATAAAAATTTGTTTTTTTTTTGCCAGCGGCCTTTTTCCCCTTCCGTTGCTTATTGATATTGAGACGATATATAACTTTTAATTATAAATGAGGATCTGTTAAAAAAAAAAAGTCAAAAACTTTAATTCAAAACAGCAAGAAATCGCCAGTTCATTTGCTTTAACCACTCGTTCGATATCCTGCTGGGCTTAATAATGATGAAATGAACTGAAATTGTGGTCGAGGTCGCGGTGTGTGAGCGGTTTTCATTTTAAATTTTATATTGTATTTCTTTTATCTGTAAAACTTTTCTACCTGATAAATATTGAGCTCTAATGAGTTACTTATCTGTTGAAACTTGCATTTAATAACCATTTAATAAACACAACACACACTTTTAATCCTTTTCATGTTTCGTTATTGCTGTTTTAACTTTAATTTTTATTTTTATTTTTATTTTTATTCAGCCATCCCTACAACATTTTGAGGCAGATGTGCAAATCAGCAGCAGGAAGAAATGAACAATAAAAAGTATTTTAATTGTATTGAATCGTTTATGATAAATTGGCTGAGAATATGGAATTTAATAATTTCCATGCATGCATTGTTGTAATGAGACCCACAGCTTTTTTCCATGATGAAATATTTTATAAAGAAGATTGAGAAAAATAACACAATAAATCAACATTTTAAAGCAGACTACCGATATGTGGTTACCAACTGATAACTGATAACACTTGCCAACAAAATTAACTTTTTTGACAACTGATGGCCACCAAATAAAAAAAAAACCTTAAAAAAGCTTTTTAAAAATTCTAACAAAAATTATTTGAAAATATTTTTTTTTTGTCAATATAATTTAGTTTTATTATATAATTTATTACCCTATTACTTTTATAAATTGTAATTATAAAATAAAATTACTATTACTAAAATGGAGTACATACATGGAATACGTGGTAAGGCAGAGAGAATCGCATATAAGGCATGATAAAAAAGGCTTTTGGGGAAAGATGCAATATTGATGAAACTGCAGCAGTCACAAACACACAAAAGAAGTAGGGCAAATCAGAAATCGAAAAATCAGAATAGTGTAAAAGAATATATTGCAACAAATAAGAAAATAAAAGGCAGCCGAAAAAGTCTTTTCGTATTTTGTCAATAGTTGTAGTTGCAGTCGTATATCTCCAGTGCTACCAATCACATTGTGCAATACCATCTAGTATTGGAAAGGTGAGATTTTAAGCTTCATTTAAGCATTAAATAAATTAAATTCGCGTAAATTGAAAAAAAGTTACAGCTGTTCAAAAATGAGTGAAAAAAACGAAGAAATTTTTATCAAAAAGGGAAGTATGCCATGCAAGCCACCAATGAAATTTGTAAAGTTTAAGGAGACGATGCTGTATCAGTTCGTATAGCACAACAATGGTTCGCTAGCTTCCATTCTGGAAATTTCAATGTAAATGATGCACCACGCTCTGGTCGACCCATCGTCGAAAAAATCAATGAATTTATGGCAAAGATTAACTTGGACCGTCACTTCAGCAGCCATGATATTGCTAAGGAACTTAAAATTCATCATTAAAACGCTTTTAAACCATTTAGAAAAGGCTGGCTCCAAAAAGAGACTCTATGTTTGGGTACCACATGAATTTTCTGTCAAAAAATTTAAAGACCGAATAAACATCTGCGATTCGCGAGCTTTACAAATGACTTTTAAATATTCTAAATATTTTTAAACAATAACAAGTTGGCAAAATTAGCGGGCGGAGCTACCCAATTGTAATAGATGGTATGTATTTATGCCTTTATAATTATTGCTCTGGCGAGTTATTTCGTGTAGTGATTATTTTTCGCGATATAGTAGAACCAAATAAGGCCTTATGACGCCTTGTGAATACCCTCAAAGTTTATTTAAAGTCAAGTTCATAATTTGAATCAATTTTAAAAAATATCATACAATTTATTTTTGAAATTCCTGAGAAGCTACTACGCTTAATAGAATTAAAATAATTAGAACACTCTATCGTTAGTCTTAAGTAGAAAGTCCCTAACTTGCTTTTTTTTTTGCAATAAATATTTGTTAAGACTTATAATGTATATCCAGTTCATACATTCAGTCTATACATTAAGATCGCTAAAAAAATTGAAATAAAAAAATAAAAAAAGCGAGTTAGGGCCTTTCCACTTAAGGCTAAGAAAACACGATATTTATGTTTTTGATTGGAAAGACTTAATTTTCGTTTCTTCTAACAACAATTCATGTTTAAAGTGCTTAATAATTAAAATCAATTATTGTGCGAGTACATTGTTTACAGCAGGACAGTGGCCGTACACGACTTTTCCTAGGAGCGTGATGGCCGTCGTTTGCTAGAGGCCATAATTTAACAAAACAAACAAATGAAACCAAAACGCAAATGTAGTCAAGTAAAACAATTTATTTAAGCAGCCTTTCAGTTGCCCTTTGATTTGCAATTTCGTCATCATCATTTATGGTCTGAAATATTAATATTCCTCGTACATTTACAACGAGGAAATACTTTATCGCTCATGTTGCCACATTCTGTTCATATTTCAACCCTTCTCGCCAACGTTTGGGCGGTGGCTTAATTCGACCAAACAATAGTTAAACAATTAAAATAAACAAATGTTTTGTGCAACTGTTGGACAAGCCATAATGTTGTTTTAAGCAATATTCAATAATAAACTCATGTTGCAATACGTGTACTCATGAGCCGTAGCACATGTAGCCAGCCATGCACAGATAACCTAATCCTGCACAGCTGACCAGACAGCTGAAAACCAAAAATCCTGCATAATTTAAATAATATAAAAAAATCTGTAAAATAAAATAAACTTTCTACGAATTTGGTCGAACATTCGTTGTTTTCTTAACCTTTTTTTGGAAACTTTACAATCCCTCAATCAGATTTGTTAAAGTTTGATCAACTGGGTAAGCAATATTCTATAGACACAAATCATTATGTTTATGGCTGCATGTGCTTAAATATGTAAGTAAAATATTTTTTAACAACTGCTTTAATTTGCATCATAAATGACAATGACTGTATTATCGAACTTAAAATGCAACAACAAAGACAACAAAAGCAATAACAGAAGTTTTTTTTTTTTTTTTTGAAAAAAAAAAGCTCAAACGTAATAATAATAAAACTGTTATTATTGCAAGAGAAAATAAATATTTAGCAGCAAATAAATTTTGCAATATTAAACTATGTAAACACAACATTTAGGCTGCTCATAGTTTAAGGTTAAAATTGTATATTACCAAAATTACAAAAACACATGACAGATTAAACTTTAGAAAACTTTAATAATTAAACTTAAAATTTAAATGGAAAAAAATTTTTTGAGTAAAAATTTTATATGAAAAAAAAAAAAATTACAGTGATGGAAAGTGTAATGTTGATATGTAACAGTTAAAGGGTTTTAAAAAGTACATATACAGGAGACGGTATTAAGGGCAGTTTAAGAACATTTTCTTTTCTACAAGCATAAAATGCTCTTTTCCCTCCACTTGTACTCGTAGCTGTTGTATTGACTGCGAGGAAGCGCTGGCACCGGAAACGAAAGCATTCGTGGTTTGATACTCTTTGCTATTCATGGCTTAGTGAGAATTTTTAGCTAAAAATTTATAAAATAATTTCTCTTATTCGGAACAGATAGGTTTTTAAATATTTGAGAGTTCGACAAAGTTTAGACCTAATTTACACCGCAAAAAAAAAATCGATAAAATATCTACAACAGGAGGACAGATGGACAAATTGCAATTAAATAAGATTTTTCTTTGGTTCCAGCAAAAATGTATATTATACATACTTTATATATACTTTATAGAGTGCCAAACTAATATTGTCGAATTTATCAGGAGCAGGACCAAATTGTAAAACCATCATATAATTATTAAATAAAAATATAGAAAAAACAATATGATGCACCATATTTGTAAAGTGTTATCACAATTTTTAAAACGGGGTTACATGTCTTGTAAGTAAATATCCTTAAATGGAGAAATGTAAAAAATTTTTAAAAAGCTTTCCCCTTAAAGCACATTTTTATGGCACAAAATTTAAATATACATATTATATATGAAAAATATTTTTAATAGGAATTACGAAACAAAATTGTGCTTGCACTACTTCAGCAAATTTGAAAACAATTTTTAAAGATATTAAAATACGAAAACATTTTATATTGTATTCGGTTACAAGAATTTATAAAATAAATAGAAAGTTTTTCCTAAATTTCCTAAAGCAGGAAATATTCATGAATAATTGTTGTTTAAAGTGCAGGTAATGCCAGCATCATCGTTCTTTTTCCTTTTTATTTACTTTAACAACCATTTCATTATAATTTATTGTTTATATTTGCCCTAAAGTTTTTTCTTATTATCCTGCTATAATTTCTTCTTTGCTTTTCATTACTTTTTCCTTTAACAACAATATTTTCAGTTAATGTTGTATCCTGCGAGCTTGCTGGCAACTGCTAAGCAGCTACTGGTTCTATTCTATTATTTGCAGCATTACAGCGGTTTAAGATTGTTGTTGTTGTTGGTCGTTTAGTTGATTCTCATAATATTTTTTCTCTCTTCTGTTTGTCTCCTTAATTCTCCACTTGTTACAATCCAGTTAACTTGCTTTCGGAGGCACCTCTTGTCTGCTGCGTGTAGAAAGTTAATTACCAATTTTCTACACTATAAATTTTATTTATTACACATTGCAAATGCTCTGCCCCGCTCCTCTTACTTAAGTCGTTGCTATAATTTTACTCTTTTTTTTTTCTTTTCATTGCTTTTATCCTTTAATTGGTGTGAGATACTTTTACTATTTGCCACTTAGCAGTTATTGAAGCAATCGCATGTTTAAATTAATGATAATCATTTTTAATGTTTTCTTCTTTTTTTCTCTCATTTATAAAATGTAATTAAATTTTGATTGCAAATATTGTGATTAAATTAATTAAAGACATTCTCGCTTAAGAGAGATGTTATAATTTAGGCAACTCCCCTTTCTAGAAACTGCAAGGAAAGCCAAAGGACGAGAGACATTCTTGAAAATGTCTAACCAGTTTACTTTGTATGGAACATAAACAATGAAAAGTTTCGCTAAAAATAATATTTAGTTTTAATTCCGCCAGCTTGGCTATTCAATTGCTCTCTGAAGCAGATGCTTTTAGTTCTAACAAAAAAAAAACTAACCAGAAATCCTTAGAGGAGTGTGAATAGGACAGTTTTAAAAAAATTATGAACTTTTGATTCCACTCTACCTTTTTACTTATTCTCCAACTATTATAATAATTTAATTATTTTGCATAAATAACAGTTCACAGTTTACTTATTATCCAACTATTATAATTTAATTATTTTGCATAAATGTCAGTCCACAGTTTACTTATTCTCCAAGTATTATAATAATTAAATTATTTTGCATAAATATCAGTCCATAGTTTACTTATTCTCCAACTATTAGAATAATTTAATTATTTTGCATAAATGTCAGTCCACAGTTTACTTATTCTCCATTATAATAATTGAATTATTTTTTATAAATGTCAGTCCACAGTTTATTTATTCTCCTACTTTTATAATAATTTAATTATTTTGCATATATGCCAGTTCACAGTTTACTTATTCTCCAAGTATTATAATAATTTAATTATTTTGCATAAATGTCAGTCCACAGTTTACTTATTCTCCAAGTATTATAATAATTAAATTATTTTGCATAAATGTCAGTCCACAGTTTACTTATTCTCCATTATAATAATTGAATTATTTTTTATAAATGTCAGTCCACAGTTTATTTATTCTCCTACTTTTATAATAATTTAATTATTTTGCATATATGCCAGTTCACAGTTTACTTATTCTCCAAGTATTATAATAATTTAATTATTTTGCATAAATGTCAGTCCACAGTTTACTTATTCTCCAACTATTATAATAATTTAAATATTTTGCATAAATGTCAGTCCACAGTTTACTTATTCTCGAACTATTATAATAATTTAATTATTTTGCATAAATGTTAGTCCACAGTTTACTTATTCTCCAAGTATTATAATAATTTAATTATTTTTTATAAATGTCAGTCCACAGTTTACTTATTCTCGAACTATTATAATAATTTAATTATTTTTTATAAATGTCAGTCCACAGTTTACTTATTCTCCAACTATTATAATAATTTAATTATTTTTTATAAATGTCAGTCCACAGTTTACTTATTCTCCAACTATTATAATAATTTAATTATTTTTTATAAATGTCAGTCCACAGTTTACTTATTCCCCAAATATCATAATAATTTACGTTTCCATACATTTCTCTCTACAGTTTCTTCATTGTTTAAACTGATGAAAATTTGCACCCAACTGAATAATATTTAAATATAATAATTATTTGTTTTATTTTTTGGGAGGCGTTTCACTCCACAGTTTACTCATTCTTAAAGCTGAACTAGATTTCTATTGTCTAGTGGAGTATGTTAATAAGCCATTCACATATTATAATCGTTAGATAAAATTATCTTTAATTAAACTTTTTGTTAAAGATTTCTATTTAAACAAAGTACAGTGCACCTCAAAATTAGTGTTTGAAATTGATATTTTTAAAGCTGTACGTATCAAAAAGTTTTCGTGCCACCAAGTTATGAGTCAAGTCCTTTATAATCCTTTATATTTTATTGTTTTTAAATGATATATTAAGAGATAATTATGGTAAATAAATAATGCCAAGTCCAACAGTGATACTTTGAAGTCAATCTTTGAAACCATTTTACAAAATCAACTGTCCGTATATGTGAAGATAAAAATGCCGAGTTAACTCACATCAAATAAATTCAAAAAATTCTATAATCCTTACTAAGTAAAAAATCTTTAATTATACGCTAATCTGTCCGCATTCACATCAAAATTAATTCCATATTCCAGAGGTTTACACTTTCAATTAATTTGTGTAATTGATACTGAAACATGTTCATAATCTGTATAAGCAATTAAGTCATATAATTCTTAAAAAAGGAAGCAGGAAAAATAAAAATAATTTTAATAAAACTATGAGATTGTGTTTGTCTTATTTAACAGCCTTTCATTTCCTGAAACTTACTAACCTCTGTGGGCAAATTGCTGCGTTGTTCGCAAGTGGCTGTTCCAAATTGTATGCCTGAAAACTCGTTTGCCGTTTTAATAAAAAATTATAAACACAAAAAATTATTTTAAAAAAAATCTTAAAAAAAAAAATTAATTTATTATTTTTTTATTCTTTCAATTATTTAAGCGGCATTCAACAACTCGCGCCCACTGTCACCAAGCAAATAATGTTTTCTATGTATGTATTTGAAACATAAACAAACCAATTTATTGTCAGTAAGTTTAATAATTCTTTCCCTCTTCTCACTCTGCCAGCAAATTAATAACGTTCTCCGTTGCAGTGCAATCCTTTAACACAGATTCCTATAAAACTATTCCCTAACACGCTCTCAAGCAATTTTATTATTTGAGCAATTACTCTGGAGGAATTCTACCAGCATTAAATGTTGTAACAAATGTATGCTGTTGTATGAATGAATGTAAGCATTTGGAAATTCGCACTGTTGCCGTGAGTGTAAATGTCAGAGAATTATATTAAGGAGGCTCATGAAATTTATAAAAAGAAAAATTTATACACAAATTTTATATCTGGCCAAATGAAATCTGAATAAATTATTATCAGAATAATTTTTGGAATTGACCAAGTTTTGCAAGTAAAATTCATGCCACCCTAATGAAATTGCATAGTCGTTGGGGCAACGCAACAGCCAGCACACATGTCAATAAAGTGCACTTTGTTCAGCATTTGCTGAACGTTCGCTTTTGTGTTTTCCAGCGTCTCTCCTCTGCAGGCACGTACAACTGTATATGTGTGTTACATTTGTAAAGTGTCCTCTATCATTGTGAGGTATATTAACCAACATTTTGTTGCACGCCTTTATTCCCCCCAGTCCTATTACGACTCTATTGCTTGCCACCTAATGTGGCATGTATACAATGCGCAGCTAAATTTCATGTAAAAAATCATATCATAGTGTATGTGAGAGTGTAACTGTGTGCCAATTTACCATGGACAAGCCCCAAAGGTTTTTATTATGTTGCTGCTGCTGCTGCTGCTGCTGCTGCTGCTGCTGCTGTTGTTGTTGTTGTTCTTTAACTGGCATTTTTGTATTCATGCATTGCAACTACAATATTTGTTTGCAACAAACAAATTACAGCTGTTTTCATTATTTGCTGCAAAGAAAGAAAACCAAACAATAGGACAATCGGCAACATATGAGTGCTAAATAATCATAATAAAGAAGTGGTTGTCTTTAGCTCGTTATTTCGTTTGTCTCGTCTAGTCTCTTCTGTTTTTCAGAGTCGCTTTTCGTTAATCCATTTTCATATTATTTGTTATTTCGCTGATGCTCGATTGTGTACTTTTTTTTGGTTTTTTTGTTTTTTTTGTTTTTTTGGTGTCTTGGAATCAGGTGGGAATTTCTTTGGCAGAAGGCAAACAGCAAACAGCAAAACAAAACAAAACAAAAGTAAAACTGTATACAAAAGTTAAAGGAAAACAAAAAAAAGTCGTGACAATTGACTCAAGGGGCCACCAACTAGATTCAATACGACTAACAGCTTTATGAGCAGAAACATTTGCTACAACAAAAACAACTACAGCCACAGATGGAGCGGCGGCACAACAATCACTGGCATTAGTCAAAAATTCAAAGCATTACCAAAAAAAAAAAAAAATAAATAAAAATTGGAAAATGTGAGAGAAAAAGTAGATCTTTTGCCAGCGAAATGGCAACACTTTTATCGCATTGCCGGTAAAACAGTGTCGCAGAGGAAATTGAAGAATATGCATCACAAGAAATGCTTGCGGATGATGAGAGGATTTTCCCAGCCCTGCACAGATTTTTTCAATGTAACCAGCTGGCAGGAAATCAATTTTAGTCATTTTCTGAGTTTTTTAAGCCGCAGATACTCTTTGATGCCCACTTTAAACTTTTATAATTTTATTATTATCATGGCAAATAGAGTTCGAGGTGTGCTCGCTGGCATTAAGGGCTAATTATGCTGGTCCATGCTCGGCTAACTTCACATTGATTATCAGAACAATCACTTAGAATCAGTTCGAAAACCTTTCCTTTTGTTTTGTCTGTGAAACGGGATATGGAAACGAAACATTAATATTCCTCTATATTCTGAACACTTAACAGAACGTTTGTAATGGATTTGCTCAAGGACATAATTTATATTGAATTTCTACTGAGAAATATGAACTTCAATATTCCGCAAAGCAGCTGGTTTGTACCACTTTATCTTGAAAGCTTGAAGGAGACAGCTGCATATCCGTTTTGCTTTCCGGTTTAAGTGTTTTATTCCCGCATTAGTTTTTAACTTGCAAGTACTGCCTCTAGCACTGCAGCTGAATTTTTTATTTGGCATGAATTTGTAAGAATTTAATGAAGGAGGGCTGATAGAGATTCCAGCCCGTGGCATTACTTTTGCCAAGCACTTTAACATGTAACATTTTTCACAATTTTTTATAGAAAGTGTTCAATTTCTCAGGGGAAGAGCAGCGAAAAAAGCCAAGACAGGAACTGAATGTTAGGAAAACCAAAACAAATACAGTATAACAGACTTATTAACTGATTAAAAGTTTAATTAAAAAGGGCTTCTTTAAGCACTAAATTTAAATTCATGGTCCAACACGATCGAACAAATCGTGTGACTGGCATTTTCACAATCACACTCTCGAATAATAAAACTCTGACTTTTAAACGAAATTTACTTGGTTATAATTCTCGAATGGTTTAAATAAAAATTCCCTAAATTTAATTATACGAGTATAAATAAATATTAATAATATAATAAATAGAAATTTAATGCACGAAAATTATTTCATTAACCGCTAGTTACTGTAACTCGAATAAAAACGTGTGTGTCACTTTTAAACGAAATTAGCTTGGCTTCTGAACTTAGCGGTTTTAAACAAAAAAATATCTGGCGTTGTAAATAAATTAGAAATAATTTTAGAGCATTAAATTTATATTTATTATATTATTAATATTTATTTATACTCGTATCCATACATATTTTAGGGAATTTTTTATTTAAACCATTCGAGAATTATAACCAAGTAAATTTCGTTTAAAAGTCATAGTTTTATTATTCGAGAGTGTGATTGTGGAAATTTTCTTCCAGAATTAATTTATTTATCAATTTATTCATTTGAATTGTCAAAAGAATATATTAAATTATTAAAAAAAATCTTTCAAAATGGTTTTGAATAACGCTCAGCCTACTAAACAGTAGGGTGCGGCTTCCATTCCTCCCTACACCCTGGTTGTTTTCCTGCGAACAATCCAAAAGCTTTGCAAATTAAATAAATTAACAGTAAAAAAGAAAAGGTTTAATTTGTGATTTTTATTTGCACCATATTCCTTTGAATGCACCCTCCAAGAAACTACTTCTTCTCTTACCCACTAATTTCATGGTTAATGCTTCAATTTGCATTGATTACTCTTTTCCTTTGTTCGTTATGATAATTTCAAATTAAAAACTTTTTTCTCAAAAAAAAAATAATAATAGATTTTATTTCTTTTCATATTTAATTTTGTTTAATATTCATGGAAATCCATGCAAACACGTTAAATAACATTTCAATAAACCCACATAAATTATTCTGCAATTGTTCAAAATCGAAAATGTTACAAATAAATTGACATTTCAATAAACGAAATTGATTTCAGGGTTTCTATTATTATTTGGCTGTGTAATAACTGGTATATTAAAAATGCATGTTCGTAAATAAAGTTTTGTTTAAAGTGATTTTTTAAAAGCACTAAATAAACACGCCTTTTAAATAAACATTTTTATATTTTCCAAAGAATTACTAAAAGCTTTTTTCATTCTGGCAAAAATGTTAGCTCAAGCCCACATGGGATATGGCACTTGAGGCAAATTAAATACAGAATTTTGAGGCCAGATGCTTAAGAAGGCATGCTTTAATAGGAAAGATAACAGTAGACAGTGTGGCACACTCGAGGATGTGTCCTTTGTCGGCATTGGCTACCAATATTGTTTGCCTACGCCGGCAACAAAGGTGATGCTTAAAAGTAATCGCAAATATCAAATTATAATTTTATTAAAAATTGTTTTATTAGCTTCTAAGCCATGTGACTTAATATGGGAAATGAAAAAGCTTAGCACTCACTACCTTCGGGCTTTGAATTGATAGACAGGTATCCTGGCAGCCAGGATGAAGCATATTTATAACAAAACACAGGAATGAGAAAATTAATAAATCTTAGCAGTATTCGGCTTATACGTGTAAAGCTTTTTTTCTTTTTTACTTTTTATTTTTTTTTTTATCTAAAAGCTCCTGTTTATGTAAAGCCACTCAACGGAATTAGGGAAACCCCTTTTTATGACATGGAGAACGAACAGTACGACTACTAGTGAATAACATTAAAAGTATCAGGAAAAATCGCTGCCCAAACTCTGGCTGAAATAAATATCACTCGGCCCAATAATAAATGTTCTTTGCTATGCAGAGTGCATTTTGCAGGCCTTAAGTGAGTCAACCATACCAAAGAAACCCCATTACAATTCCTAAGCAATAATTGGCAGAAATAATTTAGCAAAATTTATAAATAGCAAAAGCTACAATTAAAGGAATTTAATATCTCGTTATAAAAATTCAATACTCTGCATACTTTTTAATTACAAAATCAATTACATATCAATTCCGCTTTAAGCTTCTCGGTAATGACGTTGCTTGGCAAGGCTTACTCGTGCCTAAATCGTGCTAAATCTTCTTAAAAAACTTTATATGTTCTGTCAATTAGCTGTCATACTTTATTGTATACATTGGTTAATACTTTGTTGTAATTCTCGAATAGTTTAAATAACAAATTCACTGAAATAAAATATACAAGTCAAAATAAATATTAATAACATAATAAATATAAATTGAATGCACTAAAATCATTTCGTAAGCTGCTAGTTAGTGCATCCAGATTTAAATTTTTTTTTTATATGTTATACAATATTTTATATGACTTCAGGACCAAGGAGGCTTTTCTAAAGCAAATTCTTACTATTAGAATCGGAAGATTTATTTTTTATATTAATGATTTATTAATGACGATCTTCAGCCAAAAATGCTGAATTGGAAATTTTTCCAAAAATCAAAAAACAAATTTTTATCCTTTATTTTTATTAAAAATATATTTTAAACATTTGAAATCATAAAATAAACATGCAAGAATAATAAAAACGCAAGTTTTTCTTTCAGAAATACATAAATGGACATTTTCAAAAAATTACGATTTTCAGCCAAAAATGCTAAGGGTACACCCTTGTCAAAAATTGGAAATTTTTCAAAAAATTGAAAAAAAAATTTTTTTCTTTATTTTTAGCAAAAATATATTTTAAACATTTGAAATCATAAAATAAACATGCAAGAGCAATAAAAACGTAGGTTTTTCTTTCAGAAATACATAAATGGACATTTTCAAAAAATGACGATTTTCAGCCAAAAATGCTAAGGGTACCCCCTTATCAAAAATTGGAAATTTTTCAAAAAATTGAAAAAAAATGTTTACTTTTATTTTTATTAAAAATATATTTTAAACATTTGAAATCATAAAATAAACATGCAAGAGCAATAAAAACGTAAGTTTTCCAATCAAAAATACACAAACGGACGTTTTTAAAATTTGACGATTTTTACCCAAAAAATGGTAAGGGTACCCCCTTATCAAAAATCGTAAATTTTTTTAAAAATTGCAAAAAAAAAAATTTTTATTAACAAATATATATTTTAAACATTTGAAAACATAAAATAAACACACAAGAGGAATAAAAACGCAAACTTTCCATTCAAAAATGCACAAACGGACATTTTCAAAGAAGGACGATTTTTGGCCAAAAATGCAATGGGTTTACTTATGAAAAATCCAAAATTAAACTTTTATTGATGTATACACTTTTTATTTAAAACAGAAAGAGAGTCCATCTGGCAGTAATTTATTAGATGTACGTGTAAAGAGGATGACCCCCTTTTTATTGGCAGCGGTTAAATATAGTATATGCTGGCTTCCTACTAAGTAAATAAATGAATTAAATCATTTTATGCTGGGCCGCAAGTTAATTATTTTTCAAAGAGAATGTCAGAGAAGCCGAAGACATTCACCATTGTAGTGCAAAGTTCAGTGTGAGCCAAAATATTTATTTTGTTTTTTTTTGGAAACCTTTGACCCTTTAACCTAATGTCATGACCCTTTTGTTGCTCAAATATTTTTTTTTCTTTCGTTTCGTTTCGTTTCGTTTCATTTTGTTTTTCTTTTTATAAATAGACAAAGAAAGGAGGATAAAAATAACAAGCCAACTAGACTAATAATAATTATGTTTCTTTTAACTGTGCCTCCTGTCTTAAGTTGCAAAATTGTTTCATTATACTGCCACGTTGCTGCAACTGCCACCATGTATCCAGTTAGTTGGTAATATAAAATTTTAATAACCATCTTGTCTACTGTATTTGCTTTTTTACGCTCTACTCTGCTTTTTGCCAGTAGTTGTATCCTGCTTTTGTTTTGTTTATTTCCTTTCGTTTCCGGGTTAATGAACGCATGCAACAGCAGAGGATTATTTTTAATGTTTAACTGGGCACATTATTGATTTTCCTGTTGCTTGTCTATTCTCTTTTTTTTTTTTGTTTTTTTTTTCTTTTTTTGTTGTTATTCCACAAACCTTCTTATACAGCCTTATTAACTCATTTCTTTTTCGCTTTATAGTTTGCATTAGAATGCTTGTAAAAAATGTAAAGGAAAACAAGTCGGGGAATGAGGTTGTTTTTGGGGGGAAAACTACAGTACATTACAAGCCACTAAAGGCTGTAATTGTAATAGTTTGTTTGCATGGTTAAGCACTATCCTTCCGTTTCCTTTCAAAAGACAACATGAGCCGTTGCTAAAATACAGCAACTTAAATTTACAATAAAGTAATTTATGTAAATACATATTGTTAAGATTGCTTTGAAAGCTGCTTTCTTCTTTGTAATGAAAGCAGTCGCCTTTTGCCTGCTTTCTATATTTAAATCTTTAAATATTTCCAACTCTGACCAGCAAGCATGTGGTTTGGTATCCTTTTTCGTAGGAAAGTTTTGGGCTCTTTTTTTTTGTTTACAGATTTTTCTTAGAAAAAGTAAAGAGACAAAAAAAAAGGAAGAAGAACTTCTGTAGACAAGAGAAACTTTATCTTTAAAACAATGTAAGTTTGCTGTTGTTTTTCTTTTTTATTATTATGATTAGTTTTTTCTATTCCTCTTTTAAGGGATTGGTTTTATTCAGTTGGTCATATCATGATGTTTATATTATTACAATATAAAGTAATTTAAGCCGAGAACTAAATTTAAATAATGCCAAAACTTACGGCATAACAATGATTACAAATTTTATTTCAATTTCTTTTAAACTTTTGCAGGAAAAATCCTTAAGGATACTAAAATTGAAACATAGTCGACTTTTGGCACGAATTATATACTTTGCATTTATTAATGAATTATTAAGAAAAAAATGGTTGTTTAAAATCCGTTTAATAAACCTTTAAAAAATATTAAAGTATTATTGCAAAGCAAAAGTTAAAAAAAAAAAAAGTTAAAGGAGTTTACGTTTCTGGGAGTTCACTGTATATGCTGGCTACTTGAATCATTTACTCGCCTAATTACAAGGCAAATATCGTTTCAAGAAAAAAATCGAGAACGTGTACATCCCCGTTAAAGTTAGTTTACGTTTCGACGAGTTTAATGTCTCTGCTGGCTACTTGCAGTTATTCGTCTGAATGCATGGCAGGTATCGTGTCAAGAAAAAATTGCGAGCATGAACACCTTCTAA
This sequence comes from Ormia ochracea, assembly GCA_963402855.1. Taxonomy (NCBI): domain Eukaryota; kingdom Metazoa; phylum Arthropoda; class Insecta; order Diptera; family Tachinidae; genus Ormia; species Ormia ochracea. Next base: position 7,332,198 of record OY727109.1, on the reverse strand, counting down.
AAAATTGGATCACGTTTTTGCGAGTTCACTGTGTCTGCTGGCTACTTGCAGTTATTCGTCTGAATGCATGGCAAGTATCGTTTCAAGAAAAAATCGAGAGCTTGAACACTCTCTATAAAATTAATTCACGTTTCTGCGAGTTCACTGTATCTGCTTGCTACTTGAAGCAATTACTGTCTACACCAGCGTTGAAGTTAGTTCACGTTTCTGTGAGTTCACTGTATGTGCTTGCTACGATGTACACGGCAGGTATCGTTTCAACAAAGTTTTCAGAAATCTTTGGAAATTTGGCATATCGTACAACTATATAGGGCTATGAATCATGGTCTTACGCATTTCTAGACTCGAAGTAAATTCTGTCAAAATGTAATAACGAACAGGATATGGGGATTGTGGCAAAAACTTACTGTAATTTTGTTAAAATCTCATGAGTAGTAGATTGCAATGTTATGCAAATGCAATAAATAGGTAATGCCCATAATATTGGTGATTCCCCTGCAAATGGAAATGTTCACGCTCATGTGACAAGGCTGGAAAGAAATTGCTTCCATGTAACGTTGAAAGATAGTCAAAAAATTGTTGGCGTTACTTTTTATAATTTTTTTAATTGCTTAAATCCGTAGTTGTTCTGAGAAAACACATGGTTAAGGATTAACTAGTGATCAGCTGATATTTGACAGCAATCAATTTCAGTGTATTTTTCTTTAAATAAAAAATGGATATTTAACTGAATATTAAAATTGGTATTTTAATGTCATTTAAATCTCCCAAAAAAACAATATATATATATAAATAATTTTAATAAAAATGAAATGTTTGAAAATAGAAAAAGTTAATGTTCTGACTAAGAATTAGTTCACGTTTCTGAGACTTGACTGTTTTAGCCGCTTTGCAAGATTGTATTGAATATTTTGAGCTAAAAATAAGTCATGTGCTTTAAATGTCTTTTATTGCTGCTTCGGCTGTGGTAGGGTGTCTTATTAAGAAGGTCAAGTTGTGGTACAAGTACACTTCTTCTTAAAACATACTCACCCATACACACACACGCATCCCCATACAAAAGAGAAGAAAAACTTAAAACTTAAAACAGCAACAAAATATTTAAGGAATATTGTATGCCATTAAATATTCATGTTGCTGTTCTCTCATGCCAAAAATTTAGAGGCTTTTTATTTTGAACAGTTCCATGTAAATGCAAATAAAATGGCTTTACGAGTCTTTTATTCCCCTATAAAATTATATTTTACATTTCGGCTGCCACACTACCACACTAGAAAGTAAATGAAAATCACAAAACAAGAAAAACACACAGAAAAAAAGGAGAAAAACTAATTCAAGTATTTGAAACCGTGCAGGGCGAAAACAAGTCAAATGGTGTCGCTGACCATGAGGATGTTGCCTGTGGCCGTGATGGAGAGATGCTCATGATAACAATGATTAGAATGCTGTTTATGTTAATGTTGCTCTTATTGTAAACAAATGCGAATAAAACTTGAAAGTTATTTAAATTTTTCCTTCAAGAGTAGAATTTTTAACAGATTTTCATTTCATTTGCTGTTCCATTTTATCTGCCCCATAGTTAATGAATGTTAAGCTTTCATGGGCTTGTTGTTAGACGACTAAAAGTGTTTCCTTATTGTAGTGAAATGGTTTTCGGAATTTCTTTTTTTTCGCTGTTTGTCTTCTAAGAGTTTTAAGACTTTATTATTTTTGGCTCGACTGAAGCCTGTAAAAGCTTGAAAGGATAATTGTTTTTAAAGCATATTTTTCCAGCTGGCCAAAATTACAAGGGTAACTTATTTTTTGTCTACAAATTATATGGAAATTATATTTAAAGTGTGGCAATTAATAGGCTAAGGAACGTAAAAGTATGTTTTATAAAAATGAATTGCTGAGAAACCACCAAGTCACAAGCAGAGTCAAAATTTTTTAACTTCTTAAGCAATCACAAATAAAATAACTGGTATTGAAATTAAATTGAAATAAAAATAATTAGAATAAAATTCATGAGGCGTGTAAGGTAAGAACTAATCAAAAATTTATTGAAAAATAAAAATTTTAATTAATTTTATTAAATTTTTATAAGAATATATTTTTTCTTGATATAATACTTTCCATGGAATCAGACAAGTAATTCATTCAAGTAGCCTGCAGATACAGTACACTCGCCGAAACGTAAACTAACTTTAACGGGGATGTACACGTTCTCGATTTTTTTCTTGAAACGATATTTGCCTTGTAATTAGGCGAGTAAATGATTCAAGTAGCCAGCATATACAGTGAACTCCCAGAAACGTAAACTCCTTTAATTTTTTTTTTTTTAAACTTTTGCTTTGCAATAATATTTCAATATTTTTTAAAGGTTTATTAAACAGATTTTAAAGAACCATTTTTTTCTTAATAATTCATTAATAAATGCAAAGTATATATTTCGTGCCAAAAGTCGACCATGTTTCAATTTTAGTATCCTTAAGGATTTTCCCTGCAAAAAATATTTTATTATGCAATTACAGAGTACTTTATAATGGATATAGTTACAACAAATGAACTTGCCATTATTTTGTTTTTATAATTCTCATTTGCTTTTTGAGAATATAAGGACAATAAGGGTATTCAATATTATGTTTAGTTGAAGGGCATCTGCACCAGCTGATCTTTAGTCAAATAAAAAATTGGAATAAAGAGGAATTAAATATACAAATGATTCAAATTTTTGTAATTCTCATTTCCTTGTTGAGGATATGAGGGCAATAAGGGCATTTAATATTATAATTAGTTGAAAGACATCTGCACCAGGTTAACTGTACAAGAAATAGAAGCAAATAAATATTTAATTATTTAATTTATTATTCAAATACCGAGTAATTTATAATGGCTGTAGACCAACAAAGTGGCTTGTTTTAGTAATTCTCATTTGCTTTTTGAGAATATGAGCATGATAAGGTGGTTCAAGATTACATTCGGTGCATCAGCTTAACCGCCCAGCAAATAGAAGCTGATAATTATTTAATCGAAGACCAGCATAATTTATTTTTATTTGTACAATTCCTACAATTCCTACAATTTAAATACCTCTTTGCATGGATATTGTCCTTTTTTAAATTTGATAAATTTTACTTTATTTTAGCCTTCATTAGCCTATAAATGGAAAAACTCGACATGGCCTTTTTTATTTATACGAAATATAATAAAGAGTAATTAAGGTAAAAAGAATTTATTAAAACTTCAACTTGCAACTGCTGGACCCCCCTACTACTGACATTGTCCACCAATTCGTTTAGATATTGAATCTTCAATTAACTTTTTATAAACAAGAAGTTGTCAAATTTGCAGTTTAAACATTTTTTATAGCTGCCCGGACAACGTCAAGCCAAAAAAAAAAATAATTAAAAAAAATTATTTGTTACCAACATAAAATCCTTAATAGCCATTTAAGGTCCTCAAATTTTTTTTTTTTTTTTATTCTCTCTCAACCATAACAATTAATCTCATTCAGTACTTAGTAGCCAGAAACTATCAAAGCGTCTATAACATCGCGCTTATCATTTGCCTAAACACTTCGACTAACTCCAATTAATTGCCTCTAAACGCCTCTACGTCCTGAACACCAAACACATACGACAGGAAAAACTCTCTCAGATCTTAAAAAGTAAATGAAATTTACAATGGAAGATTAGTTTTTTCCTAATACTTTGTAACAAAAACTACTAGACAAGTAACTAAAAAAACAGCATGGGGTAGCCTGAGCTGTACGGCGCGGTATGCAAACATGAGACAAGTGAGTATTTGATGAAAAATAAGAAAAGAAAATACATTAAAAAATGCTCCTCTAAGATAATTGAGGAAATCAAAAACTTAATGTGTGTATTCAAGCAAAAAGTGGAAAAAAAATTATAAACAAACGACGGTTTTCTCCATGGGGACGCCAAAATGCTGTGCAAATAATTCCTACCATTTCTTTGCAGCCGGCGACAATGCACAATGGGAGATTTAGCTTTAAAGGATATAAATTTTATAACTCCTCAAGATAATCATGGAATTTAGTACAAGGATCATAAAATTAAAGTCTATACTTGGAATTAAATTTTTACTACGCGCAGAAAGAATACACTTCTGTTTGTTTTAGTTATTAAGCCGCGCATTCTCAGCTATTTCAGGCATTTTTGTTGCATTATAAGTAGCTGGCAAACAAATAAAATTGTTATTTCGATGTACTCTTTTCATACCAAACAGGAGCCAAAAAAGCATTATAAAAGCCTATACATTGTTCACATATAAATAAAAATTCCTTCTATTCTCAAAGTAAGATTTTTACATATATATTATCGTATGATTCACTCACTCGAAATAGTTTTAATATATTTAAAAAAAAAAAAATGATGCAAAAATTTTTATTTTTAATTGCTTTAAGTAAATGCAACTCTGTTCGCATCAAAATCTAATTTGGTTCAACATCTTGCCCCATACCAATATTATTTAAGTGATACTGAATAAACTTTTGGAGACTCATTAGAATCATTCATATACAAAACAAATCCTCAGAATAAACACAATTGCGGCGACAAGGCGTATTGCAAACGATATAATTTTCCTGAAAATTTTTCCCTTCTTTTTCAGCTGTCTATCAAAAGAAAAGGAATTGGAGAGGATTTTTGGAGCCAATAGTGGGTGGGAAATATAAATATACAAAATAAATCCTCAGAATAAACACAATTGCGGCGACAAGGCGTATTGCAAACGACATAATTTTCCTGAAAATTTTTCCCTTCTTTTTCAGCTGTCTATTAAAAGAAAAGGAATTGGAGAGGATTTTTGGAGCCAATAGTGGGTGGGAATCCCCCACCCAAGTAAACGGGGCTGAAATGCGCCTTTAAAAATCTACTCTTCACTCCTGCTAAATGAATTCATTTAGAGGCTAATCGGATAAACAACTTTAACTAATACTGCTCCCAAAATCAAACTATGATACAAAATAAATATATTTTTAGATTAAAACAGCGGCCAAAACGGAATCACAGAACTCATATAAAATATTTTTATTTTTAATTTTGTTGTTTTTCTTGTTGCACTTTATTTAATCTGTGTTTCGTTGTCTTTTCTTTTTTTTTTTTTTGTGAGTGTTTTTTCTCTTCTAAAGGAAAACTGCGGCGGCTGCCGTATGTCTAGCTAAAACCAGACTAAAAGCACTACAAGACTATGAAACAAATAAAGAAACGTCCAGAATCCAAACTAGCAACAACAACAACAACAACTACACTTTCAAAGGGAAATAAAATTGGAAAATTTCTTTAAAGGAATTGTTTTAATAAACATCATCTTTAACAACATCACAAGCATCAGCATTCTGAATCAGCTTAAAGCAACATCATCATCATCATCATCATCATCATGATTGTCATTTGCTTCTTGTAGTTGCAAAGAGCATCAAAAAAATTTCATTACTCTGTCTATTTGATTAAGCGAACAGATGCAGCAAATGTTTGTTATTGGTTGTGACACATTAGCAAGAGACAAATACTGCACTACAATCACTACTCATCTCTACAGACAGGCGTTACGAGGGCCGTTCATGAAGCAGGCAATATGCAAGAATAAACAAGAATTAAATTAAGTAAATTACATATTTTTTATTAAATAAATTTTTAAATGTTTATTGTGCATGAGAATCTAAATTTTTTATTTTTTTTTTTTTGGCTGAGAAAATTTAGATGCCACAGCCAGAGAGGGGTATTAAATTGTAGAATCCGCATTAAAAATTTATACATTTAAAATGAACTCCTGTATCATGTGATTGTAAATGCACTGATCTTGCAATTGCCCAATGACGAGTCACCAAGTCGTACAGTCGAGCATACACAGAGGAGAAGGGCACGAAAGATTAGGTTATTTTCTTAAGGACTTCTTATTGTGTTTTTGTAATTCTCATTTGCTTCTTGAGAATATGAGCACAATAAGGGGCTTTATTATTATACGAATATTGAATGTTACAGTTTGATTTTCGCACAAAATTCAATTCATTTGAAAATTTGAACGAAACTACTACGAAAGTTTCAGAAGTTTTATAAAAGACTTTTAAAATTAACGTAAATTTAGTGGAATACTATTACAAAAGCTCCCTCTTTTTTATACGGAACTTTTAATATTTCAGTGAAATTTTTGGACGAAATTAAATTTGTTCAAATAATTACAGTATATGAACTACAGTAGTATGAACTACGATGGCGCTAAATGAAAACATTAGGAACAAGTTCTAAATTTCTATAAAGACTTTTAATATTTTAGAGCGGATTTTAGTCGGTGTCATTGCCGAACCTTCTACTGCTGATGTGTCAGCTTAAGAACATGTCAAAATATTTCCCATATTGTTCGTGGGGAAAATGAACTTCTTTATGAATGAATTCTTTTCAACTAGATATGGGGAAACTGCATCGCTTCGTACGCAATTACGTCCATTCTTTTTAGTAAAATCTCACAAAAGCGTGACCAACTACATGAAATCGCTTTAAAACAAAATATTCGCTCAGATGCTCTAAATGAAGGAAAAGAGAGAATTTTTTGAAATATTTTGAAATTCCGCCACTTGCCAAAAATAAAAATATCTTTTTCAGAGTTGCATTTCTACTTTATTTTAGGCCTCTGCGAGTAATTTTTCTTGGCAGTGTATCATGGCTTTTCTTTTTAGGACTCTGCGAGCAATATTCTTGCCTTTTGTCGAGTGCTTATTTCAACTTTTTTTTTTTTGCCATACAAAACTGAATAAAATAGGAACAAGAAACTACTTCAGGAACTGCCCTCATATACAGATGACAATTTACAAAAAAAAGAAGAAAAATGTCCTATAAAAGAGTTTTGAATTACTATTTCTATATTTTTGCTGTGTCAACACACTCTCCGAGACATGGATTTCTTTGCCCAACTTTTTGTTTGTCAAATTTGTTTTGTTTTTCTTACTTTTTTTTTTCAAATAGAATGCAGAGGAAAATTTTAGACGAAACGTCTATTTCGTGTTTCTGATGTCTATTTCCATACGAATTTCGTTGTTTTGCTGCTGTCATACAATTTGAATGCATTTCAGATTTAATTTCGTTAAAAAAAAAAAATCATTTTTTTTTTTTAGTTGTTGCTTGTTAATCTCAACTGTAATGTTTCATTTGTTTAGTTTGGATTGGGGTATCAGTTAAATAATTTGGACATGTTGCAAGTATGTTTTCTCTAAATAAGCACAACAGCAGATTTTTCGAAACTTTCTGTTCACGAATAAAATTAAAAATTTTATTCGAATGCTTGTACAGGCAAATAAGGAGGGGTAGAGAGGCAAATGAAATCATTAGCTTTGATCTCGCATGATATGTATATAGTAAATGATTTTCAAATTGTTTAATTTTTCTAAAATTACCCAGCTCTGCATAAAATTAAGAGGGTAAAATTCTACTGTGCTGAATCTGATAGATATCACTAAGTATACTGGAATGAAAAAAACTTTAATTTTTACAACTTTCAAAAATTTTCAAATATATCGATGAGAAACAGACAGACAGACATACAGACGGACGGACAGACAGACAGATGGACAGACATACAGATAGACGGACAGACAGCCGGACGGATAGACAGACAGATGGGCAAAGCTCAATCAACTTCGTATATACATATGCTTTATAGAGTCACACACTAATATTGTAGAAATTACCATGCCCACATCAAACCACAAATACCCTCCCATCCTTTCTGTTAATGCAGACTGTAAATAACTCAAGGGATATCAATCCCACTGTGGCAATGAAGCCACATATATTTCTATCGGTATGAAATAAAGTTTTTACAATTAATTCCCTATAAATTATTCATTTTGCAATTAAGAAACAAACTGCCACAAATTGAATTGATTGCAAAAAAAAAAAAAAAAATTCGCTCCTTAATTGGACAAGGACCTGCCAGCAATACAACTTTAATTGCACCTGGAAATTAATTGACGGCCCCCTGTAAATTTTAACTTCTAACACATACCGCAACCCGCAACCCGCGCCATCTATATTAATATAGTGAATATATTAAAACACCGTGTCCTTTGCTTAAGTTTATTAATTGACAGGATTCTCTCCTTTCATGCTTAATTTCAAAGTGTTGTTTTTATTTAATAAAAATTTTTAGCTACCATAGCTTTTAAAATTACAATACCTCATTAGTATTCAATATTTGCATGAAGTGCATTAATTTGCCGTGGCCAGTGATTCGTATGTATTTCTTTAACAAGCAACAGCAACAACGGCAATAACGGCAACAAGGATAACAATAAAATAAGTTTATTTTATAAGAATTATGTATTCAGCCGTTGATTTAAATGTCTGTCTTTTCATGCGCTCCCTTATTTATTCGCCTTTTTAAATTGAATCGTTTAGTTAAGTTTTTGATACAACAATTAACACTTAAATGAACAACATCGTACATAATTGCATGTTGTAGCCACAAAGGATGTACTCAGTGTGTGTAAAAATTACAGAGCGAACAGAAAATATTGTTTGCAACGTTGAGACAACTCCAGCCCCGATACTTACATTCACTCACATACCCACATTGCCTTACAACTCAAGTTATTGGTGCTCGCCGTCAGTCGGAGGACTAAAGGAAAATGTAGTGGAAAAAAGGATGTCACAAGTCCTTAATTGTATTTATGACTATTTGATGCCCTACAAAAAAAAATTTTGTTTCTTTATGCAGGTTGGTAACACAACGGCTACGCTTATCTAAAATGTTAATAATAAATGCGGTTATGAGAGGGTGTTACAAGGTAACAAGTACTGCTTCTTTTCTCTGACAGTAGAGAGAATTTAAAAGCAAACGGTAGTACACAAAACTCTGTTACACTCTTCTTTATAGAAATAGAAGAGGCCTTTTAATTTGTCCTTAAAAGGCCTTCTTGTCACTTCTGGTTGTAACAAAAAAAAAAAACTTAATTCCTATTAAATCGAGGTTTACCAGCACGAGCAATTATTATATGAAACAACATGAAATAAATGCATGAGATTTTTAATTACAATTAAAATTGCCAGTCAGGATATTCGAGAGCTGCCTTCCATAAACAAATATTTTATGAGAAATATTCCTTAATTCCAGTTAATATTTTTTTATAATGAATTGGTTTTTTAACAGCACTTTTTAAAGGAAAAGCAAACAAAATGTAATCCTGGAAATCATGTAATGTAATCCTGGCCCCAATAGAGATTTAATTTCGAGTAGTACTTTTAATTAATTATGCATTTCCTTTAAGGTCTTTAATAATACCAAATAAAAATTAAATTTGCCTCTGAAGAATATCTGAAATTAATCAATTTTACAATCGCTGGAGAGAAAAATGTTTCGTCCTTAAAACCATTTCTAATGTGATATAAAAAATTTCTGTGCAGAAAGAACTAATAGGAATTTTTTATGGGCGTGGCCAAATATTTATGCCATACCAATAACAGAGGCCAGTAACTGCTTAGCTCATGTACAAAATTTCATAACTAGTTACGGAGATCTGCCACAGTACTGTACACTGAGAAATTGCAAGCGTTCTCTTCAGTGTTGCCATTTTAATTTTTTTTATATCATTACCGGCTTAATTTTTTCAAATATTTTTTTTTTTAAAAGAAAGCTCAGTATTCTTCTTTAACGTGTCACTTTGCTTTTAACGTGTTTAGCGAAGACAGAATCACCATTTGAAGCTCCACCAGTAGCTAAAGCATAACTCGATTTAATACACTTATGATGAAAACAGTGCATTACAAAAGTTAAATCAGATAAGTCAACTCATGTGATTTATACTCTTAAAGAGGCTGACTATCCATTTGTGTATACAATAAGCTCTCTGAAATAAGATTAGGGAGTTACATTTTTATTTCCTAGGCTAATAAGCAAATTAATCAAACGAAACACAAAATTTGTATTTTTAAAGATACAGTTGAGATCAAAATTTTAGTATACAGGGGAGGTCTACTTAGCTTCCTTTGATTTATAGTTTTGATACTGCTCTTCCAAATGATTTTGAGTTTCCCTAAAATGTATACTTAATTTTTTTATTCTTATTTTTTATAACTATTATTTTATTTTTTTTATGTCACTATTTTTGAAAATCTTATTTGTAATGCAAAATTGGCTTTTTTTTTTAATTTTAATTTTTATGACTTTAAAGGGTTTTTCTACACATTTTATGCTTTTTTTTCTTTTGCAAAATGGCAATACTAATCCTCTAACTTTTCCTCTTCCTCTGTTTCACTATACATCTCACTCCTTATCTTTCTTATATCAATCTATCTCCCTCTCTCTCACTCTCCTTAACTTTTAAAGCATCTTTGATGGCGAGGCAAGATATTTTTTTTCTTTTTAAATGAAGGGCATTCAAAGTTCGCTGCAGTCCGATGAAACTCTTTTGCTGGTCTTTTATCCTTTCCTTTTTGGGTATTGAATTTTTGGAGGATTTTAATTGCAAGGACTCGTTATTTTTGTTTCTCATTTTCTTATACTGTAAGAGATGGCGATGTAAATGAGCATGGCGAACCATTTCTGTTTTATGGCAGCAACTACCGCCACAATGTCCTCACTATGGAGTCTTCTGCTTTTAATTTTTTATTCATTTTCTTGTGGAAATTGTTGCTTCATTAAAACGTGAGCTGTTTGCGGACTTTCTACTTTGTTACTGAACACTTCATGATTTCTTTTTTTTCTTTTTTTTTTTTGTCTTTTATCGATAAAATGTATCGCGTGTAAAGCCTTCATTATTGTCTCTGATATTTTTGTATGGCTTTTAATTGAAAACGATTTCAATATGCTGCCAAACAATATCATTGCGTTCAATGAAGAGCATCCTTTTTAAAAATTGTAAATAAAACTGAATTAGCGAAAAAGATTATATATTTTTATTTTCTTTACATGGCGGCAATAAGAGCGAAATTCTTAAGGATTTAATAGTATTCCTGCCAAGGAAAAATTACATGAAAATTCGTATGTTATTTCATGTTGTTTCATGAAATAATTATTTCTGTAAGTAAAGCTCGATTTTATACGTATTAAATTTTTTTTATTACAGCCAGAACTGACAAGTAAGCCTTTAAAGGACACGCTAGCAAAAACAAAATAAGGCGTACGATTGAAAATTCAGAAGAGATTAATTTTGAGAAGGGTGCATGAAATATTGCCTTCTGCACAAATTTCTTTTCCATGAATATGCTGACGAACTTTCGCTTTATAATTTCGCTTTAGAGAAAAAAAAACTAAAGAAAAAACTGACCTGAAAATTTGATTGCATGCTGCTTCTTTCTACAACATATTTTTGCTTTAGACATTTTTCATTTTAGTCTTATTCAGGACTCATTTTAATACCTGCCTAAATTTCATTTTAATAGTTTTCTAAAAGAAATATTTCTCGTGCCAAGCACCTACAGAAGGATACGCCATGTGCAAACATATTTTCAAACAGTCTATCTTGCCTACTCCTGCTCCTGCTGCTGCTCCTGTTTATAAAACTTTAACAATCCTTTTCATTGCTTCGGCTTCCATCTCAGCCTTTCATTTTCAATTTAGTTTCTTGCTTATTCAAAAATATGCAAAAATATGCAAATTAGCATCACACATCAACACTGCATAAGAAAATTAAGCATCTATAGACATGCACCAACATGCTTAAACAAACATTAACACATCAATGTGTTTTAAGCTTTTACACACATGCAGCTGCCAAGTCATGCATGTAAAAACGTAACCACACCAATACACAAATCACTTGCGAATTGAAACGAAGTGATCAGTGTGGCTGACTGAAAGGACTTTGGAAAAAAGCGCTTAAATAATTTAACTTTCATATAATAATAAAGAACTCGAAAATTTTGCTCTGCCCATAAAAAAAAAAAGAAATAATTTTTATGGCTTATAATTCTCATAAGCTTATTTGACAGGAAAATTTAAGCTTTATTAGGCAAAAGCTTTACATGAAATTTCTTCTCTATAATAAATATCTATAATCTATACATTGTATCGTCACTTCTTTTTAGTTGGCTATAGCAATCATCGTTATAATTCTCATTCAGTTTCAATGGAATGAACCTTTTTAAAAATTAATTTCAAAAAGCTTTTAGCTCATGAAATATGAATTGAAAATAACGCTACATTAGCTTTCAAAACAAACCAGCTTTATACTTACATCTTTCCTTTCTATTCCAGTATTGCAGGTTTTGTTCTTCATTAGCCATTCATCGAGTTTGCATGTCAAACAAACACAAAATACTTAACCTTTGGCTTTAGAGTTGCTTTTTCCCATTTTTTATTTTTTTTTTTTTTTGCATTTTATAAAGACTTTTGTAGAAATATTTGCTATATATTTTTACAAGCCTTTAGAAATTTCCAATCCCTATTAAGGACATTTCATTTGCTCCTTCACAAAAGCACAAAAGCTTGACTAGAGCACATACATACATACGAGTACTTTACTGTGCCTCTTGAAAGAGGTGTTGTAACCCATGTGAGCAAACAAATCAGCACACCTCGTTCTGCTGTTGGCAAATGATTCTATTTAAAAACCACTTCTAGTTAAGTCAGGCCGTTATGCTATTTGAGTTCATAAAGATTTCCTTTTGTTCACGCTTGCGAGCGCCAGACATTTCAACTTGCTTGGCATTGTATTCTTTAGCCATAAATCATTTATATGTATTTCTTTTGCGGCCAATTGATTGGCTCATATGCAAGAGAGAAAAAAAGTTTTCCATTAATAAAAATGTCAGTTTTTTTGTAACGTAATTATCAGCCAAAAAAACAATACTTTAATTGCCATTTAGATTGTCCGATTGATGGAAAGAATAAGTAAAATAAGCCGCTTTAAAATGTATGGCAAAATAATTGCAATCAAAATGTAAAAACAAAGTTAAAAATTATTTACATGCCGATGTGGAGTTGAACTTTGAACAATAAACAAGCCTACAGACCAGGTTGTACATGCAAATACACATACATATACACCCATACGCAACACACATACATCCATACGTGTTACTCCAAGCCACATAAATTTAAAGAAATTATTTTTTTGGCATTACTTTTCCATTAAAATTTAAAAAAAAAAAATACACTTGAAAAATTTTTTTTATTAAAAATATTTACAATTCAATAGTTCTAGCAAAGCACAGTGGTAAGAAAAGATGAAAATTTCAACATTTTTTAGTTGGGCAGTCATTTTCAAACTGTTGAAAATATTTCATAATTAATCGTAATTAAACCTCCTACTGGCCCACCCTATGGAACTCAATTTGAATATCGATATGGAATTCCGATGACAGAAGCCCTTTTTAATGGCAAAAATTGTCATTTTAATTATAACAGCGTGTATTATAAGTACCTGCCTTTTCCTACCAACAAAAAAAAAAAAAAAAAAAAAAAAAAAAAAAAAAAAAAAAAAAAAAAAAGGCTCAACAGCATTCCTGAATATGCTGTCATTTAACTTTATTTACTTCGTTCTATATACGCCTCTAATTTAATTCCAATGGTCTATCCAATCCATCGCGATCTGTACCATTTTATTCCCAGCGAAGGACAGAGATAACTGATGTAGGCTTTTTTCCGTCTTCTTTTCGGTTGAACTACTAGTATCATTCTAGTGATGCCTGCAGTTCCCGTCTCCTCTATCTCTATCTCTTTCTCACAATTACTACAAAATATAGACGACTTCTAAATTCTCCTACATCCAAAAATGTTTAATGTACCACAACGCTATTTTGATTCCTGTAGTCCCCTTTCCAACGGTATACCGAATCCATTACCATTTGTGTCGTTTTATTACAGGATAACAATATCAAAAGTTCTACAAAGAGCACCCTGTCTTATCTATCACCATCTCTTTCTCACAATTGCTACATTATACAGATGCCATCCAAATTCCCCTACAACCGAAAATGTTTAATGTAGATGTCTTCTAAATTCTCCTATATCCAAAAATGTTTAATGTACCACAACGCTATTTTGATCCCTGCAGTCCCCTTTCCAATAGTATATCGAATCCATTACCATTTGTGTCGCTTTATTACAGGATAACGACACCAAAAGCTCTACGAAGAGCACCCTGTCTTATCTATCACCATCTCTTTCTTACAAGTGCTACATAATACAGATGCCATCCAAATTCCCCTACAGCCGAAAATGTTTAATGTAGATGTCTTCTAAATTCTCCTATATCCAAAAATGTTTAATGTACCACAACGCTATTTTGATCCCTGCAGTCCCCTTTCCAATAGTATATCGAATCCATTACCATTTGTGTCGCTTTATTACAGGATAACGACACCAAAAGCTCTACGAAGAGCACCCTGTCTTATCTATCACCATCTCTTTCTTACAAGTGCTACATAATACAGATGCCATCCAAATTCCCCTACATCCGAAAATGTTTAATGTACCACAACGCTGTGGTAATACTGATTTCAAATTGGGAAGGCCGCCATATGTAGCATCCGGAATATGTTAGTATTCTCCTAAATGGTGATTCTGGCAGGAAAAAGCGGTACAATTTCCTTAGCAACATTTTTCGGTCATCTTAAGGACGAAATAATTAAGAGTTTTGTCAGTTACAAAATAATCTATGTCCCTTTTTTAAAAAAAAAACATTTTAAAATTTGCTCTTTTTTAAAATAAGGACTTCTGCAGTCGACTCCTGGCAGTGGAAGTGGGCAAGTGCATTCCGAAGATGTTTTTTTTTTTTTGTAAATTTTAAGAAAAATTATTTTCAAGCAGAGCAAAATTGCATTTAAATAGTAAAAATGCTGCTGCGGTAGTAATAGATTTTTTTTCTCTGTGTATGCATTTGATTTTCTCTTTTAGCTGATTTGTAACTCGCTTGTTGCTCGTAATTGGATGTTGTTTTCTGTTCGCAATATTTCCATATGTTGTTGTTATTGTTGTTGTGGCTGTTCTTTCTTTAGTTTCATTTGATTTACAACAGTTTAATAAGTCTTGCCAATATCAAGAGTTTTAACATTTAAACACGTACTTGTACACATCAGCGGATCAAATATATATTTTCTTAGATATCAGCTACAAAAACACACACACACTGACACACACACAAGTGCACACAGCCTGTGTGATTAAGAAGGATACATTGATATTATTCGAGGCTGATGTAATGGCAGGGCAGGGAGGTACGAAGGCAAAGTTAAATATTTTGATCGAAAAGCAAAAAGCCATGAAAACTTGTGGCTTTATTTGTAATCATCGTTATTGTTGTTGTAGTTTTTGTTGTTGTTCTTAGTGTTGTTATTAGTTTTATCGTTGTTACTCTTGTTGCATTTGTCTGTTGCTGCTAAAGTATGTGTTATTGTTTTTGCTTTAAACTTGTCATGCTTGTCGTACTTGTTAAGTTGATGACGACGACGATGACGATGACGATGACGCTGCTAGTGGGTGTTAAGTATTTTATTTTATTTTTTTTTTTTTTGTTTAATTTTATTTTATTTATTTTTTGCTGCGTTTCATTGCAGTTTTAACTTCGTTTAGATGAATTTCAATTTGAGTGGAGGGTATTCGTTAAGTTTGGGTATATTTTGTGTGTAAGTCGAGCTGCAACTTATAATAATAAACTGTAACATCACCACACTGTTAGGTGACGCATAAAAGGGCTCAACTCCATAATATTTAAAAAATTTTAATTTTTTTTTTTGTTTTATTATTTCTTTTATTTATTTGTATAATGCTTTAATAATTTATTTAAAAAAAGAAGCAACAACCTTAAAGAATTTTTTTTTATTTTTATTTTCCCAACTAATTTTAAATTTAATTTGTTATTAAAGAATTACTTTTTGGATTTTTATTATTTTGTTAATGTTTCGTTCACATCATAAGAAAAGAAGAAAGTATTTAAAAATAAAATTTAAATAATAAATAAAGGATAAAGATATATAAAATAAATTTTTTTTCTAGTTTTCTTTTAACAATAATTTCTTTGGTGACTTAAAGTTTCAATTATTATTAAAAAGAATTTAAAAAAACTCAGCATAATGGAAAATTTTTAAAAAAAATTTCAAACGCCTTTTTGCTAAAATAAAATCAATATAATGTAATTTTTATAAAAATAAATTTGAAACCTGATGTGATACATTTACTATGCAGTTTTGAATTAAATATGGGAAATATTACAGTAGACCATCAACGAAAGGGTTTTGAAAACAGATCTTTTTTTTGTTGCCATATTCTCAACAATCAATTGAGAACTACAAAAACTCAATCAAAGCAAGACTTCTTCTATTCTACACAACGAAGAACATTTTTTCGTTACTAATATATATTATATTAAAAAACAAAAGTATAGAACAATAAATTAGGGGTATTCCCCCCGATAATATTAAATTTTGTTAAAAATTATAAATAAATATGCTAAAAAAAAAATGGATGATGTATTATTTAGAGAACCATTCATGAAAGCAAAGGAATTATTCAATTGATTGATTCAAATATCGCTGGAAAATACTTTACGTCTATGGCAGTTCTCAATGCCAAGCTGAAGATAACCCCGAGTAGTATTTCAAGATGTTTCATTAGAATCCTTCATCCTGGAAATGAATACAATAAACATTACCAATCTGATTACATCCAAACTAATAGACTTGAATCTGATCAGCTTTATATTTCCAGATATTTAATTTGAAAGCAGAAATAATAAGAAAATAAAAACTCTCAAATACAAAAAATCTATAAAATGGTTTATTGGCTTTTAAGCACTTTTTTAATCAGCTAAGAAGAAATATTAGCAAAAATTGGAATATAAAACTGTAAAATAAAAAAAATCTATAAAATTAATTTTTGGGTTTTAAGCACTTTTTTAATCAGGTAAGAAGAAATATTAGCAAAATTTAGAATATAAAAACTGTAAAATAAAAAAAATCTATAAAATGGATTATTGGCTTTTAAGCACTTCTTTAATCAGGCTACAAGCGAAATATCTTCGCCATATGAGCATCATTTAAACACCACTTGGCTCCAGTACCAGCATTGCAACACAAAACCATGTGGGCTGTTAAATTGTTTCCTTCTTCTTTTTTTTTTAAAAAAAAACTACAGCTGACAAAAAGCGAAAAAAAGCTATGAATTAAATGAACATTTTTACTGATGCTTAAACTAATTGTTAAGCTTAATTTATAAGAGTTAAATAATGATGATGGCAATACAAGTAAACCAGATGACAGGCAGGAAAATGAGAAAAAAAATATACAAACTTGCAATTTAATGAAAAGCCTAATGACAAATGCTACTGGCATAAAAAGTGTTTGACAGTTAAAAAAGCTTACAAAAAAATATATGTATGTGTGCAGAAATAAATAAATAAAATAAATAAATAAAAAATTACATGTATTTGAAATTAGTGTAAAAATTGAAAAATTTAGGCGATTTTACATATGAGAAAGCAGCAGCTCCCTTTTCTAGTATTCTTCTTGAAAGGAGTACGTAAAGAGCAGGGGGATTAATCAAAAACTTATATGATTATATATCTGGAGTTCCTAATATATAAGGAAATAATTTATATTCAAATCCTCTGATTATAATTGGCATCACCATTATGATGTAAATGTGATCGTCTGCAATTAGTGAGCCAGTTCAGTGTCATGGCTCAGTACGAATTAAAATGCTTAATGAAGTCCCTATAATTCCTGATCCAGCTCCAGAAATAAAATACCAATATCTTATCTTTGTGATTAGAAAATGTAGAACTTCACAAGCTAATGATGTTTAACAAAAGCAAAACTATTCTGAAGTCCTCAAATACTATTCCTTCGTTCCCTCTTTCGACCATACTTTCGAACTATTTCAGTTTAGGCCGATATTTATATGTTAAGATATATGTAAGCATAGGAAAATGTGAAACTTCATATTATATTTTAAATTAAAATTATTTAAGAAGGCTTATAAACAATTTTTCTCTTACCCCTCAGATATTCCAGTTTAATAGTCCAATGCCGGAACTTTATAGCTAAAGAGGTCTGAAATGCTGAGCAAGAAAAATTTTTTGGCATGCAATATATTTTAAAACTTTAATTAACACAAACAAATTCAGAAGCTTGCGATTATTCAACGTTGTCGCCTTTATTGTGTTCAACACAATCCGTTTTATCCTGCAGGAATGCATCCATCAGCCATTACACAGGACTGATGTAAACTATAAAGTTTTTGTAGCATAAAGAATAAGTTAAGGGAATTACTCTATTGACATTGCAGGGGGAAGAGCAACTGATAATTGGCTGCTAAATCTACAAGTTTTGATAATTAAATAAGACAAGCAGGCAATTTTTTTCTAGTTCCTTTCAGGATAACTTCACTACCATTACTTTTCTAATTAGAACCAAAAAAAAAAAAAAAAAAAAAAATTAGAAATAAATCTATTCGGCCAGAAAAATAACTGCATGAAAAATAATTATATTTTCTAAGCAGAAAATAAGTATTTAAAATGAAAAAGGATACAGTGTCCTTATCAAAAATTATATATGAAAAATTAGATTTATTTCGAAAAGTATTTTTTTTTTTATAAAATCATTGGCATTTTCTGTAGATCCTGCAGTGTATTTGAGAAACATATTTTCTTAGCAGAGGCGTTGACAGGGTTGTTTCTTAAATAGAACTAAAACAAAAAATATCCTGGAATGCTGGATTTTTGTGCAAGCTTTTTCTCTGCCCTTTCAACTTATTCGTTAAATATTGCACTGACATGTAGTTCTGCCTTATGAGTACAGAAAAATTGAAGTAGAATTAACTTCCTTTTGAAAATTTAAGACATGCAACGATTACAGCAAATATTTATACATTTTTCCTTCGCACAGACCGCTTATGGTTTCCATTACTAGCACAACCCCCAGCTGTCTGAAGCCACGTCTCCGTGCTATCATTTAATCTTAAATAAATTGTTACACATTTTTTATTTCCTACTGCTGGTTGTCATAATAATATTAACATCTTAATGGCTGCTGTAATGAGATAAAAAGTTTTTTCTTTGTTTTCGTTTTCGCAAAGTGGAAAAATAAGGACGAAGCGTAATAACCATCATCAGCATCATCTCATAGAAAATGTATTTTCACAAGCAAACAAGTGAGCGGTGTTGTTTCGAAAGTGTTCACTATTAAGCGTTCAGAAGGTGAATTTTATAGAAAGAACAATTTCTTTTCATTATTACTAGTAAAAGAGAATGTGAGGAAAGGAAATTAAAAACCTGGATTTCGCTAAACGTCTGGAGAACTCTGACTGATGGAAATATAAAAATACACACCAGCCAAAAGCTGGCGAAAGCTGGCTTTTTATTTACGGTTAACTAAGTTGGTCACCTCACACTTCAATTTTTTCTATATATATGCTTATCAGCTACGCTTTAGTCGGTATGCCTCTCTCGACGCCAGCTAGCCAACTTTTTATCTTAGGCATACCTTGCGGTCAATTTTTAGAATCCTTAATCGGCAAGAGCATCCCATATCGTATAAAGTGGCGGATTCGATCTCAACTAAATTCTCTCTAACTTCCCCCAGTGCGTTATATAATAAATTTTGTTGAAAAGCTTGCGATCCTGTAAAGTATATATATTGTGGATCCATATAAAAAAAAGGGAGATTGACTAAGCTGTGTCCGTCTGTCCGTCTATCCGTCTGTCCGCCTGTCCGCCTGTCCGCCTGTCCGTCTGTTTATCTGTATATCTTTGTCTATTTTTGTTGCACTACAAATTGAACTTTAATTAAAAACAAATATTTTAAAATCCATCTGCTCTGATTTTTCTGAAAATAATCCGATAGGAAAATCGTTAAACTCGGCTAAGGAATAAAACCTAAAATTATTGTATACATTTATAAGTAAAAAGGCACCACAAACAATTGTATTACCAGCCTCGAAATAGAATGCAAAATTAAAGTTCACTTTAATGCTGTCCCTTTGTAGTGTACAAGGATATTATTGGACAAGGATATATAATATTCAGGGTTTTTGAAAGCATCCTTGTAAAGGAAAAATGTTTAAATATAAATAAGCAGAGATTTGAAAAGCTTTTAATAAATATAAAGGATTTTCTGTTCTTGTTAGATGTTCAACTTTAAATTGAAGTGCAGCTTTAAGTAAAATGCAGTGTGATATCTCATTTTTTTTTAATGATGATATTTTCAGTGTCCTTTTACTTACAGTAATGAGCTGAATTTTAGTTTTCCCTTTTTCCTTCACAGTTGTCATTTTACACTTTTCTTTCTTCAGATTTTTTTCGCTTTTCGCCATTATCATTCTTGTGACCCCGTAATTACGTAGTGAATTCTTCAACACACACTTGCTTATTTGCCCCACAAATCTTATGGTTTTCTTCAGTTCTAAGGAATGTTTTTTTTATCATCTGCTATTTTCTGTATTTGTACTTTATGCTTGTCACATTCAGATATATGTACTGCATACTTTCATATCTTTTGCATCTTGCTGGCTTTCATTAAAACCTGTAGTTGATAACTTAAGGCGAAAACAACGGTAATAATAATGAGGTCAAAATGTGGTTGTAGCCTGCTAGCACGACAAAGGACATGCTTGCACTACAGAGATGCAGCCTGGCACATTTTGTCTTCAAGGATAATTTCACTATTTTAAATACTAGTAAAATTATCGGCGGGTAAGATGAAGACTGTTATTGCATCGCTATTGTAGTACTTTGTATTGGTAACGAAAAATATTTTCTCCTTTTGGCTTGTATCTACGCTTGAGGCCTTTTACTCTGATCACTTTAACAAGCCTTCTTAAGCCAAAATATTATTTTAATTTAATTTAATTTTAAATGAACAGCACAACTAAAAAAGAAATAGTGCTGACGAAAATCACGCATATTCAAAGAATATTTTGCCTCAAGTAGCCACTACAATTATTATTATAGTTGTTACTATTAAATCGTGCTTACATCCCCTGCCTAATTTAAAATCATAGATCAGACACTTCCCCCTGATAAATACAATGAAATTCCCATACTAATTAAAACCAGAATATACTCGTGACAGAAAGGAAATGCTCAAAAAGATGGGCAAGAATTTTTTTATTTAGTACGTATTTTTACTACATGCAACTCTTTTTACTGACGACCAGGAAACAAGAAGAAGCAAACTGGTGTTATTTCAAGTCATCGCATAATATTTTCCCTTGGCATTACACTTCATCCGTTATGACTTGTGTGCTTTTATCCCTTTTCTTATTCAAACTCAAACACCATTTCAATAATAATGGCAAATAATACGTAAAACAATAAAATGTAAAAAGCAGGATAGAGAGAGTAAGAAACAGTTGGCTCTTTATTAGGATGGAGAGAGAGAGAAAGGGTGAATGAGATAGGGGAGAGAGTAGGGGAAGCAATTTTTATAACTAAACTATAAAATCGTTGTCTTCGCTAGACATTGTCAAAATTTTTCATACATTTGTACGTATGATTTTTTGCAATGCCACAGAATCAATATGGAAAGTTGATGCAGAGTGCAGTGATTGCATTACACCTACTTAGAAGTAGATTTAGTTAGTACGCAACGAATTATTGTGCCACTACATTCTATGCTTTAAAGTCTACTACACTGCTCTCTTTTCACTTTCATCTATATGTACTTTGGCTTCTTCTATTACAGTCTACAATTCTCTACCATGTTCTCTTTTATTATTCTTTACTTATAAAAATTTAAGAACTTAACAATATATTCTTCTCTTTCGCACTTCTATCTATGGTCCTGTGTTCCATTCAATTCTGTTTTCATACACCACTATACTCTTCTCATACAGCTTTCAATGTACTGTACATACTTTACATTTCACATTGAAACTCTTATTCTAATCAATTTGCGTATTTGTCCTTCTTTCTCCTACTCTTCACTTTTCTACACCATAGTATCATAATCTGGTATTCTCCAGACTGTTATTTTCCCATTCGTACTACGAGATACGAAAAATATCCCCCAAACTTTACATTAATCTACTTTAGGCTTGTTTATTCGCTTTTGTTGTACTCATTTATATACTACGGTAGTATCCTGTACTCTTCTCAGCTCTACTTTATATTTCTCTAACTTCACTACATCCAAGGCTGAATCTATTATTCTCTAAGTCACTTATTTCTCTGATGTTGAAGTCAGCTGTAATCACCTGTCATTCAAAAAATGAATAACTAATACTCTACTCTATTCTCTTTCACAGTTTTAAGCTTGCCCACCCTACTCTTCTACACTCCTACTCCACTATTCTGCATTCCAGTCACATCTACATATCTTTCTCTCGCATATACTAGAGGCCCATTACTATTCCCATTACGCTTATATAATCAACACTTCGTCACCTGCTGACTCTTCTCTACTTTAAACTTAACACCTCTCCATGGCCCCACTTTAATATATTCTTCATTGCCGACAATATAATATTCGATAAAAATGTTTTTTGTAGCGCATCAAAAAATTCTTCTATTCTTTACTTATAAATATTTCAAACATCAAACTTTCAGCTGAGGAAATCAAAATATAAACCGAAAGTCAAACAATAGAAATTAAATGTATAACGAATATTGGCAGAAAACTAACGAAAGCATATAAAATTTTTATTAAAAATACAAAAGGAAAACAAAATAAATAAAAGGAAATCATTCTCATCATCATCAATAAGGAGCAGCGACAGCGAAAGGAAGAATAAAACCATCAACGTCATGGTAAGCATAAATTTACAGAAGGCATAAAGTTTCCAAACAGAATATTTTTATTTTCAAAATGGATCATATTGTTAAGGATATAAAAACAAATAAGAAGAAAATCCACTTAATCTTAAATAAATAAAGTTTTAATGCACCAAGAGAACCAAAGATAAGGCGAGAGAGTGAGAGAGAGAGAGACAGCGAGAGGCGGCAGAAAAAGGACAGAGAAGCTGAAATAATTTAATTATTATCAAAGACAACAACCTCTGTTATGTTTTCAGATTGAACGTCGGAACGATTGAACAAATATTTGTGCAGGATAATAAATTCGATTAGGGATAAAAAAAATTATTATTATGAAAAAGTTAAAATTCTTAAATCGTAAATGCATTTAGAGATTTGTAGGCCTGAGAAATACCAAAGAGTTAAATGCACAAATTTACATTTCAGAGCTGCAGAGTAATTTTGTAGTCCTTTCTTAAAAGGGAAAATGTTTGTTAGATATATTGTTTTATTGTAGCAGTTTAATCAAACCAATTGAGAATTATTAAAACCTATTTTTTTGTTAAAAATATTAAAAATTCCAAATTAAATTCACATTTAATATGCTTATGGCAACAATACAATATTAAAAGTTGCCTAAAACAGAACCCAGCAAACATTAAAGTTATAAACATTACAATTATTTATTTTTTTTTTATTATGTTCCTTTTGAAGTTGTCTTTTATGAAATGAATTCATTTAAATTTAGTAATAATTTTTGTGAATTCATTGACTTTTTATTACCTAAATTGCTTTCATTTTTAAGATTTCCAACAACATTTCTTAAGCCTCAATAAAAATTTAATAAATTTCTTCAAGCCAAAATGTAAATATTTATGAAAATTGTTCAAATATTTTTCAATAAACTCAGCCTTCTTTATGAATATTTTGCCAACAGTTTATTGCACAGACTGAAGAGAGTCAGTCTATCATCTGTGCTTAATCTTAGACAAAATGGAAAGCAACAACAACAAAACAATTACTCCGAGCTATAAATAAAAACAATTTGCTGTGCAGGATTTTGGATAAAAACAAACCAAGAAAAAAGGAAGAACAAAACACAGAAAAAAAAACTAAAAATCCTTTGAATAAACAGAATATACTCTGCTAAATATTGCGATTTGCTTGTAAGCACTGTAAACAAAATAGAAAAACTTACAAATAATCTTTAAATTGATGTCTACTATAATTCTCCTTGCGATTTTTTATTTCGCAGGTCCTTTTCTTCAATTGTGCCTGACACAATTGTGGGAACATTAAGGAGGAGTATAACGAAGGTATTAGTTGCGTAAATTGTTGGGATTATTTGTAACTCAAATATTGGCAAAGTAGGAAAGTAAACCAGCGATAAGCTGATGTCGAAAAGTGTTCATGCTGGCAACTAAAAGCAGCGGAAGGAAAATTAAAATTGAGTTGTAGCTGCCAATATTAACGTCACTGAAATGACAATATTTCTAGCACATCACTGGAGGTAAACTAGTTAGACTTTCTAACTGCTCCAAAGTTAGAATAAAAAAAATTTTATAAAAATATTGTTTTCTGGGCCACTAAGCCAATATTTCATGTGGTGGCGGAGCCAAAGTCATCACTCAATAATAATGCCAAATAATAATAATCCATAATACAAATACACCAAATACCCAAAATACCCAAAATACTCCATTAGCTTATACACTCATTGCCACAAAACGATTGAGAATTACAACTGTGCCATCCACAAACTAATTGCAATGTATTAAAAATCAATTAAAAAAATCTTAAATCTTATTAATTTTAATTTTCTTTATTTATTTAATTTATTTCTAGTTTATTTAAAAATTATTTCATATTCATTTAATAATTATCGAATAAATATATTATAAAAAAATATTGAATAAATATTGTCATTAAATAAATATTTTTATTAAATAATTATTTTCATTAAATAAATATTTTTATTAAATAAATATTTTCATTAAATAAATATTTTTATTAAATAAATATTTTCGTTAAATAAATATTTTTATTAAATATATATTTTTATTAAATAAATATTTTCATTAAATAAATATTTTTATTAAATAAATATTGTCAGTAAATAAATATTTTCATTAAATAAATATTTTTATTAAATAAATATTTTCATTAAATAAATATTTTCATTAAATAAATATTTTTATTAAATAAATATTTTCGTTAAATAAATATTTTCATTAAATAAATATTTTTATTAAATAAATATTTTCATTAAATAAATAGTTTTATTAAATAAATATTTTTATTAAATAAATAGTTTTATTAAATAAATATTTTTATTAAATATATATTTCCGTTAAATAAATATTTTTATTAAATAAATATTTTCATTAAATAAATATTTTCGTTAAATAAATATTTTTATTAAATATATATTTTTATTAAATAAATATTTTCATTAAATAAATATTTTCATTAAATAAATATTTTTATTAAATAAATATTTTCATTAAATAAATATTTTTAATAAATAAATATTTTCATTAAATAAATATTTTTATTAAATAAATATTTTCATTAAATAAATATTTTTATTAAATAAATATTTTCATTAAAAAAATATTTTTATTAAATAAATATTTTTATTAAATAAATATTTTCATTAAATAAATAGTTTTATTAAATAAATATTTTTATTAAATAAATATTTTCGTTAAATAAATATTTTTATTAAATATATATTTTTATTAAATAAATATTTTCATTAAATAAATATTTTTATTAAATAAATAGTTTTATTAAATAAATATTTTTATTAAATAAATATTTTCATTAAATAAATATTTTTATTAAATAAATAGTTTTATTAAATAAATATTTTCATTAAATAAATATTTTCATTAAACAATTTATAAAGAGAAGATCTAGTAAAAAAATATATATATATACATATATTTTAAATATTTCGGTATATTTTTAACGTTGTTAATAAAAATCAAGTTTTTGACTCAAACCGATACAGAAGAAAAGTTGCAATTTATAAAAAATAAATTAAAAAACCAAAAAAAAAAATTAAATAAAAATAATATTATATGAATTTAAATAGAATTATTTTTCAATCATTTCGCTTTTCAAAAAATTTTGAAAAAGGGACGATTGAAACTGAATCTGAAAAACAGGAACTTTATTTTATATAAAAGTTGACAGAAATCAGAGAACGCACAAATGTGCCACCCTGTTTAGATACAGTGAATTTAATAATTCTCATATTTGCTCTCGGAAAATAATACTGTTTATAAAAATATCTTGAAAATATATGGAAATTGTAAAATTTGTCTCAAGTATTTGTAGAAAGGCCCTAACTCATTTTTTTTTTTTTTGGCACTACATTTGTTTGAACTAAGTTTACATATTGAAAGCAGCGATATATTGAAAAATTTCAAAATATTTTCTACTCATTTTCAAAAAAAAAGAAAAAATTTTAAGGGCTTTAAATCAAAAAGCCTAAAGTTTTAGAAAATAATTTTTTTTTAGAAAACTCACTTGCCTTTCTTGAATAACAAAATAAACAATTTAATAATTTAAATAAATTACTTTAAAAGAGTTCGTACAGTAAAGTTGTAAAATTTTTGTATAAATTTTCTTCCAGGCCACAATATTATGACAGCTTGCGAGTAGCCTAAATGTTTGAATGTAATTGCATGTAAAAGCCTGCTATTTTAAATAATTAATTTATTGCTTCCCTTTTTTTTACCGCCAACTTAAATCCATTGGGGTCATAATTTATAAATCTGTTTAATTAAATTATATTTGATTTACTAACTGCTTTCAAATACCACAAGCTTGAAATATTTACAAATACTCTTGACTAAAACTGGTATGCGATATTTTGGTTTAATTTAAGTTTCTAATTGAAAAAAAAAATAAAAAATAAACTGGGGATAAAAATAACAGTTACAAAACACTATTTTAAGTTTCATGTAACTTTTAATCCAGTTTATGAATTTTACGCATTTTATTATTTCAGAGATTGAAAAAAACCAAACTGACCACAGAGTTAAACTTTATTTACTTGGCTGCTGCAAAATACAATATTTACGAGTATCAAACTGAGTGTGATTTTTTTTTTTTTTTTTTGTTTTTTTCGGATTGTTTTACAACTTTCGTAAAGCCAACGACCACCCATGGTTTCATAAATTGCTGTGGTTTTGTTTTTATGGTTAAAATAGCAAAAAAGCTACGCAGTAATTTATATGAGAAAAATTATTAACACGAAAAATAAAATGTGAAAATAATTATGCAAAAGTGCTTTCGGCTTAATCTAATCTGATTTGAACATTTTCCATGTGAATTCCAAAATTATCAGGTCATGGAATTTATCAATAATTAATTTTATTGCTAAAAAGTCCTTCAAGCTGGAAAATATTTAATAGTAAAAAAGAGGCGAAAATACGAAGGCTGTTTCTTATTACAAGGACTCGCTTACTGAGCAGTTGGAAAAAATCTTGTCAACAAATAGAGTTTAAGGCCCAACGCAGTTTAATGATGCATTTGTGGAAGCAGGCCGTAGCGGCAATTTGCTTTCTTTACGATGCATTAACTTGACTACCAAAAAAATGCTTTTCTCAATTCACATGTTTAGCCACACGACCATTGGCCAACGACCACCCACCAAAGACTACCGACCACAGACCACAAAATACAATCTTACGTTTGAGTTGATTTATTTCAATTGCTTTTCACTTGAAGCACAAAAGAAAAATAAAACAAAAATATTCAGATGAAAAATTCCTCATTAACTTGTTTTCAGAAATTCGCTTCTCCTTCTAACGCCTTCCTTAAACGACGAAAAATATGATATTTAATAACCTGCATAAACTTGTTCGTCGCCAACCACTTTATCGCTGTAAATGCATCTTGAATAGATGCAAAAATGACTTCTTACAGAATTGAATATCCCATAAAAATCAAATATTTTATAAATCAAAAAGAAATATTTTAACTAAACGAGAAATGCGAAATTCAAAAAAAAATTTTAAAGCGAGAAACATTTTTTTATTAAAAGAAAATATTACATAGAAAATGACATCAGTGATAGAAACAATTCTAATAAAAAATTATGTCAGCGGTAAAAAAAAAATCACCTAAAAGATAAGTCAGCGAGAAAAATTTCCTAAAAAAAGTTATACCATACAGAAAATTTCCTATGTTAATTATGCACCGAGAAAATTTTCTATAAAATATTCTATAATTTATATATATTATACATATATACTATGTCCATATATTACAAGGAAGGCGAAAAACCTTAAAAAAAATTTCTGAGCGAGAAAAAATTTTCTAGAGAGAATTAGTTGGAAAAATTTTGTCAACGATAAAAATTTTCTATAAAAAATTATGTCACTGAGAAAATTTTCTATAAAAAATTATGTCACCGATAAAAATTTTTAATAAAAAATTATGTCACCGAGAAAAATTTTCTATAAAAATTTATGTCACTGAGAAAATTTTCTATAAAAAATTATGTCACTGAGAAAATTTTATATAAAATATTCTATAATTTATATATATTATAGCTATATATTATAAGGAAAGCGAAAAATCTTGAAAAAAATTTCTAGGCGAGAAAAAATTTTCTAGAGAGAATTAGTATGAAAAATTTTGTCACCGAGAAAATTTTCTATAAAATATTATGTCACTGAGAAAATTTTCTATAAAAAGTTTTCTCACGGAAATAAAAAATTTCTCAAAAAATATTGAGAAAATTTTCTATAGAAAATTATGTCACCGATAAAAACTTTCTATAAAAATTATGTAACCGATAAAAATTTTCTATAAAAAATCCTGTCATACATTTTCTATATATTATAAGGAAGGCGGAAAAATCTAAAGAAAATTTTCTAGAGAAAATTAGTATAAAAAATTTTGTCAACGATAAAAATTTTTTATAAAAAATTATGTCACCGAGAAAAAATTTTTTTATATATTATAATGAAGGTGAAAAAATCTTTAAAAAAAAGTTCTAGAGAAAATTATATCTATTATTATTATTATATTATATTATTATTAAATATAGTTCTCGAGAAAATATATTCCTGAGAAAATTATGGTGGAGGGGAAAAATTTTCCATAGAAAACTATGGAAATATAAAAAATTGTATCAGCGAGAAAAAATATTATGTAAAAAATGTTAGCGAGAAAAAATTTCCATAGAAAATTCATATGAAAACTTTTTTTTAACAATAAACCTTTTCTAAAAAAAATAAATCCATAGAGAAATTTTTATATAAAAAATGATGTGAACGAGAAAAAATTTTCTAGGCATTATAAGGCAGGCGAAAAAATCTTTAGAAAATTATGTCTGTGCGGGAAAATATATTATACAGATAATTATATTGAAAACTATGACAGTGTTAATATAAAAAATTGTGTCAGCGAGAAAAAATTTTTTAGAGAGAATTAATATGAAAAATTTTGCCTGCGATAAAAATTTTCTTTAAAAAATGGTGCCACTGAGAGAACATGTTCTATAAAAATGTATGTCAGTGATAAAAAGTTATATGTACGTACATGTTTAATATGAAAAATTATATCAGCGAGAAGAAATTGAATAGAATTGTTTCTTCAGAAAATATTTTCCATAGAAAATTATCGCAAGAGAAAAGAAATATCGCATAGAAAAGTATGTCAGCGAGAAAAGTTTTCTATAGAAAATTTTTTTAGCAAAAAAAAAAAAAACTTACTGTAGAGAATTTTTTGTGGTAGAGAGAAAAAATTTTCAATTTTTATTTTTTCAGAAATAGAAGTTGGCTAAAAATTTTCGTGGACCGGGAAAATATTTATATTTATTAATAATTTTAAAATTTTGCAGATAAAAAATTATGCCCTATACAAATTAAATTCACAAGCAAAAGAGTCTAAAAATGCCGCCCTCAATAAAATCGCTAATTGTGCAACAACTTATATGGATATGATGCCCATTTTCGTAATGATTCTCATTCATTTCAAAATTATTTAGATGGATGAAGTAAATATGTATATTGAACATTTTTAAAGCACATTAACGCTCCAATAAATAAGAATTCGTGATGAATGAATCATTTATATATATTTTTACATCATTTATGAATTTTTCCTTTTCATTAAAGAAAAATCAATATTTAAATAAATATAAAATGGGGGGAAAGATAATAAATGATGCCGTTGAGAAAAAAAAGATCATAAATTTATAGATTGTCAGCGAAGTTAAACACGCATCCGTATCATTTAACTCACATTAAAAATATTGAATGAGACTTTAAATGCTTGACAAAAATATTTACCAGCCACAAATTCGAAGAAAGTTAGAAGAACACACAGGCAGACAACATTTAAGTTGAATAAATATACGTTAAAAAATAATGATGACAGAAAATGTTTGAACAAAAATGGAAAGATTTCATTTTTTGGCTTCTAAATATTTTATTACAATTTATTTCTACCTTCATAAACGTATAAATTCCATTACGCCACTTCCACACTTTTTATACGAGTATTCTCACTGTTTATTACTTTTTTTTTTTTTTTTTTTTTTTTTTTGTATTGAAATTTGTTCCAACCAATAACGTGACTTATCGGCCATTCATCAATAAGAGAGTGTCAATAGAACCAAAAATAACGTCAATAATCATTAGAGAAACCTTCGTATTCCTTAACAACTGAACAACACTCATACACACACTGCAACACACTTAAATGCCTGTTACTCTTGTCGTTTTCGGGGAGGGACACCAACACAGCCCCCCTCTTCGTCATATTCCAGAATTCAATTTAAACGACAAATTTGAAAATTTAAAGGTTTGTTTTATTTATTTTATTTAAAGGCGTTAAATTTAAATATAATTTTTAAACACTTTTATCGGGTGAAGGGGGAACACGCTGGAGATAAGGAGCTGGTTATGATTTTTACATAAAAATTATATTTGTGTTTTAAATTGAAAATGTTACCGGCGAAGATGGCAAAGACCTTGTCATAAATTAAAAAATAGATGATACTGGAGAGCACTCTTGTGGCAGAACACACCTTGAAATTTACATCAAGAGTTGTGCTTCACGTACGGCAATTAAAAGTATACTGTTTTGCTTTAAAGCACAATGAAAAGTACACTCGAAAAAAAAATTAGTACTTCATTAAAAAAATGCATTGTAAGTGAAATGGTTTCTAATTGCTTATAAAAAGCAGTTGAGCAAATTTCATTTAATAGAAAATCAAATATAGTATTTTGCTTCAGTGCACAATGAAATGTACACTCGAAAAAAATAGTATTTCCTTAAAAAGATTACTACGAGTAAGTGTACAAGAATGTATTTTATAAGCGAAATGGTTTCTAATTTCTTATAAAAAGCATTTGAGCAAATTTCATTTAATGGAAAATCAAATATAGTATTTTGCTTCAGTGCACAATGAAATGTACACTCGAAAAAATAGTACTTCCTTAAAAAGATTACTACGAGTAAGTGTACAAGAGTGTATTTTGTAAGCGAAATGGTTTCTAATTTCTTATAAAAAGCATTTAAGCAAATTTCATTTAATGGAAAATCAAATATAATATTTTGTTTGAGTGCATAACCAAAAGTACACTCGAAAAAAATTTATATTTTGTTTAAAAGATGCGTTGTAAGTGAAATGGTGATCTTACTACTTGAGCAAACTTCATAAATGAAAAATCAAATATTTGGCTTTAGTGAGCAATCATAGTTACACTCGAAAAAAATATAGTAAAATTTGTTTTCGCTATTGTCACGTATTGGCAACTGTAGTGACAAAAGTGTTGCTGGCCAAAAAAAGGTACTTTTAAGTGAAGAAACTTGCCGAATATTTAACAGCAAACGATTTTAGAAGCATATTAATTAGGAAGGTGTGGCAAATTTCCAAAACTTATGCAAGATGTACTTTTTATACAAAAAAAAAAAAATTTTTATTGAAGAAATTCTTTTTCTAAAGATTTCTATATTTGCTCACTGTAAACAGATAACAGAAATAAATTTAATGCCATTTTATATACATAAATACGAATTATTTTCTTCGAGTGTAATCTTAAGGCTAATGTGTTTAAATGTGCCTGAATTATAAAATGATAATAATAGATAAAACACGTTAAAACATTAGCTCCGTCTGGCTGGAATCGTATGATATAAAATATAACATTCCGTTCAAAAAAAAAAAAAAAAAAAAAAAATATGCAGGCAGACTTGGCTTTTCCTCTCTGCAACAGCAACAGCAACAGCACAACAAGCAAATACTTCCGTTAAGGTATTAAAAGTTTTCAGTGGTCTTCATCACAGATACACCGCAGAATGGTAGTTAAAGCAAAATTAAAATAATAATAATTTCACTGTGGCATAAAGTATTTGCCTGAAATGATTCCTTGAAACGCTGCAGTCACTGGCTATGCAAAAAAAAATATTTGCATTTTACCTCCATTTAAATAATTTTTTTTTTTTTATTTAGTTTTCAGCTACTTGAGATATTTTTCAAGAGCTAAATGAATGAAGGCAAAAGTAGCAGATTCAGTATTATAAAAATGTTAACAAAATTCCCTGCCTTGTTGCAAGATAAGTACGAGTAGTTGCACCTTTTTATAATTACAGCTATTAAAATTACACCTCTATTTAACACTTCGTTAATACTCATCCTACTTAACACTAAATACAAAATGTAAACGAATTCAACACTTCGTAAATATGTATGTGTTCACATTCAGCCTAGACCCTTGACCCCTTAACAAGATGGCAGCAAAATGGCAATGCAGCCGTATGATGTTCTTACAACAAGCACGACCTTAACTAGGAGGTATTAACAAGGCTTTAAATGTTCAACATTTATCTCCTCCTTAAGAGAAACATTGTCGGCGACAAAATTGTTATTAAAACTTTTAAAATGGCAGCTTTTTTAGGAGAAAAAAAAGTTTAAACATTTTAATTACGATTGAAACTTTTTTATAATAATTTATTTTTTTTTAAAGGCATTTGTATGAAAATTATTGAGATAAAAATGTTCAAGAACTTAAGCTGGCGAGGTATGAACTTTAATAGCAAAAAGCTTTCAAGCAGACATTGTAAGGGGGAATGGTACTTAACGGCAAATGAGCTTAAAACCATATAAAAACATTAATTGGTAAAAAGGACCAGAATAGTTTAAACGTACAGAAAATGCAACTTAAAAGTATTGAGATCAATATCGGGAATAAATTACCGATGCTGCCAGATAACGAGAGCTTAAGCTGCCGAGGTATGAACTTTAATAGCAAAAAGCTTTCAAATAGACATTGCAAGGGGAAATGCTACTTCACCGCAAATGAGCTTAAAACCATATAAAGACATTAATTGGTAAAAAGGACCAGAATAGTTTAAACGAATGGAAAATGTCACTTAAAAGTATTGAGATCAATATCGGTAATAAATTACCGATGCTGGCAGATAACGAGAGCTTAAAGTGCCGAGGTATGAAATTTAATAGCAAAAAAGCTTTCAAGCAGACAATGTAAGGGGAAATGCTACTTAACCGCAAATGAGCTTAAAACCATATAAAAACATTAATTGGTAAAAAGGATCAGAATAGTTTAAACGTACAGAAAATGCAACTTAAAAGTATTGAGATCAATATCGGGAATAAATTACCGATGCTGCCAGATAACGAAAACTTATTAGCGAATTCGGTTAATACGAGTATGCTGCAGTTGACTCACAAGTATGCTTCATGAAATTTATGCTGCAAGTGGTTTTGCATTCATCATGCTAGCAATCAATGAATAAGTGCTCTTTTCAGAATTCAGAAAAGCAAACTGGGCTCGAAATTTTTTATGAAGGCTGTTCAAATCTTTAAAAATTTTCCAGGGTGTTCAAATCTTTGTTTGCTCTTCAAGGATTTCACATTAAGCGGCTCAGCTTAACTGATTAACAGTATTTTATAACAAGTAGAGAGAGAAAGAGAGAGAAAGAAAAAGAAACTCTTTACACTAGTATACAAAACTATGTACGTGTCTTAATTATTTTCAGTCTGCTATAAAATCAAACTCAAACGTTTACTATATTTTTAACAATCATGAGTACATTGAAAATGAAATAGTTTGTTATTCATTCAGTTAAGTAATAGAGCCTCTTCCTATTTATGACAAAAGCTCTTGACTATTGACAAGCTTTTTAAATACAATTTTTATTTTTTTTTTTTATTTTTTTTTTTTCAAAGAAAGTAGTTTGTGAGAAAAGCGCATCTTAGTAAAAATAAATATCTTTTATTAGTTCTACTTACAAACTCTAGCATTGGATTGCTTTGCTTTTAGGATCTTCATTTTATTCTTGTAGCTTTGAAGCAAAAAATACTTTTCGGTGCTTTTAAAGAAAGTTTCCTTTTTTGGCAAACCTAAAAGTCCTTCTTTATATTTAAACTAAATAATTCATAAGTTGTTGCTGTTGTTGTTATTGCAGCTCTTTATTTGCCAGCAACAACTGCAGCTTTGTCATGTCGCTTTGTCGTGGCCATCAATCATTGTCAACAGGTATGACAGATAACTTTTTAAAGAGACGTACTCAAGCACAACAAACAGAAAAATGTTTTTGCTTTGGCTAACACTCGTTGATGTGCTTATTGCCCTTCTTCATTCCTAAATTTTTCCTCTTGCACGGTCACTACTTTTGGCATACGTATGCCAGAAAGAGTTTTGTACGAGTGCAACAACAAAAAAAAAAAAGGTTGATTCTTACTTTGTTTGAGCAAAAGTCTCATAATTATTGTTGTAAATGTTCTATTGGCCTTGATTTCATTTTAGTTAGCCAAGTTTAATTTCAGGCACGTACGCATAATAAATATTTTCAGGCATCATTTTTTTTTTATCATCTTCCAAATATTTAAAAAATATAACATTTAATGTTAATGCATTTGCTGGAGAGCTTTTTCGCTTCATGAATTATTATTTTTCACAAAAATTGTGCTTTTGTTTGTTTAATGAAATGCAATCAGAACGAAATGTTAACAAGCGAGATGACGACAACGAGGATGACGAACATGATAATGATGATGATGATGATGATGATCATGATGATGATTTATTGAAATGGAATTTTAAATTCCACAAAATATATTTTTTAAATTCTAAAACGTGTTGAGCATTTTAAAAAGGTCGACATACAATTCCAGTTCATGTCATATATATTTTATGAAAGTGAATAACAGCGTTCGGTTGGCTTTAACCCATTTGAAGGCAAGCCAAAAGGGGCGAGGAAAATTGTCACACAAAAAGTAAAACCACAAAAAAAAAAAACTAAAAGATGAGAAAGTAGTTTTTTTCCAATTGGCAGATGTGGCCAAAAAAAAAACTTTCGCACAACTCTAATGAATAATTAATAGAAGAAGAGAAGAAGAGAAGAAGAGCAAGGCAAATAAATGAAAGATTTGTAATTATTGGAGCATTGAAGCAATTTGTGCATGCCAGAAATCCCTCTAATTTTGGCCTTAAAATTTTTGCTGTAAATTGCAGTAAAATTAAGAAGAAAAAAATCAACACAGAAGTACACCCGTCCGCCTTTCCCCACCCCAAAAAAAAAGTTTATAAAAAAATCAAACAAAATTTTAAACATTATTAAATTATAAATATTATAAATATTTATAAATTTTATATAATATTATTACATTTATTAAAAAATTTGGCAAAAAATTTGTATAACCAAATATAGGCAGTTACCTAAAACCCATTATAAAAGAATTAATTATTTTTATTGTTGTAAAAATT
The DNA here is from genome assembly GCA_963402855.1 of Ormia ochracea. Lineage (NCBI taxonomy): Eukaryota > Metazoa > Arthropoda > Insecta > Diptera > Tachinidae > Ormia > Ormia ochracea. The sequence goes on along the minus strand of OY727109.1, from coordinate 7,296,768 downwards.
AATAGCAAAAATTTTCGGAAAAAAAATTTTACTTCTTCAAAAGTTTTCACAATTGAATGGTAATTTTTTTTCTTAATTTATTATTATTGAAAAATTAAAAAAAAATTTCCTAAACTGTAAAATTATTTTACTTTTCGTTTTTTTATAATATTTTAATATTATTTTAAATTTTTTAAAAGAGTTTAATATTGTTTTTTTATACCATTCAGTTTTTTTAAAAATTAATAAAATAATTATTTCTTCAGGAATTATTAAATATTTTATTAAAATAATTCTTTTATTATTAGTTAATCATCATAAAATATTATTTATTATTAGTTATTATCATTATTTTTTATTAAAATAATTATTTAATTATTATGTAATTATTGAAATAATCATTTCAGTAATTTTTTAATTTATTTTTAATAATTAATTTTTTTTTAAAAATATTAATTAATATTTAATTTTAATAATTAAATAAAAAAATTTTTTTATTGAATTATTATTTTTTATGAATTAAAATTAATCACATTATTTGTTAATCATTATAAAATATTATTTATTATCTGTAATTAATATTTTTTTTTTTAAATTATTATTTTATTTTAAAATAATTATTTTAATATGTTTTTTATTTATTATTAATAATTAATTTTTTTCTTAAAATAATAATTAATATTTGATGTTAATAATTTAATAAACGAAATTTTTTAATAATTAATTTAGCAGCATCTGATTATTTTTTATTAATTAGAATTAATTACATTAATTGTTAGTCATTATAAAATATTATTTATTATCTGTAATTAATATTATTTTTTTTTAATTACTATTTTATTTTAAAATAATTATTTTAATGTTTTTTATTTATTATTAATAATTAATTTTTTTCTTAAAATAATAATTAATATTTGATGTTAATAATTTAATAAACGAAATTTTTTAATAATTAATTTAGCAGCATCTGATTATTTTTTATTAATTAGAATTAATTATATTAATTGTTAATCATTATAAAATATTATTTATTATCAGTAATTAATATTATTTTTTTTTAATTACTATTTTATTTTAAAACAATTATTTTAATAATTTTTTATTTATTATTAATAATTAATTTATATTTTTCTTAAAATAATAATAAGTATTTAATTTTAATAATTTAATAAATGAAATTTCTTAACTGATTATTATCTATTAATTAAAATTAATCAAATTATTTGTTAATCATTTTAAAATATTATTTATTGTTAGTAATTATTATATTTTAATTATTATTTTATTTTTTAATCATTATTTATTTTAAAATAAATATTTTATTAATTTTTTAATTTTAATTTTTTTTTTAAAGTCATAATTGATATATAATATTAATAATTTACTGAATAAAATTTTTTAATAATTAAATTAGTAGCAACTGAATAAAATATATATTTATATAGGGGGATAACAAAATATCAATAATAAAAAAAAAATTTAAAAAAAACGATTAAACTTGATAAAATAAGAATAAAATTATTTTGCTTAAATAATTAAAATAACTTTTTTTTTCTTAATTTATAAATTTATTTTTTCTTTAAGTTCTTTAAGTTTGAATTGAACTTGTGCTACAGTATCTCACAATAATTGTTCGACAATAAAAACAAATACTCTGAAGCCATTACTACACACTGTGGACTAAAATGGCATTAATAGTGGAAATAAAAATTTATATGCTGTAATAAAAGTTTTAACTTTTGCAAAAATATCTCAGTTGTTGCAGAGGAGGCCCTCCCCCGCAATACTATAAAACATTTAAATAAAACTAATTAAATTTTTACAATTTTACTTTAGACTCTCCCCTTGATTGCCAAGCAGCAATTTAATTTTCTGCTGCAATTATTCATTAGCTTTATTATTTTATCATAAACTCTTATCAAGACTATCAAAAACCAGCAGAAATGAAGGGGGTAAAGAAAATGTTAAATAAATATTCAATAATTTCCACATGAATGCCTTGAAGCAGGACTGGAATAAAAAATGCTATAAAGTAATCTGTTATTAAAATCTATTGCTAAAAAGACCTTTTAGCTTTTGTGAAAAATAAAAGCAAACTAAATGAGAAAAAGCTGAACACAAACAACAGGGAAAAGCTACTAAAAGTGAAGAAAAAGGAGAGGAAATATCTAATAATTTATTTTACAATTTTCTCTACTTCTGTAATTCCTTTTCTATATTTATTTGCTGTTATTGGCAATAAAAGAAAGATTTTCCTTTAAACTATCCTATGCATGGATCCATCTATTCATTTATCTTGTTTAAATTCTTTTCGGTAAGTAGTTGATAGTGGGACGGCGAAAGCAGCAGCGGCAACAACACTGCCAAGCATTGACTGGCCAATTGCTTTTAAGTACTTTTCTGAGTTGTAGTGCAAAAGCAGTTTTAGTACCAGCAGTTGAATGCCAGCTGAAAAATTTCCTTTTGCAAACAACAATAAAATTTCTCTGCCTCCCACTTACACACTCACTATGTATCATCAGTAAGAAGCAGTGTTGCCACTTTTGCTTTTTTTAACTCAAAATTTACGATTTTTGCTCGAAAAATACCAATTTGCGAAAATGGTTTAAGGCAAGACCACTCGCGAAGCGTTTTGCAATCAAAAGGCAGGCAAGGCTTCTTAAAAATTGAAATAATATGCATTTTTTCAAATCTGGAGGGTTTATTTTAATAAAAAAAAAATGTATAAAAAAATTGTGAAAGAGGCATTTAAAAAAAAAATTTATAAAAAATAAGATTTTAAAAAATTCTAAATATTTTGAAAAATAATTTCCTTGGCAAAATAATGGCTATCGGAAGAAGACACAATTCGGAATTAACTTAAAAAAAAAATCGGGGAAAAAATTTTTAAAAGAATGCGAGAAAAATATTTTCAGTCAGAAAAATCATTTTTCCAATTCTAAAACGTGTTAGAAAACAATAAAAAATTAAAATTAAAAATTATATTAATTTCGTGTTATTTATTTTATTTTATTTTATTTTTGAAGTGTACCTTACAAAAAAATTTCAAAAAAAAATTAGTATTATTAAAAAAAAATAATAATTGTTAGAGCCGTGATTCACTATCTTACTAAGTTCTACGATTCATCCATATGGAAAGCTTATGTGATTCTATTCCATTTTAAAAAATCGCTACATTTGTCACACTATTATACAAATATGATGCTTATTTCTATATATGCCTGAAGTTATTACAAATTTGATCACATGGTAAAAATAAAAATTTTTACAGTGTTGCAAATCGTAAAACTTGTCAAAAAATCTGTCAAATATACACAATTTTAGTACACATTAGCATACTTTTCTAATGGGTATACAATATTTCAGAAATATCTTGTTTGATTTGAGAGTAAATCAAGCCTTTTAAATGCAAATAAATAAAGAAAAAATTATATGCTTTTTAATTAATTATTTTATTTATTTTAAATTGATTTTACTTACCGAATATTTTGAGGGTATTTTTAAATCTGAAAAAGACAAAAAACAAAAAAAAAATTTAACAAAAAATTCAAAAGAATAAAATATTGATGAAATTTTTGAAATAGAAAAAGTAGAATTCTAAAATCCCGAACTACAGTCAATAAATAAATAATTCATTTATAAAATGAATAATTCATTTTGTAAATAAATAAATAATTCATTTATAAAATGAATAATTCATTTACAAAATGAATTATGAATTAATTAATGAATATAATTATTATTATTATAATACCGCAAAGTCTATTGAGGACGATCTGAAAAAGGATTAATTAAAAAAAAATATTAAACTTAAATATGTGTCTGCAAAATGTGGAAAGGAAAGCTAAATTTTAAAAATTGACTCTAAAGTGTAAAATAATAAGGATATTCAGCCATCGATGTATTTTTTTACACGTATTTGCATATCCAATTATTTTGCAAATGAAAATTATTATTAATAACATTATTTATTAGTAAAGTATCAATTCATGGTTTACAAATATCAGCTGATTCAATTACAGAGTTGCAACTGAAATAGACATTACAATGTTCCATAAATGCTGTTTCATGGCGAAGGCAAAAGCGTATACAGCTAATCCAGACACCCTGCGATATGCACACTTGAAATATTCATAAATTTTTATATAAAAGTAAAATAATTCTTTCTATAACTTCGTACAGTTTTCAGAAAAGGAGTTATAAGAAAAGATTGTGTATGGAAAGTATATTTTGCTTTACGTTTTAAGTGTTTCTTCTAACGTTACTTTGTAGCGTAATTTTGCTTCACGTAACGCAATGTTTAAATGAGATTAACAAAATGTTACTCTCTTACAGCTGGCTTGTGCTCAACGAATGAAAAAGAGATAAAAATATGAAACCAAGATAAAGACATTGCAAATTCGAGTTTACGCCCAAATGAATTTTGGTCCAATAACGCTGACTAAATATCATCTGGCAGCCCTGGTTACAGGTTCATTGAAGGAAAAACGAAATACAAAAATATTCTTTTTTTCTTACTTTGAAAATCTGATAATAAAATTAAAGAATTCCTGCTGTATCGAAATGTATCTGATGCATGATATTGGCAGAGCCAAAATGGCTAAAGTAGCCCGTGTAGCAGCAGCAGTAGCAGCAGTAACTGCAGTAGCGATAGAAATATATTTCACCAACTCAAATAGTTGCACGAAAAGGAAATTGATGATTTGGTTGAATGACCATTGAGCAAAGTGATTAAGATTACATTAATGCGATATGAAAGGGAAAGACAGCAAAAGATAATATTTTTTTTCTTTTCAAAGGAATAATAAAAAAAAAAATTTTGCACAACTTTAAATTTTATAAAATAATGTTTTTAATCAAATAAATCTAATTTTCAATATGTTTTTTCATATAAATGACTGGCAAGTCCAAGCAGGAACTAATTGAGTCCTTTATTTTGAAAAAGGGTCCGGTTCATTTTTGTTTTATTTCGCGATATTTTAAATTTGGCGTTTCAATAAATTTAGATATATTATTAAATATTGCAAAACATATTTTTTACATTTTTTTAATCCTTGATTTGAATGGACTGTTCTAATTAATATAAATGTATACACCTAATCCTGGTTTTACACGGTAGATTGGTTGCAGCAAAAATAGGTGATTGGTTCCAAATCTCTAAAACCTATTAAAATTATTGAAAAGCCGTCATCAAAATCCCCAACCCATCAACTGCGTGTTCCAAATCAATTATATTGGGATATTCTTTTGTATTTGGATCCACAGGATTGTTACTTTTTACACATTCTAGTCAAATTGCTCTCCAACATCCGTCCAATTGGATTGATAATTCACAAAATATTAACACACTTCAATTGCTTTGACCAGTAATTGTATACAAAGGGGATCCCCTTTAAACTTATGTTGTGAACATATTTCGCAAAAACTAAATCTGAAAAAAATAAATTTAAGCACAAAAAATTTTAAATCATACTAAATGGAATAAAATCGTGTAAAAAAATTAAAAATATTTTATTTTCAAACCGTGTTATATCAAAACCGTGGAAAAAAAAATACCGTGTAAAAAAAGAACTAGGTGTATTCAAGAAATTTATTTATTTACTGTTAAATTCATTAAACTTGTTTAGAATTGCAGTTTACAAATAATTATTTTTGTTAAAATTTAAATAATTAAACTCTATAACAAATAAATTCTGAAAAATTCAAATATTTCAGTCAAATAAAATTCTCATTAATTTTACATAATCGCATTTCAACAATTTACAAGAATTTGATTTGTTTGGATGAGAGATAATTATGAGGAATTGCTTTCTAATGGCAGCGCACGTAAAATGATATTCAATTGCATATTTAAAAATAAAATTTTAGGAATTTGTTTACATTTCAATTAATAGAATAAAAGCGATTAAATTACATCAACAATAAAAATTTAATAAATCAAGCCTGCAAAAAATATAAAAAATTATTAATAAATCCATTTAAATCAGGGAAGGCCACTAACAAAAAAAAAACAATTTTTTTTCGCGGGAATATTAAATAAAGCAAAGAGGGCACAAATCTGGAAAGTTCGGTAAAAGAGAGGAAAAATGAAAATAAATAAAAATCAGTGAGAAAATGTGAATTGCTTTTAAATAAAAAATTGAAAAAAAACCTAAAAATTTATGCGAAGCGATTTCGATAGATTGTTTTTAATAAAACTAATTTTTATTTTATATTAATTAAAGAGGACACCGCATTTACTCTTTGCCCTGGACTCTTCGGACTACATGATAATAATGAGAAAATTATCCATGCTTGAATAATTCGGCAGGAACTTTTATGGTTAGTCAAAATAATTCTTGTATGTCCAGATATACATTACATGCATGTTATGAACCAAACTTGATACTTGTCTGTACTGTAGAAATAAATCAGCTGATTTCGCCATTACAGCTTACTATGGGCTTCATTTTCTGATAAGGTAGTCAAAATAATTCTTGTATGCCCAGACGTTTCATACATATTATGAACCAATCTTGAAAGTTGTCTGTACTGTAGACATAAATCAGCTGATCTCAACATGACAGCTGACTAAAGGCTTCATTTTCTGAGAAGGTAGTTAAAATAATTCTTGGATGCCCAGATATACCTTTTATGCATGTTATGAAGCAAACTTTATAATTGTCTGTACTGTAGACATAAATCAGCTGATTTCGCCATTACAGCTGACTAAAGGCTTCATTTTCTGCTGCAAGTCATCTTACTAAACTCGGTACTCACATTTGTACCCCTCTACTTTATTTTAATGCCTTCTTCTTGCAATGCCCTCTTCTTTGGGAACTGATACTAATTTCCACAAATCAATTTCCATTTTCATAACCGATAATGAACTTAAACGCTGCTGACAAGTGCGCCTATAAAATTATTTGATTTCTCTTGGCAAAAAGCTAAAATTGTTTTTATAAATTTTATATATTTCCAAATATATATAAATTTATTTATATATATTTTTATATATTGAAAACAATATATATATATACATATATATATTTTTTTTTAAACATATAAAAATATATATGTATATATATATATATATTTTTTTTTATACATAAATATATATATATATATATATATATATATATATATATATATATATATATATTTATAGTTTTTTTATACAAATATATTTTTATATATATATTTAAATATATAACAATCCAGAGAGTGGTTATTGAAATACTTAAAATATTGAAGTAATTGGCGGTTATTGCGTCTGCAGTCCTGTAGCTAGCGGTAGTGACTGTGTTTGATGTATCAGGCTATTTAATATTTTATATCTCTTTTTCTCACGACATATCCGTCTCGCTCGTTGCCTTTTGTTTTCTGCAAGGCGAACTCATTTCTAGCTTAAAACATTCAGAAAAATAAATTACAATATCTTCCTTCGTTTTAGTAGTCGCCTTGTCAGCCGACTATTACGCGGATATGCTCCCTTAACATAATTTCGAAATATTTCCAAGGAATAATAATTAATAAAGGAGCAGAATTTGTGCTCCACTTCGTTATAACCCCCTCTTCAATTCATGTTATTGACAGCTTAAGCGCACTATTTTCTACTCCCTTGTTAACGACGCTGCTTCATTTCGATTACACTGAATTAATGAAGATTCAAATCATATATGTATATATATATATATTTTTTTTTTTTTTTTGAGAATGAATGAATTTTTTTGGACAAAAATATTTTTATATTATTTTTTTTAATAATTATTGCTTTATAAATAAAATTCACAAAAAATTAAATTTTGAAATGTTTCACAACGAATAATAAAATTTTATTCTGGCGAAACAGAAAATGTCTGCGATAAAAAATATGGCATACAACGAAATTGCATCTTGACAAAAAAAATTGTATGTTATTTTAATTTATTTATTTTTAAAATGTTTATTAATATGAAAATGAAATTCTGAGGAACTGAAATGAGATCCTGCCATATTGGGCAAAATATTTGTATTGGGATTTCTAAATATTAATTTTACACTCAAAAAATTATAATTTATCATATTAAGAAACTAATATTTAAGAAATATTAAATTAATTTACATTTTTAAATTATGATTATGATACTTTAAAAAAAAAATCAAATTTTTAAAATTTGATTTTGATCGGAATTTGTCATGATGGAAAAAAAATTTTTTAAAGCGAGAGGGAAGCTAATTTTCTCTTTATTTAAGAAATTTATGTTAAATTTTTATATAACAAAAAAATACATTTAATTTATAATTATAATTTAAAGTTTATGGAATTTATCATCTGATGAAAAAACACACTTTTAAGCGACAGGAGATGAAATTTTATTCTTAAATAGAAAATTTTTTAACTGATAATTAATTATATAAAAATATTATTTAAATGAATATAATTGTATATAATTTTTATAATTTATTATAAAAAAAATTTTTTTTCTTAATTTTTATGTGGATAAAATGGAATTTTTTTTGATACCAAAATTAGAGTTTGGCACGACCAAAAACAAAATTTCCAATTAAAAAAGAATTTCAATTTAAAAAAACTAATTGAAAGAAACAACAAAAGCAACATCTATTTATTACACTTACAGCTTGCAAGCAGCATCCTTCTTATGCAACCCATACACGATACAACCGTTGGCACAACTCGTTTAGTAATCAAGTTGTGTGTTGTGCCCACATACGATAAAACCTCTTCGTACAACTTGATTTTGCAAAAAATTTACAGCTGGAAACAACAAATAATAAACACGCATCCCATGAAGCAAAACAAATTAGGCTTAAATTTTGTGAAGCAATAAAACAATTGAAAGCTCTTTAAGTAAATTAAATATTTATTAACATTCAAATTTTTTTTAATCTTAAACATTTTTAAAAATTAAAAAAAAAATAAAAAATAAAAAAAAAAAATAACATAAAACTTCAAATGAAAAACTTTAAAAAATAAAACTTCAATGAAATGTTTTTAATTGCATATAATTTACTAATATTGGCTATCTTAAATAATTCATCGTAGAACTGTGCTCTAGTTTCATTTCAGCTGTGTCTTCAATTTTTAATTAGTATTCACTTGTTTTTCTTTGCTTTCAAAAACCAAATTAACCGACGACACGTCTTTCTCGCGCAAAATTAAAATGAGAATGATGTACGAAGTCGCATGACTAACCCACAAACTATGCAACGCGTTGGCACAACTTGCCAAAAAATCAAAAAATTTTGATTTTTCAAACAACCGAGACACAACTTTATACAATAGGCCCACACACGTCACAATCTTGATTACAACCTGCCCAAGTTGTGCCAACGGTTGTATCGTATATGGGTTGCATTAGGCGACAAAATTGCCAGCAACTCAGTGTTGTTGTTGACATACCCAACATTTAGTCTACGCAGTTTTTCTGCATTTAAATATTTATTCCTTTTGCCTTTAAACTCTGGAATGAAGTGATTTTTGTTGTGGTTGTTGTTGTTGTTTCCTTTAATTCCACCTAAAAAGCTCGTTATTATTTTGCTGCCACTCAAGTACCTCGCAAGGCAGAACGCAAAACGATGTTGGTGGTCAAGCAGTTGAGAAAAAAAATAATAATACATACTTAATGACGTATATATGACATGGTGGCGTCGAAAATGTCAATGGTTCTGCCATAACTTGTGGCCAGTTCTTTGTTGCAACTATTGGCAACCAATCGCTTCATGGAGTTTTACTAACCACACTTGATGTTTAAATATAATTTGAATCGCAGCTGAATATAAAATGCAAATGCATAATTATTATTTTGGAGCGTGTTTGCATACAAGAGCCACTACTTATTTATGCCACAAGTGCAATATGTGCATGAGTGCTGCGCTTATGGCATGTTGAGCATGTGCATACAAGCATTATACTTGTCTGCCATGCAACGCAATGTTCTAGGTCCAATGCAAATTAATTTTTTCCCCCTCGCTGCTCTTTATTATTAATATTATTGCAATTTGTTGCTGTTGCTTGAACCTCAACTCCTTCAGCATGAGCAAAAGCTTGACCAGCTTTGCCTTTATTACACTTTTTAATAGTCATCATTGTCATTGAGGTTGCCACAAACGTGTAGGCATTTTTAAATGAATTAACAATTATTGTTTACATTAAAACAATAATGCATATTTAATGAGTTGTAAAACTCAAATATAAAAGGAGAAGTTAAAAAATCCAAAGAAAATCAAAGTTCTTCCTAAACATCGGAAATACCTATAATTAGTATGAAATGCGCCTCCACAGGGGGATGAATAATGCACAGCCTACCAATTTGGAGGTCGCGGGTTCGATTCCTGCGCTTAAACCGCAAACCTTACAGGTTGAATTGGTTTAAAAAAAATAAAAAAAATTATAATAAATAAAATTAAATATTTAAAAAAATTTTAATAATTATTAAAATAATGCACCAGTCAAGTTAAAGTCAATTTAACCACTTCCTTTTCCTCTCAGGCTTTTTTTCCATAACCTTTTTTTTTCAGGCCAATAACACTTGCTTTTTCAATTCCCATTTCCTGCTCCACTTGTAAGAAAAAAGAAACACATCAAGGCCGAAAAGTTTTTTTTAGTCTTCATTGGCCTCAAGGGGAGCTTTATCGTATGGCATCAAATTTGCTCCCCAACTCTACGCGGCTGAACCAACTATTGCTGCATGTAAGGAAAAGATATATTTCTCCTCTAGAAAATAATAAAAGTATGTTTAACAACGTATTTAGGTAAATAAGACATACATGGTTGGAAAGACGCAGGCAACAGTTTAGCGTGTTTATAAAGAACTACAGTAGAGCTTCAATAAAATGAATTGAATAATTAGAAACGTCACTTTCCAACTCTTTTGTAGCACAGCGCACTCTACTTAAATTACTTGTCTTGAGCAATAAAATCTGCGAAGAATGACATCAAACTAGCTCCCAATGCAGGTAACGTTTAATCGATATCTTAAAATTTTTTTTATTCCCTATTCAACGTTATAAATTAGTAGAAAGGAAAAAAAGTCATACAAATCCTTCTTACTGACGTAACCATCTACATATTCTTCGTTTTATACAGTGAAACTTCGATATAAGAAATTCTAAGAGTTTAATAAAATTAATTCGTTAAAAACTGGCCGTAAAGCTTTACAAAGTGCTAAAGTTAAAAGTAGACTAGTTTTAGTACTTTGAGTTAAAGAACGCGTACTAATTGTAAGCACTCTAACTTTGCCACTCTAAGCATTGCCTAACTTAATTGTAAGTTGAAAAAGAAAAAAGTATAATAATGACGTATTAGTATGACGTAGCTGTCAAATTCTATTACACTTATTACGAAGACATGCCATAACAGCTGATTTGGTATATTTTAATAATGTATTGTTTGTAACAGACTTTTCCGTCACCACAATTATGTCATTTGAAAAAGCATAAAGTATAAGTATGAGGTATTCTATGTGACCAAAGCCCTAGCAGGTGCATAAAAGTTGGGCAAGTTTCAAATTTTTGTTTGCGTTGAGTACTTTGACAATTGGTAGTTGTCAAATTTCCTTACACTTATTATGAAGACTTGCCATAACAGCTGATTTGGTATATTTTAATAATATATTGATTGTAACAGACTCTTCCGTCACCACAATTATGTGACGTATATCACAAGGGGTTTATAAATTCCGACATTTTTTTTTCAAAAATGAATGTGAATCCATTTTCTACTGAAAATACGATTTTAATCAAGAAGTACAAGCTATAGAATTACATGCTGTAATAAAATACAAAAAGCCTAACCAACTATATATAGATATAGATATAGATATAGATATAGATATAGATATAGATATAGATATAGATATAGATATAGATATAGATATAGATATAGATATAGATATAGATATAGATATAGATATAGATATAGATATAGATATAGATATAGATATAGATATAGATATAGATATAGATATAGATATAGATATAGATATAGATATAGATATAGATATAGATATAGATATAGATATAGATATAGATATAGATATAGATATAGATATAGATATAGATATAGATATAGATATAGATATAGATATAGATATAGATATAGATATATATCTATATCTATATAGATAATGTTGATTAAAAATGCTAAGAAATTTATCTGTAGTACTAAATTTAGTATAGTAATTTCTATTAATTATTTGTATTTATAAAATAGCAACATTTGCTATATGAAAAAATTGTTTCATAGCACAATATATATAGCACAACAAAACTATATATAGTAATTAGTAATTTAACTCTCTTTTTTTTGCAAATTTTATATGAAAAATAAAGTGAAGTTCTCTAGCTTGCTGTATAAATAGTGTAAGCAGCACTAAAACTACCATTTGCTACGGACAAACTAAAATCTATAGTGAAGGGTTTAAAGTATAAAAAAGCCTAAAAATTGTTTCAAAGCACAATATATATAGCACTACAAAACTATATATAGTAATTAGTAATTTAACTCTCTTTTTTCTGTAAATTTTATATGAAAAATAAAGTGAAGTTCTCTAGCTTGCTGTATAAATAGTGTATGCAGCACTAAAACTACCATTTGCTACGGACAAACTAAAATCTATAGTGAAGGGTTTAAAGTATAAAAATAGCCTTAACAGTTAAATTAAAGGGTAATATGCTGCAGCTACTGTTTTCTTAAAGGCTAAATATATTATTAAAATTTATATGTGTAGCAACATTTGCTATTATTGCTTTTGGTTTAATACAAACTGCTACAAATATGCTATATTTGCTATAAGAAAATATATTAATAGTTTTATTGCCGAAAGACTAAAAAAGTATTCACAATCGATTTGTATTAAGAAGTTTGATATTTAAAGATCTCACAGACTCTCGGTAGCACAAATTCCATATAAATATGATATGCTACCATACAAAAAAGGAGTAGAGAAAGAGGAAGATTTTAAAGTAAAAATCTTTACATATTTTAATAATGAAAACTAAAACCTGTGGTTTGATATTTACCAGAAAAATATTATATAATATTATTAGCAATTGCCCTCTAACGAAAACGAAAATTAATATATGTAGCATTTCGCTACATGGCCGTAAATAGGGATTCTTGCCATCATTGTAAATGCGTGTGCATTATTCATGTAATAACGTGCTTGCCAGCAAAGCACAAGCAACAAAATTATGTGCGAACGGAAGTATGGAATAGAGAAAAGGACTGGTAGACAAAAATGCTATTAAAATAGCATGATAGCAATATAAAGTGAAGTAGTAAAATCATTTACGACATTTAGTCTCATGCTGGGTTTGATGAGTAGTAGAGAAAAGGAGGACAAAATTCAATAAAATGCAATCAAATTTACAATATTGAGAATGAACTTGGCTTAGCCGCAGCACGCAATTTTCCAAACCAGGAAAACGAAGCTGCTGCTCAAAGCACTCATGCTGCGGAATAAAAAAAAAAAAAAAAAAAAATAGAGGCGAAAAAGCTGTAGCATAAGAGTGCATAATGGAACGTTCATATGGCAGCCAAGGCCTTGTATGGCAACTCAAAATGAATTAATTTTTAATTACATTTACATTATGTATTCGAGTAGTTTTCAAGTGATTCTTTTTAGTATAAATTTCTTTCTTTCCTTTTTTTTTTTGCCTCAATTGTTGCGTTGTGCTTGTTGGGCATGGAGGGGGAGTTCCGTCTTAGTTAATGGCCATTATGCAGATAATAAAATGTAATTGACAAAACCCTGGGCATGCTGAAGTTTAATTAATTGCCTTAAAAACTAAGCAAATACAAGTGTGTCTTAAACTTGTAGTTGCGCTCATCTAGCTCTTACCCAGCCACAGAGGTGGCACCGTAAATGTGGCTTTCAAATGCATTTTGTCGTGCGTTCAGAAAGGTATGGCCAATTGCAGCCATGTAAACGTGTGTATGCATGCACATAAAATTTATTAAATACTTTTTTTTGCGTATCCACTCGATCCGTTTCTATCGTAACGGTCATCATAAAGATTTATCGGAAATTTTTCTGAAATATAATTAATATTTTTTGTTTCGTTGTCTCTTGTTTTATCTCTAACCAGCAAATGCAGATTTCGTTTGCAAGCTGCAAGTAGGAAATGTGTACGTGTGCGTGTGTGTGTGTGTGTGTGTGTGGCAAATATGAAGTTATGAGATTTCATTTTTTCTTTTTGTGTGTAATACAAGGCAAAAAGTTTAATAGCCGTTTAGTTTTTATGCATTTTGTCTGACGGATTTCAGATTATGGCTTAAAAGCAAATAATTTAACTGCAGATTAGTGGCACAACAAATAAACATTTTGCAACATTTTTGTCATAAATTGTGAATGTTTTGTAGCTAAACAAGCAATTTAAGCGACAATTAAAAAAAAAAAATTCTAAAATTCCTAAATTTTCTAAAATATTTTAAACTGGTGAGTTATTTACGAGCACTTTTTTTTAAGTTATTTTTTAGGCGGGATTATAATATTAATTTTTATAATAAAGAATTTCTTTCAGCGTGTCTCTCTATACGTAATAATTTTTGGATGAATAATTTTAATCGATTATTTGCTCTTTAATAATGTAATATATAAGGTAGTCGAAAAAGTCTTTTCGTATTGTGGCAAGAGATGAAGATGCAGTCGTATATCTCCAGTGCTACCAATCTCATTGTGTCTCACAATATAGTGTTGGAAAGGTGAGATCTTAAGCTTCATTTAACCATAAAAAGAATTAAATTCAGAAAAGTTGAAAAAAAGTTAAAGCTGTTCAGAAATGAGTGAAAATACTATAGAAATTCGCTATATTTTGAAATTTTTTTATAAAAAAGGGAAGAATGGCCATAAGCCACAAATGAAATTTGTCAAGTTTATGGAGGACAACAATGCTTCGCTTTTGAAATTTTTGTATAAAAAAGGGAAGAATGACCACAAGCCACAAATGAAATTTGTCAAGTTTATGGAGGACAACAATGCTTCGCTCGCTTCCGTTCTGCAAATTTCGATGTAAATGATGCACCTTGCTCTGATCGACCTATGGCTGAAAAAGTCGATGAAATTATGGAAAATTTTGACCAAGACCGTCACATAAGCAACCATGACATCGCTAAGGAACTCAAAATTCTTCAGCAAACGCTTTTGAACCATTTAAAAAATGCTGGCTCCAAAAGGAATCTCGATAAAGCTCGAAAGTACGACATGAATTGGTTGTAAACAACTTTTCAGGACAGAATAAACATCTGCGATTCTATGCTGAAACGGAATGAAATCGAATCATTTCTGAAGCGAATGGTAACAGGAGACGAAAAGTGGATCAAGTACGACAATAATGTGAGAAAAAGATCATGTTCCAAGAATACAAAAGCTCAAAAAATGTTCGCAAAGCCAGTATTGACGCCTCGAAAGGTTATGCTGAGTGTTTCGAGGGATTGGGAAGGAATCATTCACAATAAGCTAATGAGTCGACGAAAATGGTACATATTTGGTACATTAAAGTTCATTTTACATATAAAAAACTAAGTTTAGGTTTGATTAGAAATACGAAAAGGCTACTTCGCCTACCCTATAATATATTTTCGTATAATTTTATGTATAAAAATTTCGCTGCGAATTAAATAATTTTGATGAATTAGCTGTAATTAATAATTATATTAACTAGACTAATTTCAATTTAAAACGATATTTTAATCGATTAAATTTAATATTAATAATGTAAATCAATTTAATAAACTGCTTCAAAAATTATTATGGAAGAGAAATGTGAATCCCCTGTTTTTGAATAGCCAAAACGAGACAAAATGTAAAGGCAATTGAAAACCCGGTAAAATAATCGAAAAACGTTTATTCGAATAAAATAGTTTTTTGTATGAAACGGATTGCGAATTTCTAAAAACAAATAAATAAAAGTTATAAAAAAATATTGATTAAATTTTTTAATTAATATAAATAGAATTATAAATTTTTCTTATTTAATTAGAAATTTTTAATTTAAATGTGAGTTTAAATGAGTCTCAGTTTGTTATTAAAAAACATGACGTTGGAAAAATGTAATCAAGATGAACTATACTGTGTAAATAAAGTCCTTTTTGTTAACCCTTTAGAGACCTTTCATTATCCGCACACCTTTCATATTTTAAAGGTGTGAAAGACTATTTAGAAATTCCTTTGACAACAGCTGCCAATGCGGGCAACACACAAATGCTGGTCCATAAACTTTAGCTGTGATAAAAATGTTAAGCAAATGATACGTAAAAACGCATGTCAACGAAAGTGGGACCGGGGGGTTATTTTCATTAATAATTTATAGAGTTCAACTGTAAACAAACGGTGGGCCAAGACCTCTGCACCCCAAAAAAAGAAAAAGAAAAATTTCCTAAAACGTATTTTTGTACGAACTGCTATTAAAGGCAACTGAACGGAAACGCACAACTTGTAACTATTTAATTTTTTATTAGACATTTGAATTTGTTTAAAGAATAAAATTATTGCCAGGTCTCCTTATTTTTGTGTTTGTATTTGAATTATTTAACGTTTTATATCATAATTTTTCGTGTCCTTTGTGCAGGTATCAAGTTATTTAAATTACCATATTTTAAAAAAGACCTTTTTGTATTTCTTTTTTTTATTTTTTATTGTTATATTTTTTTTTTATATCAAACTGTCTCCAGAAGGCATGGTAGAATGTACGAAAGAGAAAAAAGGACTCTTTTAAATTTGAATAAGGATATTAAGCAGAATTTGACTTCCATCGTGATTGTAATGCGACCCTTATTAGAAGGCAATATAAATAATCTAAATATATTTGAAAGGTAAGCGAGTATGTTATTATGATTGCAGATACTTAAATCCCGTAGAGAAATATATTTTGAAAGGAAAGTGTATAAAATTTAAAAAAAAATTTAAAGGAGGAGAGAAAACATTTTTTATGTTTTTAGTTTTGTTTAAAGTATTAAAAGTATTATTGCTTTTAGAATAATAAGATTCCAAATTATGAAATTGAAACGCAGTAGGAGATCGGTGGCAAATATTTTAAGCCTCTGGGTCCGTTATTACCAACAGAGTTCAGTCTATCAATAAATCTTTCAGCGACCACGCCTCCAATAATCAGTTAAAAGGTTCCAACCAAAGACAAATCCTTAAGAAGTGCCTCCAGTTTAGAGGTAAACAAATCATTTAATACCTCTGAAGCTACGAGGATAAGTTTCATAAGGATCCTTTTTAGAAAAGTCATTTTTCAAAACATCATTTTCAGAAAGAGTACTTTTTTGATCAGGTTGGTTTTATAAAGACAGGCTCTTTTTGCATGCTACACTTTTCACCTCATTACCTATACAAGTTTAAAGGCCTGTCAAGCCTCATGAATACAGACACTTCAAACATATTAAATAAATAATAATTTTATAAAGTTTTTAGTATAAAAAATTAAAAAAAATAATAATTTCTTATATTCTATAATTCATAACCTCCTGCAGGCTGATTACACGGTGAACGAATTTAATCCTTTTTTTGGCCAACTAGCGATCGCAACGGCTGGTAAACCTGATTGAACTACACTGAATCCATTAGTTTTACAGTCCACAGTGATAGCAATAAGCAAAACGAAATCTTATATTTCCTAATCTTTATGGCGTTAAATCAAAAATTATGAATAGATTTTAATAAATTTTAAAAAGCATAATATTTCGAAATTTACTAAAGAAATTAATTTTGCCCAAAAACCCAATTTGAAACTATGGCGCGGATTAAAACAAAAAAAAATTAAGATTTCCCTAAGATTTTATTGAATAAAGTAAACCACTTTTGAGCTACACATGTAAATTTACATTGTGCAAACTCAGGCATTTTTAAAGTAACGTTTTATAGTTAAGAAAACGCAAGTTAGCATCACTGGATTGCGTATACTCATATAAGGTTTTTTGCATTTTTCAATTACGACAGGTTAACTCTTTTATATAAAACTAACTATGAGGCGAATAGAAATATAAATTATTTATTCTCAACTAAAGAGATGCCACTTTTTTACAACTTATGTGTATAACGAAAATAAATTTTCATATTTCCAAAATCCCCTTAAGGCATTACAAGTTGGAAAGGAAAAATTTTCTTGTTGATGTAAATGAATTGTGTTTTTTCGTGCATTTAAATGTTCGTTTCTAGGACCAGTTTTTAACCGAAAGTAGATACGATGTATAATATTTTATACAACAAAAAAAAAAATCTCAAAGAAGCATATATGCGTGATTTCCCTACCAAAAAATATGCTGATGAGTTTTACAGAACTTTAATTCCCATTTATAAATATGTATGTACAAGCCTTTTTTTTTGGAGGGAAACCATCAACATTGGCAACACTGCTGAGGATCAAGAATACTGTAAACCTTTTCTTAAAGAAATCCCATGTTCGTCGGCTTGTTGCTTGAAATGGGTTTATGGTGCCAGGAAGGCTTGCATAACTCATTCTTCGTTTATGCATAAAAATTCTCATTTATTTGTCAAGGATGGCTATTAAAATCTCGATACAAAGAAAATGCATTTCATATTTTCATACAGTAAAAAAAAAAAATTCGCTTCTACACTAGTAACTTATTATTATGCCAACAGTCAGTATTTAAATTCCGTTTTAGGTAAATTTTTAGGGGGAAATCTAAGCTGCTGTTCAGAAGATTAAAACAAAACAGATTATGATACAACTTTGACATTTTAACAGGAATTTTTGTGAAAACCGTAACAAAAATATTTGTGTTATTCTGTTTACACTATTGACTACCTGTGAGCTCGTCATTTCATATTCGAGCCCTGGCTTTGGTAACTGCAACCCACGCCAGTTCAATACCAATTTTATCCATCGTTTATACTTCTGTGATTTTGAGAATTTTATAATAAAAATAATAAAAAAAACGGTCTTCAACAGCAGTCTCGCAACATGTTTTCAATATATGAATCATCATCATCATCATCACCATCATCATCATTATCATCACGGGCCATATTATTGGCTTCGTCGTCATCTACCCAAGTTTATTTCAACAATTTAAGCTTGTAGTTTATAATGGCCGTTTTGATAACTGACAGATCGACAATGCTCATAAATTGATTAAATACAATCAAACACACTCATAACGCACACACACACACACACTCACAACAAATCCGCCACTTGCTCTTAACACAAAAATATTAAGATTATTGTGTTGGCTGTTTGTTATTCGTTTTGTGAAAAATGACTGTAATCAGCGGAAAAAATTGTATTTAAACCCGGCAACAAATTGGTGTCATATTTGAAATTTTAAATACGAATCGGTTTGATTTTTTTTTTTTTTTTTTTTTTTTGTTTTGCTTTATCAGTTTTATTTGAATTCACTTCATATCTATTTCGGCTATAAAAAAATGCTAAAAAATCTTGTAAAGAATATTATGACGGATTTAAAGCTGTTTGCAATGAAAAAATATACAAATAAATTTAATGGCAAGTATTTCAAAATTAAATGTTCTTTGTTTAGCATGCAATTAAATTAAAATCTGTACACATTTGGATCCAAATAAATAATAAAAATCAAATAAAAAGAAATATGTGGTTCGATACCGCTTTATCGCGAGCATTTTTAGGACTGCGGAAAAAATGAGGCTCAAAGGAAGCTCATATTATTTGCACTCTCTTAAAAATGATATTCCAAGTTATTGCTTTCGTTCAGATGGATTTAATATTAAATGCAATGAAATTGATTACTTCAAAGTATCAGTGGGTTCTGTATGCACTTTTCAGCGTATACTGAAGGATCTCTTCAGACAACTTATAGAACTTTTTAAATTTCTTGAAAATTATATTCCAAGTTGCTGCTTTCCTTCAGTCGAATTTAATATTCAATGCATTGAAATTGTGTACTTCAAAGTATCAGTTGCTTCCGGATGCATAATTCAGCGTATACTGAAGGATATCTTCAGACAACTTTTAGAACTTTTCAAATGTCTTAAAAATTATATTCCAAGTTGCTTCTTTTCTTCAGTTGAGTTAAATATTAAATGTATGGAAATTCATTACTTCAACGTATCAGTTGCTTCCGTATGCATACTTCAGCGTATGCTGAAGGAGATCTTCAGACAGCCTTTAGAACTTTTCAAATTTCTTAAAAATTATATTCCAAGTTGCTGCTTTCCTTTAGTCGAATTTAATATTAAATGTATTGAAATTCGTTACTTCAACGTATCAATTGCTTCCCTATGCACACTTCAGCGTATACTGAAAATCTTCAAAGAATCTTTAGAACTTTCAAATTTCTTAAAAATTATATTCCTAGTGTGCTGCTTTCCTTCAGTCGAATTTAATATTAAATGTATGGAAATTCGTTACTTCAACGTATCAGTTGCTTCCCTATGCACACTTCAGCGTATGCTGAAGCAGATCTTCAGAACCCTTTAGAACTTTTCAAATTTCTTAAAAATTACATTCCAAGTTGCTGCTTTCCTTCAGTCGAATTGAATATTAAATGTATTGAAATTCGTTACTTCAATGTATCAGTTGCTTCCGTATGCATCCTTCATCGTACACTGAAGCAGATCTTCAGATAACTTTTAGAACTTTTCAAATATCGCCGGAAAGGCCGCCAGCGTGTTTTAAGTTTAACTGTAGGCACATGCAAATATTTAAGCACAAAATTTTTGTAAAAGAAAAAGTCACTTAAAAAATCAGCAAAACTTTATCAACTATTTGAATTTTTTCCTTGTACTTGTTTTTTTCCTGCCGCCTTCTTTTCTTTTTTTTTTTTTTTTTTGGAATATGAAAAAAAATTTCACTGTATGGCAGAGCACGAATTGTGGTCAATATTGGTGCGTGTGAAAAACCGACATGTTCGAGTACGTGACTTTTATTTCAAAATATCGAAATTATTACTTGTTTTGTTTTTAACTTTTTTCCTTGTTGGCCGGCCGATTGGATTCCTTTTTCCTTTTTAATGTTGTCGCTGGTATTCAAGTTTAATAGAAAACATTCATAAATGATTTATAAATGATATCAATTACTTAAATAAAAAACACAAAAGTAAATTGATATTTAATACGGCTGTTTATAATTAATTACAACAACAACAAGTTGCCGCATAAAAGTTATTTTGTGATGAAAAGGAAATATAATTTCTGATAGCAGTGCAAATAAAGGAGAAAATATTCTTTTAAGGACTTTTAAGGAAACAAAAAAAAATTTTTTTTAAATTTATATGTAACTTTAAAATTTTAATTTTAAAATTATTGATATATCACGGAGAAGTCTAAGTCTAAGTCGAAGGCAGAGCTTAAACTAAGTCTTGTGAAAAAAATGCAATAAAAAAAAATTTAATTTAAACTTTAAAATTCAATGTAACAGGTTAAGGGTTTCAGGGCATAGTTATGCCCTGTTACAACGCTCTCAATCACGATAAAATTTACTTTCACATACTAAAAGCCAAAATCAATATCTTAAGGCAGAAGAAGAGTAAACTTAAAATTCAAGGCCCTTTTACATTACAAAATATTTCTAGTAAACTGCCATCCCACAACATTCCATTGAATCCTGCTTCTAACAGCTCGATACATACTATAATAATCCATTTCACACCGGCTCACATAACTTTTTAAGATAATAATAAGATATAAATTTACGAGGAAAAAACCAATTTGCCCATCATTATTATTAGGGTGTGCAAAGACCTTCTGCATCCGCCTAGTTTAAAATTTCAAAGCTTCTATTTTATTTATATGTATGCGACTTTGAAACAACAATTTTAAATATAGCGTTAACCGATTTGTACCAAAAAAATCACAATATCACAATACAAGTAAGCTATATACACAAAAATTTGTAGGGGGTTCATTTACACGTACAATTATCTGAACACAAATATTTTATTGCATGACGAAACCAATAACTGCAAAATTAAAGTAATTTCATGTAGGTTAGATAATTCAGGGAAAAGCCTGAACACCACTTTGGTACCTGCATTTATTACCCGTAGTATAACTTGATATCGAAGCTGCCGAGTAGATTCTACAAGCTGGAAAAAGCTTCATTTTTTGCAGATAAACTACATGACAAATAAATAAATATATATGAGTAACCCAAAAAAAAACTTTATGATAGAAAAAAAAATAATAAAGGAAATTCGGTGTAAATTTTAGTACTTTAATGTATAAGCAAGGACCAGGATACCACTAGTCTGGACATACACTAGTTGAGGAGGCAACATGCCCGCTGAATCACTTCCGTATAAATTATAAATTGAAAAGCAAATAAAATATATCTAATCGAAGTAAATGATACAATTTATGGAAATGGGACAGAAAACAGACTGCCTAACTTGTTACACAACATACAATAGCTAAATATAGAACACAAAAACTATTTGGCATAGTAGAAGTAGCCATAAATAAGCAATTATATAAAAAAATATAAGGAATCTATGAATTTAAAAATAGTAGAAAAATTATTGCCCAGTTGATTTTGCAACCTACAGTAAGCTAAAAATTTTCACTTAATCATAAAAATTATAAACTAAATGGCAAGTTAAGTAATTACTACCTCAGCGTAGTCTAAAAAATACTGCCTAGTTTATTATATAACCTACAACAAGCAAAGAATTTTTTTTGTATTATACCAAAATCCGTTATGAAATGAATGGTAAAATATCTGGCATTATATTTTATGTAAATTTATCTTAAAAAATATTCCCCAGTGGATTCTACAGCCTACAATACAGAGTAATGTAATGTGTTACACAAATACAGTCGCCATTAAAGCAACAAATATCATTGTAATGCATTCTTCAAGTATTTGCAAGTAGGAGTATACTTAAAGCGTAACTACTTCCTCCTGAATGTATTGCATTCTTCACGTATTTGGAAGTGCGAGGATATTTAAAGCGTAACCACTTCCTTCTGAGTGTAATGCATTCTTCACGTATTTGGAAGTGCGAGGATATTTAAACCGTAACCACTTCCTTCTGAGTGTAATGCATTCTACATTTATTGCATTTATTTATAAAAACTCTGCGATTTCAATTAATTTAAATGTAGTTTTAGTATTTTCTTTTACATGTTAATTATGAAATGCAGGCTGCAGTTTGAATTCGAAAAAGTTCCTGTAAAACGCATAATATAATTAATTAAATAAGAATCTGAAGTATGCATACGAGTACACCGATATATATATTTTTTAAGCAGGATATGCAGTATTATATTGCCAACAGTTATTTCTTAATTAAATATGTAGAAAAAACAGTGAAATATGCTGGGTGTGATATAAAAAAAAATTATTTGTATAAAAATAAAAATTAATTTCATTTCAAAGTAGACCACAAACGATACATGTGCAAACCGCAATTAATTTAAATTGTGTGAGTGTGTGAGTGTGTGGGAGTGTGCTTAAGGAGAATTAAAATGAAAACCAAACAAAATATTAAAGTAAAGTGTGTAAAAAAGGATTAAAAAAAAATTATTTACAATAAAAATAAATATTTTTTTAAAATGTATAATCAAGCGCACTATTTCGCCCGTAAGTACACATCCACGGCAACAACAACAAGTGGCAAATGTGCAATTTGAGAGGGAATGAGCAGTCATTGCAACTGGACATAATGTTTAATGAGCAGCGACAGTTAATGAAGTCATACTATAATGAAAACTTAAAGCAGGTTCTAAAGGAATTAATTATTCATTCGACATAAACTTATTTTCATAAAATAATTTTATTAAAGAAAATAAAATCTTTTTTATTTCTCAGTATTACGTGCACTATGGCATATCGATTTATTATTTTTGTAAATTAAAAAATAATTATTTATTTTATTAAAGTTTTACATTTGGTTTACTTTGGATACAGTTGCTGTGTGCTATGGAATTTCTCAGTTGTGATATCCATAGTTTCTACCGATTATATGAATTGCTCTGACATCAGAGATGCTAAAAATGATCCTCTCAACTGTTTCCAAGTAATTTAAAAGAAAAGTAATAATTTTTTGCCCTCTCAAATTATTTTTACTAAAAATGTACGTTCGCCTAAAATTGTCTACCCACTGGGGCTACCACAGTGGGGTTTTTCTCTACAAAAAGGCGAACTTTTAATATTAATATCTCTTTTGTTATTTAAATTAAAATAAATTAAAATTAAAATTTCAATGGCTCGTGGGTAATAATTTTCAAAATAAAAAAAATATATATTATACGAACAATAGCCTGATGAATTTGTATAAAAAAAATTTTTAATTAAAAATTTAGTTTACGCAAAGTTTTTTGAAATTAAATTTTTTTTTTGAAAATTAAGTATAGCGAACGTAACAAATATAAATGTTTTATGCTCCACTCTCTTCCTAGACACAAAATAAAAATATCCTTTAAGAGAAAAAATTATTTTCAGGTAATGCCGTATAAGAATAGCAAATTGAAAATATTCCTTCCATTTCACACTACAAGGCTTCTCATACAGAGTTTTAAATCATATAAATAGTTTTCTGTACGCAGGACTCAAAAATTGAAAAAAATATGACAACCACGTGCACTAGGCTATGCTATTATTACATATATATTATTATAAACATTATTAAATATTCCTAAAAATATTTTAGAATATGCAAAATATATTTGCACATGCTGCAAACAAAACATTATTTTGCATATTACATAATTCAGAATATATGCATACTTTGCTATAAATATTTTTTTTTTTTTTTTGGGTCAAGCCATATTTTTGAATTATTTCTAACATACATGTGCATATCTTGCATATCTAACATTACAAAATAAATAATAGCATACATATATACATAAATACATAAATATATTTATAGCATACTTTGCTATAAATATTTTTGAATATAATATAATATTTCAAAATATTTGCGCAGTTTGCAATGAGTCAATATACTTATATTTATAGTCAAAATATATTTTTGCATATAAGAATATATGCTTAAGTTGCTATAAATATAGCAACTATAAGTTTATAGTTAATGCATATTTTGCAGTCTTAAAAATATATTAGAAACATTATATAGTTTTGCATATTTTATAACATTTTAAAATAAATGAGTGCTTTACAATAAATTCATATATTTTTACTATTTACATTAATCGAATAAGTTTGCATATCTTATATTTCAAAATATATGCATACTTTGCCATAAAAATGTCATGCATTTTACAGTCACTGCATATTTTGGCATATTTTGCCATATTTAAAAGTAGATGATAAGGAAAAAATTTTTATTTTTTGGCTTATTTATAATATAATACATATATATTGTGGAATTACAGCTTTTCCTTAGCTTGCATATGTTTTTATAAATAAATAAATTTCTGTATACCTTATAACCGATGCATATTTTTGCATATTTTTGCATATTTTTGCCTATTTTTGCTTATTTTGTATTTGATGATGGCATATTTTGTATTATATACATAAATGTTTTGTTGTTTTATTTTGAAAGGTGGGGAAAGCAAATATTTTGTTATTTCGAGATATGTAAGGTTTTAAGCTTAATGCAAACGAGTTTAATTTATGAAAATTTAAAAAAAAAATTTACAAAAAAATTTGTTTTTAAATTTTAGTTATGAATTTTTAAAAATATTTAGAAATTCCACCTTTGTGATTAACATTCTTCACAAAAAAAAAATCCCTTTTACAGTTTTATTTGTAATAAAATAAAATTTTTAAAGGTTGCCAGATCTTTGTTTAAAAAATATATAAAGTTGCAAAATATTTAAATTATATATGACAAAAATAAATAGTGGAGTCGATATATTTTTTTTTAATAAAAAATTTATTAATGCCCCACTGATTCCCTTATGTTTACACTTTAACAAATTAATTCCTTTAATCTTCTGGCTTATAATAACTAGCAGCTTCATTTATATATGGATATGTATATATATATATATATATTGCTGCAAAATAATGCAAAAATCTCTTCATCGTCTTCATTATTGCCAGCATCCACAGCAGCAGTGCCAGGCTGCCCCATAATACCGCTTCATAAAGCAACAGTACTTGTGACAGTTGCTGTGGCTTTTTGCTAAAGTTGTGATAGTTTTTCGCAGCATCTATTTTTTCCTCATGGAAACGTTGGCAATTTAATTATTTAAAATACTGCATAATTTAACAATGAAACAAAAAAGCCAGTGGAAGATTTTTCTGTTTTCATTTGATTTTATTAAATTTTCACTAAAGTGATTAACTATTTTTGCCGGTTTTATTTTATGTTCAAATTAATATTCATATTTTCAGCCACAGGCTGAAGGATATAAAACTGAAAAATGGTTGTTACTGATTGATTTTATATAATGGACTCAAATAACAGCAGCGCAGGAAATAAATACCCACATCAAGAATTTAAATTGATTTTAAAATTTTTATTGATGCAGTCGAAACAAATTTTGTTTATTATAATTAATTAATTATGTATGTAGAGAAAAAAGTTTAAATTAAACATTGTAAATTATAATAAAAGTTAAATAATATATTTCTTTTAATAAATTGATATACAAGGATGTGCCTGGTAATTTTATCGCAAATTTCCGAGAAGTATCTGATTAAAAAAAAATTTTTAAGGATTTTTATTAATAGGATATTCAGAAGTTGGCAACTCTGTTCTATTTGAAATCGGTGGATGATCTAAATTAAAGTTTGAAGCGGGAAAATAAGACGGTTATTGGCTTTTGTTCGACCCTTAAAACCTCAATGATTGGGAGAAGTTCAAATATTACGTTAGCCCAAACTTTATTATTTTAAATCTGCTCAATCTTTCTTTTTCTCTACATTCTATTCATATTTGAAAGGTTAAAGGAAATTTATATACTCCTTTCTTCCCGAGGAGAATATAGATCATTTTCCCAGCTCATCTTATTCGAGGATCCAAAGGACTACAGTACTTCGGCTTGCACAGTTAAAACCGGGAGTTCAGCTTCTTTTGGTACTGTCTACAGACCTCATCCTCTACGACACTATCCTGACGAGATGCTTCCATGGCCAGTTGCCAGTACTATGAACGTGCTAAAAGTCATCCGATACAAGACTTTAAATCTGCTCAAAGAGATTTTTTTTTAAAGAGATTTTCTTTCTCATCCTTGCAAAGGCAGACTATTTTTTCGGGTTATTAAAGCTCGAGATTTATATACTATACGTGATACTGCCTCAGCCTCTTTTATGTACTGTCTACAGAACTCATACTCTACAAAACTATCTCTTCGAGATGTCTTGATTATAAGTACCCCTCATTCAAATAAGGTTTTTCGCATATAAGGCCGTACCCTAATTGTCGTCGAAAGAGTAGTCTTTCTGAACACCGAATATTGGTCCATTATATATAGGCCATCACACCTATACAAAACACCTATTGCTGCTAACGGCGTCCACATAAACAGGAGCTAAAACTTAAACCGAGATGTAAATAATGAGAGTGGGAAAATCAGTCGCAATCAATTAAAAACTGGCCTTGCAAAACGGAGGCCACTGTACTATTCAAATAAAAATAAGAGGCTCTTATCACAGCACTATGGGAGATATACCAAAAAAAAAGGTAATGTAACGTAGAAATATTTTTTAATTTTCTTCCACTTGAAATTATATTCCATAATAAATATTGAAAACTACATATTTTAAAATTGTTATAATATTTAATATTATAATGCAATATTATTGTAAAAAGGTGTAACGGAAAATAGTTTAAATATTCTAATTTTTTACAATTATTAATAATTAATCACAATTAATTAATTTTAAGAAAATAAAATATTTAAATTTTCTATTGACAAAAAGAAGGAAAACTAAAAAAGAATGCAAATAAATTATCGTTCTATTTGACATTCCTATACTGTATGTGCGAGAGCTTTTGATCGGCTATATAGCATTGCTATATGGTGTTCGTCTTTCAGTGAATATAAAACTTCTCATTGGGAAATAAAACTTCTAATTGGGAAATAAAACGTATATTTTATAATGTTTGTAATATAATCTTTTTAAAATTTTTGCAATAAAACGAACGCATATATTTAAATGTGTTAAACGCACAGTGTTATCGAAAGGGAGACTTGCATTTTGAAATATTACATATAGACAAAAAAAATTTATATTTATTTTTAATCAACTACTGAGTAATAAAATTTACTGCACTTGATATCATTTATTTATTATTTATGGCGATTTTCCAAATACTCTATTCACACACAAAATTATTCGTTAAATATTAATAGCGCGGCATCAACAAAATCTATTTAAATTTTCAATTTGATGAACAAAAGAAAAATTCACAAAAGCAAACAACAAACAACAAACATGAAATTGTTAAAAACATTTCTAAAATTTATCAATTTACAGCAGAAATGTTCGTTGCCAGCAGCAACACAATGGCTCACATAAAAACACTCCCACACACACACACACACATACACACGCGGGCATACCCTCTGTAAAATAATGCGAGCGAGTGTCTTTTTTTCCTTTGACCGTTTTAGTATTGTTGCTGTTGCTATTGCTATTGCTGTTGCTGATATTTTAAGCCTCCTGTTAAACATCATTTGCGCAAATGCAAAAAGGCATTAAAGTGTTTGTGTTGTACAAGAATTTTAATTAAGGGCTTAACACTAAAAATCAACATTATTGTTGCTGTTTTACTTGTTATTGTTTGTTTTGCTTTGTAGTTATCGTTTATGCACCAAATTGTTGCTGCTGTTGTTGTATAATGATGTGGAGGAAGGCCGCTTTATACAATTTTCGGCAAAATATTCTCATTTTTCTCCTTTTTTTTTATTTCTTTTTTTTTGTTTTTGTTGGGACAGAGTAGCACAATGGAGTGTGAAAGGTTTTGTTTTATGTTTCTGACATACATATATATCAACATGGATACAAATACTAACGCCTAAAGCTTTAAAGTGTAAAACCTTAGTTGCACAGTGGTATGATTACGTACACAAAATTTATTTCACAAAACTTACTCACATTCTTTGAGAAAACATTAATAAATTAAAATATATATTTTTTAAATATATATTTTTTCATAGTGTAGCTCAAAATACATAAATCCGAAGTAAGCTCAAAAGTAAGCATTTAGTCGGGCAGCTGTTTTAAGTAGGGTATATCGAAAAATTTTCATCGCATACAAATTTATCGTTTAGCTATTACAATGCTTGTTGTAAATTTTTCTCTAATTATGGTTTTGATTATTATATTATTATTAAGCCATAGTACAAGTATTAAAAAGTTGTCTTGCAACATTTACACTGTACTTTTTAAATAAATTTGCTCAAGAGAAATAATTAAAAATCTTAGTGCAATAATATTTCTTTACTTTTATGGAAATTTGCCCCATAGTGCAATTCTACAAAATTTTGTTCTTGACTAAGATTTATTTATACTAATAAATGACTTTCATTTACTCATGATTTGTAATAAAAAAAAAAAGTACTTAAATAAAAAACCAGGGGATCCATAGTGCAAGAACTTCGCTTAAGAAATTATACCGAATAAGTTTTTTAAAATTTTGAATTTTTTCTAAAACTAAAAAAAAAAACATTATATGGTTAAATTTAAATTTTTCAATTATTTTACTACTTCTCTTTAGTATAATACCAAAGCCATAGTGCAAATTTATAATCATTTTGCTTTGGATAAAAAGTGTTCTATATTTGTAAGCGAGATCTGCTTAAGCTTTATTATAAAAAAATATACGTATGTACGTCCGTACCATAGTGCAACAACTATTTGAAAAACTTTACTGCCAATAACTTGTGTAATTATTTTTCCTCACATTTAAAAAAAAAATACTTATAATTGTTGTAATATTAAATCAAAACTCAATTATATTATTCATATCTTTTTATTTGTAGACCTAATTCTTTTCAAAGTTATCCCATATTGCAAGTTCAAAAATTCTGCTTTGTATTAAATATTTTCTATATTTCTGAATTAGATTTACTTACACAACATTTGATTTAAAAATTAAGACAATTCAGGAGTAAATCAGGAGTTCCATACTGTTCCACACTTTTCAGAATTGTAACGGCAGAACTTTACAACAATCATATTAACCTGTAGGATACTAACATTTTTTTACTGGCTACAAAATTTATCCCATAATGCCAGTTTACAATCTCGTTTTTTGGTAAAAAAAATATTTTCTATAAATTTACACATTTAATTTTAAAATTGAAAGGAATAAATAATGGGTCCCATAGTGCAGCAACTTTATTAAAAACTTTTTAGAATTATATAGGTTCAACTTTAACAAAAACAAACTCATCTTCAGTCCACAAATACTACTGATTCTTTTCCATATTTTTGCTAGCATTGAATCCCATAGTGCAGCAAGTTTATTAAAAACTTCAGGCCCAACCTTTTTGGAATTATTTTAGTACAACTTTCAAAAATATGTTTTAAACTATAGTTCACTAACAATTATGATATTTTTTATTTTTCTATATTTTTCTATACATTTATGCCATAGTGCGGGTTTAAGAAAACTATGTTTTGGGCAAAATGTTTTTTATATTTTTTTAAAGAAACCATACATAATTATTATTAACTTTAAAAATATTAAAATTAATTAATTAGAGTGCCATAGTGCACAAACTTTATGAAAAAATTTACTAACATTTTTTTTTAGTATTTATGCCATAGTGCTGTGATAAGAGCCTCTTCTTGTTATGTGCAATATTTCCAACATCATACTAAGCAAAAGGCAACATAAAAATTTTGAATATCGCATAAATTAACTTAAAACTCACAAACGAGCCAACAATAAACCCATTTGCAACAGGGAATGGGCCTGTTTTAATTTTACGCAGCATGAGACTTCGGTACACAATCAAGCCAATAACATGGGACAAAAATTATACAGCAAAAGTGCGGTAAGGGGACTGGCGAAGGGCCGTATGTATGAGCGGTGGTATAAGGCACATGCTCCATCATGTAGGCGACCAACTACAACAAGCATTTATTTCATTCTCTTTTGTGCTGTTGTTGCTATAATAATTGTTGTTGTTGGTCTTCCTTGAGAGCTCTATAATAAATGTTGATGGACAAATTTAAATATGCAGACAATGTGGATCATTGATCATTTAAGTGGTTGTAGGTAGTTGAAAGAAGGATATGCACACACACATACGCACACATACACGTTCATAGAGAGCAAATATTTTGCATAATATTTAAATGCAAATGAAAAAGCACGCTCAAACACACACACACACACGCACACACACACACATTCCTAGAGTAAACACAACTTTTCTGTGAGTAGAGGCAAAACAAACGGACGTGGCTTTTGGTTCCCATAAACATTAATAATGACCAAATCAAACGATAACAACAATAACAACAACAAACACGAGAGAACAGCAAAAAAAGGAAATTCAAAACAAAATTTCAATTTAAATAAAAATAAAAGCGGACTGCTGTGAAGGCAGCATAACTAAACATTTGAAGTTGCCACCACACATACATACATACATACATAATTGTATTCACACAAGCATGCAAATTAGAAACATTCATGATCAAATTAACTTTTGTTCCAAAAGTAATTTATTGGTTTCATACTGTGCGGTCATGTGTGGACTTGAGTGCTATTTCCCCCCTCCCCACCACCTACAGAAACACAAAAACCTTTTCCTCTTTACAATATTCTATATTTTATTTTTTTATGCTTTACATTTAAACTGAAATCCTGGCCAAGCTTTAGCCCATTCAAGTACGGGCACGTGTGCCGTAAACATGTTTTATTTTGTATGATCATGCCCAGCTTAAAATCATTTGCCACAAAATATCTATTTCCGCTTTCTTTGTTTAATAGACTTCTACTCAAACTTACTTATGTACAACATTTTGCATGTTCTTTGAACTCTTGAGGCTTGACAAATTGAATGACTGAGTAGTTTCGGTTGCAGCAACTCGTAAGACACAGTAAAGAGTAGCAAAGCGAGGCAATAAGCAAAGTGTTTAATGACTTGGAAAAGCACGGCTTTCCTTCAATTTGCAGCTTTTTGCTTTTAATGAAATCGAATATAATTTAAAAAAAAAAATTTCGTTGTTGAAATCGCTTTTATTTCAAAAATTTACACAGCTATTAAGTAAATAATATGAGAGCGTGATTTTTGTAATTCTCATTTAATTGTGAAACTTTTTCCATAAGCAATAAACATATACAAAATAATTTTTGAAAAAGATTTTTTTTTTTTTGAGAAAATTATTCTAATATTAATGGAATGGAAGTTTTTGAGTTTATTTTATAAATAAAAAATAAATAATGGTTTGCATGGTCCACTTGGAATTTCTGCCACTAAACGTATATACACTTTTATATTGAAAACTTCAATCAAAATCTATGTGGTCGGTCTTAAATTTTGTGCACTATTACCTTCAATAATTCAAAAATTTATACAACTATTAAGTAAATAATATGAGAGCGTGATTTTTGTAATTCTCATTTAATTGTGAAACTTTTTCCATAAGCAATAAACATATAAAAAATAATTTCGGAAAAAGATTTTTTTTTTTGAGAAAATTATTCCAATATTAATGGAATGGATGTTTTTGAGTTTATTTTATAAATAAAAAATAAATAATGGTTTGCATGGTCCACCTGGAATTTCTGCCACTAAACGTATATACACTTTTATATTGAAAACTTCAATCAAAATCTATGTGGTCGGTCTTAAGTTTTGTATTCACTAGGAAAACATAACAAGTCAGCGTTCAACATCATTTAGTTTCTATCATGGACTTCGATTATTAATTATTAAATGCAATTATTTACTATCAGAAAACAAATTGGACTCGGCTTTATCTAGACAAATCTTAATAGTGTTTGCAAAAGCTTTCATTATTTAGCCTGTCCATTAAAATAAAGTCATCTATTGCACTCATGTTTGCAGAGAAAATGTTAATATTTTAATAACTTATTTTAGTTAAACATACAATATTATAAATCACCTGCTTGCGAACACAAACACATGAGTGAGATGAAACGCCAGAAGTCCAGTTCGGTCTCCGATGATGATTGCAATCTTAATGCACATGCACTTGCATGTTTGTGTGTATTTCTGTAACCAAATTGCTCAATTGCAGGCAGTTAGTCAGTCACTCAATCAAGAAAATAAATTGAAAAAAAAAATATATATATATACATATATACACTTTTCACTTAAAACTCGCACAGGGATTTAGTGCGGTTCCAGCTAATATTATATTTTTGTATAAAATAAATAGGCGTACGTTGTTTAAATAAATTTCAAATGCATTTTGCTGCTAAAGATAAAATCGGCTTAAAACTAATGCTGCAGGTGTAAGCAGTAGAAAAATGTTCATTTATAGTTTTAGTTCTTTTTCTACACGCTCGTACAACAAAGTTTGTTTAACGCCCCTGTTGATTAGTTTTCGAATTGTATAAACAAGCATGTTCGTTCTTAATTATGATGAGAGACTGCTGATGATGACGACGATGTTGTTGATTTTAGAGATTTTATTATTTGTGTTGTTTCCTCAATTTGATTCTTCAAAAAGTTTCTTAACAATCACTTGAGCCTTTTAAGTTTAAAACCAGATTTTCTTTCTCAATCATCGTCTCCTGCTGCTGCTGCTGTTTTTTGCTGATTTTTATTATTTACTCGTAAACATGGTAGTAAAGATCAATTAGTATTTACAGGTAAAAAGAGAAGGTCTGTCAATAAAATATATATATATATATTTTTTTTTTTGTTTTGTGTAGCTGACAGATACAGAGAGAAAAATTTTTTTATAAATCGTTTTTGCTTTACAACCTTTTTATTATGGATTTTTTTTTTTTTTTTTTCAAAAAATAAAATAAATAAATAAAAGAAAAATATATTTGTGAAACTCTATTAAAAAAAAAATTCCTTTCCATGACATTTTAAGAAATTTTACAATGGGCACACTGTTTGTAGGCTGTTCAGCAGGCAGAGCTGGATAGCGCTACATTTTATATCATTTTCTTACATTATTGTTTAAAATTGTTTTCTTCTGTTAAATCGAGATTCCGGTAGGGTCCTGCAATACAGGACCGAACCGCATACTTTCTACAATCAACGTTTTGGTATACCAAAAACTATTGTTCATAGTTGAGATATGGTATATTTTATGTCTTGAAATATTAGTCGCAATAGTTCAAAGAAATAATGAAATTGCAGATTATTTTACTTAAAAGTGGACCGATGAAACTCGCTAAAACTAGTAATCCGTAACAACTTTTAATTCACAATTCCCATAATAAAATAAAACAATAATATATATATATATTTTTTTTTTGTTCAACTTTTTCAAAATAATTAAAAAGTCTTAAAGATTAAATTCAGAGAATTGGCCGCTGCTGGCAGAATACAGTTCAAAACTAAATTTCCCATCAACTCTAAGTCTGGTTTCTATGAATTTTGCTTTGACTCTTGACTCTACCAATTTAGGGACAACAAACAAGTCTTTCTCTTAAACTTGCTTAACAATTTACAGCTCTGCTGGTCAGCTGTAACTTCGCCTTATGCACTTCTCTTACCAGCTGCGGCTTAATTGTAATAGAAGCAAAACTTGCTGTTACTTTTTTTTCTCAGTGTAAATGTTTTAAGATCGGCAACACGGGTAGCAATTAAACCAACTCTTTCTTCACTTTTGAGGCAAAGCTTTAAAAATTTTTATAGCTGATTCAAACATTTTTATATTGATGTCTTTATTTGCGTTGTTACTTACAAAGATAAGATAACCTGAAGTAAATGTTTCCTTCTGGAAAGTCTTTAGAAAGGAAATTAGTGTTGAATACAGAAGTATAAATTTTTAATAGCTTTCAGTTGCCAAACATTCCAATTTCAGTAGGAAAAGCAGAATATATATAAATTAAACTGGTCGCATGCAAGTATTGAGATTCAAAATTAAGACGAGAATAGTAAGAATTAAGAAAGTCATTTGAGCTATTAGTTTGCAGGGCTCTCTATTAAAATTATATCGTAGAAAATATTTATTAGGTTTCTTATCGACAGAAAAATGGTTAAAAGCTGTTCACTTTTAGCGACAAGTAATCATTTTTCTTATGAATGACCAGTAAAGAAAGTTTTTTCTCGCAAAAAATGTGACCACTAAATTGATGATAGTTTAAAAAGATATATCAATTAATCGGTTCTAAAATATCAAAACATCGACAAGTATATATCAAGGCTAGTACCGTGTTCATATATAAGTTTTGTAGACTATTTCCATATAAGAAAAGTAAGCTTTTAGTGTCTACTTTTCTTGCTATAGAAATACTGCGGGCAATCTGATATCTCAATTAAATATCTTTTCTAAAAATACTTGATCGGCCAATTAAAGTTACGAGAGGAAAAAAATTTCACTCTCTCAAAAGCAGCCAAGACCAACTTGAGACAAAAAAGGATATTTAATATTTTATTCAAATATAATAGTGTAATGCAGTTTTATTATCTTTAACGATTAAAAATAACGATTTTTTTTAATGTTAATTGAGTGCCGAAAAGGTGGCAAGAGTGAAATGAAAATTTTAAGAGTCGTTGCTATCGATAATTTTCTACATGTTAAATATATAAAATGAAGCATAATCAAGACAAAAGATTGACGCAATTCTATACTCCCGAAAAATGTGACAAGTCTGGTTGAAAGCAATTTTCTAATGGCAAGTGCTTTCTGTAACCATCACGAGTGAGTCAAGCTTTAATATGGCATGTCATTAGCGAAATGAAAAATAAACCAACACTGCTGTCGATAGTGTCGACAGTGCTAGTTTTCCAACTGAATTGAATGTACAATTAGGCAGAGGCAATAACTGTTTAGAAAAGCAACCCATAGGAAACAAAAATGCCAGCCAGTATATTCTTCAAAAGCAAAAATTAACTACCGATACTCGCGATAGCTTTCTACAAGTAATCGCCACTAAATAAGTCTTTTTCCCTACTGAAAAACTTTACCGTCCATTCGACATTTACAGTCCAGTAAATGTTAGTACTTTTCTTAGACAAAATATTGTCCACAAGCTGTCATGAAGGTAATTAGCTTATGAAAGGTGTCACCGCAGGCAAATGAATAATATGCAGCCTAGTAAACCGGAGGTGGCGGGTTCGATTCCTGCTTAGACCCTGCATGTTTTCCCGCTGATAAGTCGAAAGCTTTCTAGGTTAAGTCAGTTTAAAAAAAAAAAAAAAAAAAAAAATCATAAGTAAGAAATAACTATTTACATGACTCACAAGGATTATTTACTGGATTTTTAGTGGACTATTTTATTCGTCAATTAGCAACAGTGAATACATTTCTGAAATTCGCTGGCAGTTCAGAGAACTCTTCGCTACTCCTGGAAGAAAAACCTTCAGTTGCTTGTGTATCCTTTTTGATAAATTAACCGCAAGTAGCTACTCCTTTCTAAACCTACATTTGCATTGGCCAGGATATATACAAATAAAGTTTGGCTTTTCTCATTTTTGCCACACACACGAAATTTTGCATGTGCAAGATTTTTAAATTTTATTTATACTGAAAGAAGTCTGGCAAGAAAAATAAAACAAAAAAAAACTACTAAAACAAGCAAAATGATATTTCCCTGCTGCCTGTTAGACATTCCTAATATACGAACATCTTTCTTCTCATTTTTCTTTAAATATTTTAGCAGAGTACCGGCAAACAAGGACCTTTTTTCTCCACTATTATTTATTTGAGTTTGACTTTCTTATTTTGAAAATTCTTTTCTACTTTCTGAGTTTGTTAATAATTTATAAAATCATCAGCATAAAACCACTACTTAAAATAACATCATCAAAAAATCATGGAATAGTATGAAAAATGTAGTCTGGAGAGTTTCTCTAAAGTTGGAAATGGTACGTGGCTGGCAATAAAATGAAGGAGAGAACATTATTTTTGGTCGTAGTAAAATTCAAATGTATATGTATATGTATTTTTTTTTTTTTATTAAAAAAGGACAACATTAAAAGGCTATTAAAGTTTTTGAATTAAAATATTTGTCAAGTGAAAAATTAATAATTTTGATTAATATAAACTTAATTTGAAGACTTAAATTATCACGAATTTTTTTACTTTTATTGCGGCAGAAAATTTAAATCAAAAGGAAACAGAGTAGCTTATTGGTATACAAGTACAAATCTGAAAGAGACAGCAATAGGCGTGTATAGCTTTACTGCTCTTTTTATTTAATGAGGATATTTCGTTTGATATTTTTCAAATACAATTTAAAAAATATGTATTTTGTAATTAAACCTTTAAGCACTTGACATTTATTTGTTTAACAAAAACGTAACAACGTAATCTCAGCATACGTTGTTTAAGATTTTGTCAAAAAATCCTAAACGTAGAAATTGTTATATACATCTTCATAGATTGGCGTGGTTCGTCATCATTTTCTATTCGTTTGCTTAATAAAAAATTCAATTCATATTTAAATTTTAAAACTCCTTACCGGTTACTTTTATACGTCACTTTATAGATGCAAACTATAACTTGTAAGTTTTAACTAAATTCTAGTTTTCTTTTCGCCTTAGGCCTTTTTTTCATGGCCCGGTAATATAAAATACCACTAACACAAATGCAAATGTTCCATTTATTATATGGGCCTACTTTTACATATCACTATCCTACGAAATCGTGCCTTATATTTATACACTAAATTCTAGAGCTTTCTTTTTCCTTTGCGCATACTTTTTCATGCGACTATACTGTAAAACCCCACTAACACAGATACAAATTCATCTTGGCAAGCTTTTTTTCGCCTACTTTTAAATGACACTGTACTAAAGAATCCTCTCATTGATATAAATGCAAACTATTCTGGCCGACCTTTACACTAAATTCTAAATTTTTTTTTTCTTACTGTGCGCATACTTCTTCCTGTCACTTCACTGTAAAATCTCACAAGCACAAATGGCTATTTCTGCAGCAAATATTAAATTTTCTTCCTTAGTCATACTTTTACATATCACTGTAGTACCGAAACCTCTCACTCATATGGCCACCTTTACACTAAATTTTTATTTTTTTCTTGCTGTGCGCATACTTTTTCCTGTCACTAAACGGTAAAATCCCACAGGCACAAATGCCTATTTTTCCAGCAAATGTTCGATTTTTTTCTTTAGTCATACTTTTACATATCACTGTAGTACCGAAACATCTCACTAATATAATCACCTTTACACTAAATTCTAAATTTTTTTTTCTTGCTGTGCGCATACTTTTTCCTGTCACTTCACGGTAAAATCCCACAAGCACAAATGCCTATTTCTGCAGCAAATGTTCGATTTTTTTCTTTAGTCATACTTTTACATATCACTGTAGTACCGAAACACCTCACTAATATGGCCACCTTTACACTAAATTCTTATTTTTTTCTTGCTGTGTGCATACCTTTTCCTGCCACTTCACGGTAAAATCCCACAAGCACAAATGCCTATTTCTCCAGCAAATATTAGATTTTCTTCCTTAGTCATACTTTTACATATCACTGTAGTACCGAAACCTCTCACTAATATGGTCACTTTTACACTAAATTCTAATTTTTTTTTCTTGCTGTGCGCATACTTTTTCCTGCCACTTCACGGTAAAATCCCACAAGCACAAATGCCTATTTCTCCAGCAAATATTAGATTTTCTTCCTTAGTCATACTTTTACATATCACTGTAGTACCGAAACCTCTCACTAATATGGTCACTTTTACACTAAATTCTAATTTTTTTTTCTTGCTGTGCGCATACTTTTTCCTGTCACTTCACGGTAAAATCCCACAAGCACAAATGCCTATTTCTGCAGCAAATATTAGATTTTTTTCTTTAGTCATACTTTTACATATCACTGTAGTACCGAAACCTCTCACTCATATGGCCACCTTTACACTAAATTCTAATTTTTTTTTCTTGCTGTGAGCATACTTTTTCCTGTCACTTCACTGTAAAATTCCACAATTACAACTGCCTATTTCTGCAGCAAATATTCAATTTTTTTCTTTAGTCATACTTTTACATATCACTGTAGTACCGGAACCTCTCACTCATATGGCCACCTTTACACTAAATTCTTATTTTTTTTCTTGCTGTGCGCATACCTTTTCCTGCCACTTCACGGTAAAATCCCACAAGCACAAATGCCTATTTCTCCAGCAAATATTAGATTTTCTTCCTTAGTCATACTTTTACATATCACTGTAGTACCGAAACCTCTCACTAATATGGCCACCTTTACACTAAATTCTAATTTTTTTTTCTTGCTGTGAGCATACTTTTTCCTGTCACTTCACTGTAAAATTCCACAATTACAACTGCCTATTTCTGCAGCAAATATTCAATTTTTTTCTTTAGTCATACTTTTACATATCACTGTAGTACCGGAACCTCTCACTCATATGGCCACCTTTACACTAAATTCTTATTTTTTTTCTTGCTGTGCGCATACCTTTTCCTGCCACTTCACGGTAAAATCCCACAAGCACAAATGCCTATTTCTCCAGCAAATATTAGATTTTCTTCCTTAGTCATACTTTTACATATCACTGTAGTACCGAAACCTCTCACTAATATGGCCACCTTTACACTAAATTCTAATTTTTTTTTCTTGCTGTGAGCATACTTTT
This sequence comes from Ormia ochracea, assembly GCA_963402855.1. NCBI lineage: Eukaryota > Metazoa > Arthropoda > Insecta > Diptera > Tachinidae > Ormia > Ormia ochracea. The sequence goes on along the minus strand of OY727109.1, from coordinate 7,257,211 downwards.
TCCTGTCACTTCACTGTAAAATTCCACAATTACAACTGCCTATTTCTGCAGCAAATATTCAATTTTTTTCTTTAGTCATACTTTTACATATCACTGTAGTACCGAAACATCTCACTAATATGGTCATTTTTACACTAAATTCGAATTTTTTTTTCTTGCTGTGCGCATACTTTTTCCTGCCACTTCACTGTAAAATTCCACAATCACAAATGCCTATTTCTGCAGCAAATGTTCGATTTTTTTCTTTAGTCATACTTTTACATATCACTGTAGTACCGAAACCTCTCACTCATATGGCCACCTTTACACTAAATTCTAAATTTTTTTTCTTGCTGTGCGCATACTTTTTCCTGTCACTAAACTGTAAAATCCCACAGGCACAAATGCCTATTTCTCCAGCAAATGTTCGATTTTTTTCTTTAGCCATACTTTTACATATCACTGTAGTACCGAAACCTCTCACTAATATGGCCACCTTTACACTAAATTCTAAATTTTTTTTTCTTGCTGTGTGCATACTTTTTCCTGTCACTTTACTGGAAAATCCCACAAATCTTTAGTCATACTTTTACATATCACTGTAGTACCAAATCCTCTCCATAATATAAATGCACACAATTATTGGCCACCTTTACAGTAAATTCCAGATTTTTCTTCTTAGTTTATGGCAACTTTTTTATGTCATTGTACTTCCTTAATACGTTTGTAAAATAATTTTTTAATTTGAAGGCCAGTGGAGGAGCATTTCTGAATTTCAAAAAAAAGTACGAAAAATGACGATAAATTTTAAATTTTTATCTCTTAAAATCCATATAAAAATTGCAGAGTTTAATTAAATTTTTTGCTATTTTTTTGCCCACAGACATGATTAATATGTGCAACAAAAACATGCCATGCAACCAAAAATTCAATTGTAAATTAATTTCAGCAATCTCTCAAGGACATTAAATTAAAATGTAACCAAACAGAAAAATCCTCTAAAGACCAGCAACAATGTTAATGAACATGTTGTGTTGGTTGTCAGTGGCGGCGACAATATAAATTGTATTTTCTTCAACATTAATTTTGTCGCTCTTCTCTCTCTCTTTTTTTTTTTTTTTTTAATATTTTAATGATAAGCAACAAAGTTAACTTTGACATTGCAACTTTAAATGGCAATAGTATGTTTTATTTCATATATCCTTAAAAGCAAGGATATAATTAAACAATCAGATCACGTATTATGTACAACACAAACGCACACACATCCACACATAAACATACATATTCATAAGCATACTCGTATACCGTACATGCAGACACTGGCACCCAGATTGTTGCTCTCACTGTTTCTGTTGAAAGTCGATAGCTAAAAGCTGTCGAGCATAATATTTATGAACTCTGTTACTTTGGGAAAAAGTACACAAACACATGCACAAATATTGTATCGCAATTTCAATTGCGTATGTTTAACAAGCAGATATATGAATTGTGTTGTTGGTGAATGTGTATGTGTATGTGCATGTGTGTGGGTGTGTTAAGTGTACCACAATGTATAAAATTTTGTTTCAAACTGGGTTAATGGCCAAAAATAAAATATTCTAATTTAAAAACAAATTGATGAGAGCAACTGTGCTGCATGCTTGTCTAAAAATTTGTTATTTATTTAATACGGGACAACTGCAGCCACAATCATTTCCATTTAAAATTGAAATATTTGTCAAATATTGGCCAAAAAAGAAATAATATCAATAATAATATGGCTAATGCAACACGCACTAGCAATATTTTCACAAATCAAATTTAAAATGTGCAATTAGCAGCACATCATAATATTTCATGTTACCAGCGGTTATTGTTTGCCTCCTCTGCATATTAAAATAATTTACATTTCGGGAGCGCACTTTCATTTTAATAACTGATGGTCAGAGCTGGCAACACATTTGCAACACTTTGGAAATCCTTTCCTTGTATTCTAACTTTAGCTAGTTTTTATTATTTTAAATAGTTTTTAAATGCCTACAAAGCAAAAAGGATGGAAGGCTTTAAAAAGAACGAATTTATTTATTTTTAATTTTAAATAAATTTCGTCAAGGATATGTTGGCGACATCCTTGACATTTTCAATAAATATTTGTTGTTTTTTTCAATTTAAATAATTTATAATTTTCTTATAAAACTTATTAAAATAATTTTTAACTTTAAGCACTTTGTTTCGTTTTTCCCTTTCAGAAAAAACATTTTAAAAACATATAAAAAATCTACTCTGCGCTAAAAAAAATTAAATTATATAAACGATGAGTTCAACGCATACTGATGAATAATTTATTAATACATTTACTTACAGAATCAATTTAAATGAAATTCTAATAATTTTTATTCAATATCAAATATATCAATATAATTTTAAGCCATCAATTTATATAAATAAATTTATTTAATTTATCATGGCAGGACACAAATAAATCCTTTTCGCTTACACATGTGGCAGCAAGGAAAGAGAGAAGCCAAATATATAAACAGAGGATTTAAGTGTTAAATAAAATAAATGCCGAAAGCAATTGAAAACGCAACAAATCCTGAGAGGCATATTCGTATTTGTGTGATTAAATGGTTTCGGCTGCGAAAATGTACGAGGGACTGCAAATGTCAATGAATGCTTATCATTTCACTGGATTTATATTTGCCATCTGATAAATCTCTATTTATTTTATTTGAACTAAAATAATGTGATTAACTTCTTTTCCTTAAGACTTAAGAAAACGTTTACAAAACTTCAGATAATTTGTTCGGTTTATCTTATAACTAAAAGCCACATTAACTTGAGGATTTAGAGAACAACAGTTGAAGAAATAAAATTATGTTTTAGCAATAACAAGGGTTGCTTTTATGGCATCTGGCTCCATTGACCGCAAGAGATAATAGTAAATAATAATCAGTAGCAGCATCCGCATCATCCACATCCTGGCTAATATCAGTTCACATCGGCATACACACAATCATACATTCGTACATTCACACTGACACACTGACACACATGCATACGCCCATTCATAAGAACTCGTATGTAAGTATGTATCCTTTTGAAGGTTAATGCATGTGTTCGTAAGCCGATATTCCCTGCTGGTGTTAAGGAAAGGTAATTTTGGCATAATTTATTGCTACGTAAAGGAACTGTCAACATGCTATCTGAGCAATAATTTACGGCAACTTTAGTGGTTAGTTAATATGTTGTAAGACTTGGCAAATAATGGAAGTACAAGAAATTTAAGATGGCGAATTAAGATTTTGCCCCTGGTAGGTCAAAATTAATAAGAAAGTTTTCATCTGGAGAAGTAGTCTGTAACTGAGAAGAATCTAGTCGATAAATAAGATCTGTTGCTGAGTCAATTCTGGTCTCACTTTTCCACTAAATCATAGTCTACAATTTATTACAAAATGAAAAAAATTTGGTCTAAAAATTACTCCATGACGCGACTAAAATGTGGTTTAAAATGTTTTCAAATTACTGACTGAATTCTAGCCTAAAAACGGACTAAAAATTATGTTATTACAGGAATTCACTAAATGACGAAAAAAATTATAGAAAAATGTGGTCTAAAAACTACTCCATGTCTCGACTAAATTGTGGTCTAAAATGTTTTCAAATTACTAAACTACTAAATTACTAAAATTACTAAATTATTCAATTACTAAAATGTTTCAAATACTAAAAACGGTCTAAAAATTATGTTATTACAGGAATTCACTAAATGACGAAAAAAATTATAGAAAAATGTGGTCCAAAAATTACTTCATGTCTCGACGAAATTCCGATCCAAAATTTAGTACATGTGTTGAGCGAATTGTGGTCTGAAATGTTTTCAACTTTCTGACTGAATTCTGTCCTAACAACGACCTTCAAAATTACTTTATGTCTCGACTAAATTCTGGTCTAAACTTTAGTACATATGTTGAGCAAATTCTGGTCTAAAATGTTTTCAACTTTCTGACTAAATTCTGTTCTAAAAACGATCTTAATTATTAAGTTATTTCAGAAACTGACTAAATGATGAACAAAATTATGGAAAAATGTGTTTTAAAAATGAATCCAAGTCTCGACTAGATTCTGATCTAAAATTTAGTACATGTGTTTTACATATCCTGGTCTAGAAGGTTTTCTACTTTCTAATTGAACTCTGCCCCAAAAACGATCTTAAAAATTAAGTTATTTCAGGAACTGACTAAATGATGAACAAAATTATGGAAAAAATGAAGTCTAAAAATGACTCCATGTCTCGACTAAATTCTAATCTAAAATTTAATACACTTATTGAGCAAATTCTGGACTAAAATATTTCCAACTTTCTAGGTAAATGCTGCTCTCAAATTTAGTACATGCAATGAACATATCCTAGTCTAAAATGTTTTCAACTTTCTGACTAAATTCTGTTCTAAAAACGATCTTGAAAATTAAGCTATTTTAAAAGCTGTCTAAATGCTATTCTTAAAACTTTTTCATTACTTCAGTTGGGATCAAAATTCCGGTACAAATACTTTTTCCGTGACTGCCTAATCCCAACCAAATTTTGGTCTTAATAAATCCCTCAGCTGCTGAATAAATTCTAGTCCAAACTTAAGATAAAATCTTGACTAAAATCTGCTTTAGATATAAGATCAGGCCCTGACCTGACAAATAAACTTTCCCAGGACAATGTGGCTTTTACAATTGGAAAAAATAAAACTTTTACAAGGACTATAATTAATAGTTTTCGTATTTCGTTCTATGAAAGAGCACATTTACTGCACTAAAAGGCACAGTTCTCCTCGATAATTAGAAAAAGAATCTCGCTGAATATTTAAATTGATTTTAAGGATCTCAGAATTTAAGGATATAAAAATGATTTCATTAATGCCTCAACAATCTGTTGCCTCATACCACAAAAATAATCGTTTGGTAATGAAAATATCGTTAACCATTTTTAGTGAAGTCTGAATGGATGCCGTAAAGCCAATTAATATTCCGATATCCAGGACAGTAGCTATTGCTGGTATTTCCTTACAAGATAATTTACTCAGCATTTACGACAGGTTAATGCCACCACCACAAGAGAAGTAAACCAACGAAATTTCTAATTAAATATTAAATCAGTTGGCGATGAAAATTCCAAGCAAACTTCAAGCTAACAATCATAACAAGACGGTCGTTTCATTATGGTAAGTAATAACTTGTTTCAACTTTTTGCCAGACATTAAAAATTAAATTAAACAGTTTTGCAGTTCCTTAGACATTGTTGGCAAAGCTATTGGCTTTTATAACCCCTGCACTTCTCAGTTAATAGCTTTTGCTAAGAAAACTCCCTTTTGTAATGGCCGGAAAGTTAAAAGGAAGAAATACTTAAAGTAAAACAAATAATTTAACTACACGTTAGGAAAACTTGAGAAAAGAAATTACAATCATAATGATGCACAAAATTCAGCTAATGATTTTACTTAACGATTGTTGAAACTTTTTGCATTTTTAATGCGCTAATACTTGTAACAAGCAGTAGCAGTAGGAGGAGGAGGAGGAGCAGCAGCAGCAGCAGCAGCAGCAGCGGGAACAAGAGCAGGAACAGGAGCATTACCAGCAGCTACTTTTGCAAAATGGTACTTGGCGTGATTGCGGAAAAGAGAATAAAAACGATTTCGTTTGGGAGACCAGCGAAAAGTTAAGTAAGGATATACAAGAATATATACACTGAAGTCTCGCTTGACGCGGTTACTAAAATAAGAGACTGCAATTGATGTTTAAAAAAGGGATCATAAAGTGCATGTAAAGAGGAAAATTTTGAATTTTGTCTACTTTGCATAAAGTAAATTCATCAGACTTAAGATCAGTTCCTAAATGTGGCCATACAGAGTAGTATTTTAAAATAATCTTTTTTGGACAAAGAAACATGAAAGCAGAAGTAGCACAAGATCAGCATAATATATATGATTTTTAATCAATAATGAATGATTTTTATATCTGAGTAAAATATATTCTATAAGAATTAGTTTTACATCACGAGCAGTGCTATTGATTTCGCCAACTGCTGAGGTACATCAGCAGGTAACAATTTTCTTTTTCCAATTTCAGAACAGTACTAGCCAGTACTTTGAAATTAAAATACGCACCTCAGGAATAATAGAGACAGAGAACTTGCACCACCAGAAACAAATGTCCAGTCTGAATTTACAGGACATTTTCCTTCGCGCGATGACAGGCCTAATTGTAAGACTTTTTGAAAGTAATAAAATCAAATTGGTTAATAAATATGGTGTAGCTATTTTTATTTTGGATTAGAGCATTCTAGACTGCCGCAAAGTATTTCTCAAATTACTTATAAATCCTTAAATGGCTATTTTAAATATTAAAAATTATTTCACTAGGCAGAGCATTTTTTCTTCGGAAAACATTCAAATTATTATACTCTGGACAAATATTTGCCATAAAAGCTTCGCTTTATGATCCAAAATAAAACCCTAGAGAAAACCAATTTGATAAACACAAAAAAATTATTATTTTTTTTTAATACAAATCCTTTTCTAAAACTCGTGACAACTGCAGTTTTCGTATTTTTTTTTTTTTGCTTTCTTTTTTAGTAAAGCAAAACGCGTTATAAGTTTTTATGACTTACCAAACCGATTTTCATTTATTTATACCGCCATGCTTAACATTTATTTTAACCATCTTCTTAAGACAATGTGGCGTCAACTGTCAACACACTCGACTTGGTTAATAAAACAAACTTGAACGAGGAATGGCAAAGGAACAACAACAACGAAATAAAGAAATCAACCGAGCAAATGATAATTTCCCAAAGAAAATGGGTTAAAGACAAAAGGATTTTCTGGCACAAGAGTAAAAATGGAAAAAATCAAAAATATTAAAAATTCAACTTGTGTTTTTTTCTTTCATTCAGCATTTACACGAGGTTATCAGTAAAAGTGTTTAGATTTGTTAACACTTTATTACACATTATCGCACGTTATCGTATGTCTAAAGTAGCCAAAGAAAAGTAGCCACTCCCATCCAGAAATTTGGAAAATTTTTAGAAGTTTTCAATTAATACATAGTGGGTTATGCGAAGGATAAAAAAAGGATAAAGTGGCAGTAGTTTAGTGTGCGTATATGTTGCATAGAACTGAACGAAACTGCCTATACCGTGTACGCCGTGTATACACAAGGCATATCGAAAGCCGGGACGGCATAAAATAGTTTCTTTCGACTGGCTGGATTTATTTATATAACTGAGAAAAAGGACTCTAAGAATTTATTGGAAATAATTCCAAGTTGTTCAATTGCTTGTCTCCCCCGCAGCCCCCTTCTCACCTCATGGTTTGCGTTTACACATTAATACGAACTAATGACAGTTTTAGATGGCAGCCTTAACTCTCGTTAACATACACTTTTTTTACTGTCATTTCATTGTTTGGCAATGTAATCAAATAAATCTCAAAAGCTCATTGGCTTTTAAGTGTACACTATCATACGCAAACGTTTGCCTTCTTTAAAAATTTTTATCATAATATGTGTAGCAATGGATTCTGACAAAACTTAAAAATAAAGCGACCAATCAAATTCTAAAGGGAATTTAGATTGAAAAAAATTTAATTACATAAAAAAGAAAAATAAATATAAGGAAAGTGTGGACTTTAAATTTAATAATTAATTAATTAATCTTCAGTTAGCAAAAGATTTTTCCTGTTAAAGCAGTAGTCCTTATAGAAATGGGAAAAATATATCCTTTGAAACGCATTCAAGTAGATCTCTTGAGCGTATAACTTCATATCCTTTTATCAAAGGATTTTATATTACGTTATACCTGAAAAAATTCGTATTTTAATACGGCATACTAAAAAAAAAAAGTTTTATAAAAAATGTGACTTTTGTAGTAAAAATTACTAAACTAATTCGATGGCGTTGTAGAGCCTCAAAATCGCCCATCCACACTCTTCCTTCAATTTACCTCCATTTCTGGCTTTATTTTTCAACTGTAAATTTAAACATGTTCTCTCCATTGCAACAGGCTCGAAACTATTTTTAAATTTTATTGAAATTTTCTCGAAGATCCTATTGAAGGACTCTGTTAAGTTTAAAATGTGTGCAAAACACAAGTCACTCAATGAAAAAAAAAAGCAACATTTTAGAACATTAACCAATCAAACCCATTAAATACCGCCAACAAGGAATCTTTCGAATATGGAGCACAAAACCAATAATTTTATTTCGTTGATGAGTCATGCATTTTCTAAAATAATTTTCAGACGTCCATCCCCACTTGGTAAAATAGAATCCTTTATTTTCTACACAAAATTTTTTTTTTCTTTTTTTTTGTCAAAAAAGGAAAATAATTGTCAAAGAGTTTACACCACATAAATTTTAAAATCATATTCAAATTATTCAGAAAATAAAAAGCAAGAAACAGAATCGGTAAAGGGAAAGAGAGAGAGAGATTATACAACAGAAAATATCCTTCACTTTTATTTCTCTTTCATATTCCGCTTGTTTGACTTCACTTGTTTATTCTTTGCCTTTGTTTCATTTCAACAACAGTTTAACAACTTCCTGTTTCCCTTTTTCTCTATTAACTTGTATTATAAAAGCTGAGTATTTTTTTTTTTTTTTTTTATATATATATAAAATTGCAATGGTATTGTTGTAACTTCCGTTTAACAAGATATGAAAGGACCAAAGAAAGGACTTTTAAATTTATTTACAATTAAAATTTGGAAATGAAAAGCAAGTATTATGTCCCTTTCAAAGCTAAATTTCTTTTCTTTTTTTTTTTAATTCTGAAAGCTTTTGGTATTCAACTTAAATTTAACTTTTAATTCATCTCGGAATACCAAAATCCATTTTCATGTCATTTTATTGAATTGAAATTATTTAAATCTCCGTATGGGCACATACAAACTTCATATTTTATAGCCACACATATTTGCCAACTTTATACTCACTTCTGTGCATCATGTGCATACTTTGCTCATTAACAACTCCTTAAGGACATCATTAAAATTTCGTTAGTTTTGTGTAAACAAAAATTTCGTATGCGAATTATTTACATTTATTTATGTCTATAATAATACGGACAATGAAAATATACAGAGTGTGATGTAAAAGTGCCAACAAGTTTAAATGTTAGTAAAAGGAAGCTTTTGTGCAAGTAGCTTTTGCAACATAACTTTCCAACATACTTATAATTCTTAGTTTCCATTTATCGACAATTTTTGAGACAGATTTTTTAACCGTATGGCGCATACGTGAAATAGCCTTTCTTCAAAAATTGTTCTCATTAAACCTAAATAGTGCTAAAGAAAGCTTTTGGCACACATATTTTAAGCTGTGAAATTAAATTTTACCGAAAACCTATTACTTTTTTTATGCCATGTATAAAACACAAAATTACGTCATTCTTAAACTAAAGCCTTTTTAGTAAATGCTATGACTAGAAAAAGCTTTTCTTTTATAAATATCGATATCAACAAAAAGAATTAATCAAACATATTTCCTTTTTTGGTATTAACTTTTGTTTGATATAAACGAACAAAATACTTGCGGAAAAAATTAAGTATTAACATCCGAATTATTATTATTTATTTTTTAGAGTTGCAATAAGCTTTACTAAAAATCTTTTACTTACAATTTCCTACAAGAAAAAAGCTTTTGTCCTAAAAGCCATAAGTGAAAAATTGTTATATTATGTATCGTATGAATACGCTTTTAAAAATTCTAAATTTTTGGGTCTACTAATCGTTTCCTAATTAAAACTTAAAAAAAAGCTTTTTAAGAAAAATTATTATAAAATAAAATCTTTATATATGTATTTTACAAAAATTCGCCAACAAGAAAAATACAGAATTAAAATTTTAGGTAAAAAAAAAGACTTTCTAAAAGTAAAAAAGAACTACAGTAATTTTTATAAAATTGATTTTTTTTTTTTTTTGGCTTTAGCCGGGTGAGTGAAATTACTAAAAGCTCTTTCCCATAAATGAAATTAAAGAAGTTATTTAATGTTTGTTTCGTACAATTAATTGCTGGTGAGTTAGAAAAATATTGTAGTACATAACTTTTCATAGCTTATGCAAAGATTGAAAAAGCTTTCTAATTAAAAAAAATGCAACGTAAAGCTAGAAAGAAATGTTAAAAGTATATTAAATATTTAATATACATTTTTATATACATATATATATATATATTTTTTTTTTTTTTTTGCTTCTGCTAAAAAGTAACCAAAGCTTTCAAGCAAAACATTGAAATATATGAAAGATTTTCATGTATATATATATATATATTCTTATAAAGCTTTTTATTATTTACAATATATATAAGCTTTCTAAGAATATATGGTGATCAGTTTTTAATTATATATATTTGTTATATGTATATACAAAAGGAATTTTGTCTGAAAAGTTACAAAAGCTTTCGAAATAATATACATATATATTTTTTGTCATTAACAACACAAAAAGCTTTTGCATAATGTATAGTTATGTCAATCTTCGCTAGATTTTTTAAAATATAATTTTTAAAAGACTGTTTAACAGAAAGTCATTAAAGATTTAACTGATAATTAAACTGAAATTATATTCATTGTCTTCTTTAAGCTCTAGAGCTTGTTTGAATATAAAAATTGGCTTTAAGAAACCATTTTACGTTACAAAGTACGGGTAACTGCTGTAGGAAAATACAAATGGATGAAAATAAAAATACGCAAAAATAATAATTATAATAATATCGGTATTCAGAAAATGCCTAGTGCCGGAATTAGCTGTTTGAATAAAATCAAACGAAATTGAAACATTTTTTAGAGAGATATAAAATATTGTATTCTTTTATACTTTATACTTTTTTCTTATACTTTTATACTTTTTCAATTGCTGTAACTTTCAAGCAAAATTTTGTCACCGACTGTATTTGATAATACATCGTCTATTGTCTATTTTACACAACTTCAATTATTTCCAACAGAATTACTGGTTAGCGAACAAAGTTGTTCTTAAGTAAAGTTACAAGCAGCCTAAAAACTTGAAATTTGTATTATTTCTTTCTCTGTCTCCCTATAAAACCAGAAGCCAATAACGAGCCAAACAAATGTTTTTTAATTTGCTTAAGGATTTCTTGAATTAGTAAAGAAAACAGCGCAGCAGCCGGCAGTTCCTCTAAATCGTTATTATGAAATTGTTACCAATTAGTCTGGTGAATAAAATATTAAAATGTTACTAGAAAAATAAACATTTTTCTAAATCATGTAGGCCCAACAAGATCTTATAAATTATAGTTTACTTTTTATGCACATGTGGAGCTGCGAGTAGGTAAAAATTAAAAAACGAAAACCCCATGTGGTCGTGCCAACACATGTTTCAACTTTTAAATTTATGAAGATTTAACATGCTTAACTCTAGTCTAAGACAATAATCCCAGTGAAATGTAAAAACTGGGTATAGCACTGCGACACACCGAATGCCAGTATACTTCAACACAAACATTTAGACATGTTGAGCTTTTGCTTTTATTTTCTTTTCTTTTTTTCAAAAAAAAAAAAAAAGGAAAAGAAAAGAAGCCAGTGGAAATCTAAAGCAGCAGCAACAACAAAGGAAGAAAAGAAAAAGAAGCAACAACATTAACAGTATGTGGTTGTTAAGACATGAGTAGTTATAAAAGTCTGACATGAAAATTCCTTATTTATAATAAAAGAAAAAGCCATCAGCGAGAGCTGAGAGTCATCTTTTAGAGCACCGGATCAGCATGTGTAAATTACAGCATTGAAATGTGTTCGCTTGCATGCAGATTTTCTATTTCCAATTTTTTTTTTTCTTTCTTTTTTTTTTTTTTTTTGTTGTGCTTTTCTTTACGTTTCCTTTGTGGCATTTTATAAGTGATTAGTTAAGGATTGTTGTAAGTTAATTGAGTTGTTAAACGGCTCAGGAGCAAATAAAAGCAGAGAAAATGCCAAGATTGACTTTAGCATTTAGAAGAGGCTGATTTGGCTGATTTGCAAACTTGATTTGTTACAGCTGTTGCTTTAGATTTTTAATTAATTATTGCTTTGAAATGTTTAATTACTTTCTGTTCATTAAATTTTCAATAAATTTTCAACGGATTAACATTTTTATTGTTAATATTCACTGCAGTCTCGCCTGAGCTTGCAAAGTTTTCAGCCAAAAAACCTTTAACTTTTCCAATAGATTTATTTCCCAATGGATTTAGTAAGTTTTAATTTTTCTTTTATATATAAAATAAAGCAGACAGGAAAGCTCATTACACGCAAACATTTTTTATATATAAAAATCCTAATTAATGAAAAAAGAAGAATTTTCTTTAATTTTATTTATTTATTGAAATGAAATATTTAAATAAATATTAATATCATTAGTTTGAGATTTTAATTAAAAAAATCATTTTTATAAGTACTCTTTGCAGAAAAAGTATAGAAAAAACACATCCTGTGGAAATTCTAGAAGCTTTTGATGGTTTTTCACTTTAAGTCAGCAGCTTTTCAAGAAGCCAAAAAAAAATACAGGGTGGGCCAAAAGTCACAATGGGGTTTAAAAATTTAATAACTTTTTTGTTTATTTTTTTTTATTTTTTTTTTTAAGATTATGAAATATACAAAATGGAAATTTTTTTACGCTAAGTATGGAAAATAATGTCACTTAAATGACCGCCGTTATTAGCTTCGCAATGATGGGCTCTTTTGAGAGCATTTTCCATAACATCTTTCAACATTTGTGGCTGTAGCCCTCGAATTTCTACAACAATGTTGGCCTTGAGTTCAAGGATTGTCTCGGGCTTGTTGACATATACTCGCTCCTTCAAATAACCCCAAAGAAAATAGTCGCATGCTGACAAATCTGGCGAACGCGCTGGCCAATTCATTTCTGAATTTCTTGAAATTATTAATGGCGACGATATGCTCTTTGCGTTAAAATAATTGATCGCTGATTTAAGTAATAAAATTCTATTATTCTTGTTCTTTGTTCAGTTGTAAATCCCTCCATTATTTATTCTCCAGATGTTATTTATATAATCTTAAAAAAAAAATAAAAAAAAAAAATAAACAAAAAAGTTATTAAATTTTTAAACCCCATTGTGACTTTTGGCCCACCCTGTAGTTTGCCATTTTATAATCCTTTTAATATTTCCTGGTTTAAAGTCATATTCCTGACAAGAAATCTTAAAATTATTTTTCAATAACTTATCTTAATAACTCCTGTTTAAAGTTGTTATCATGTAAAATGTTGGAGCATCTTCTGCGAAAGTTAAAAAAGCTCCCAGATTTTTATTTTGAATTTTTTACGATTTCTTTAAATAAGTTTTTACACAGCATTTTAGCCAAATATGAAGAATATATCTTTGATCGATTTAAAGATTATTCCTTACAGATAAACGAATTCTACGGTTGAAAAATGTAGAATTCTGCAATATCCTACTTAAATATCAAATATTATCAAATTATTTAACATGGTCAGAAATATGAACTATTGGCCCTGCTAGTTCTAGAGTTACTTTAAGGTATTCGTTTCGCATATGTCTGAAATGAAACCAGACAACCTTGTGTGTTTCCTAAACAGAAACATTTGTAATTAATAAATAAAGAGAAATTTTGAGTTGTTTTATCACTTAAAATATTTATTGCATCAAGTTGATGTTATAAATTTTGCACTGTGAGTGGGGAATTTATAAATAAAAAAATCTTCTCTAATAATTGAAAATATTTAGACATTTTGCTGATGATTTTTAAATACCCACACATGAATATTCCCATAAATATTATTTTTACTTTAGAAGATAGTTAAAGATTTACTTTTCTCTGCTTATTGATAACCTGTACGCCTTCAACGTATTGTTTCCCCATCAATTACATTTTCATACTTCAGAGGTAATTCAATGCATCATTTGCTCACCAAACTTAACACAGCATTCAAGATAGATTTTAAGATTACAAAAGACTGAAAGGAACGTCATGATAATATGTTATAATCCGTAAATGATTGAAAGCAATTGATGTTTTCGTATTTGCTGGTTTTGATTTGTTACAACCACAAAACTTATTTCAAAATCTTAAAGCAAATAAGTAAACACAAGCTAATCACCAGCATAAGATGAAATGAGTGCAATGAAGTTTGAACAGATCAGCAGTAGACAGTGGTATTGATTAAATAAAATATTACACATTAATTTTAGTTTCAGTTAAATAATTAGGAGGAAGGCGAAAAAATATTGTGAGAACTTTCTAAGCATTTTATAGAAGCAAAGCGAGAAGCAAAGTCTTTGCTTAGCACATCTCAATTAATTTTTGATTGCTATTGCATACGACAAGTATTTATTAATTAAAATTGAAGAAATTTATTATTATGGAATTACATAAATAATTTCAATATGTCTCCTTTGATATTTTACAATAATATTTCATATTTTACAATATTTTCAATACGAAGTTCTAATTATAAGTTCACTTAAGGCGTTTTAATTATATTTATATAATTTTATTTGACTAAAAACTCAATAAATAGTACAGAAAAGCAACACCAGGAAATATCACTATTTATGCACTAAACGACATCACTGTAACACACTAACATTACACATGACACACACTCAAGAATAAATCATACAGCCACATAACATTATTGCATATAAGAGAAATCAATTCCAATGAGTGATTATTAATATTGTACTCGTGCATACTCGCACCTTCCAACCACTTCGGCAATAGCCCGACACTCACCCACACATTTAGTTTTGTAATATTAATCGCACATACTCGTATAAACAACAACAATTACATGATTGAAAATATTCTTATTGCATTTACAGTTTGATTTTCATTTGTTTTGTATTTGTTTCTTTTGTTCTCTTTTTGCTTTTGTTGTGTTTGCGTGAGTGAGGGAGAGCATGCGTTTGTGTATGTTTTTATATGAATGCATTGTTTTGCTTGTTTGATTGTTGGGTGTATAAATAAAAACTCATCATGAAATTATTGTGCCCTCAGGTTGATAAATTAATTTTCAATACTTATAACAGCAACAACAACAAAATTCCTAAAACGATTTGATAGGAGAGAAAGAAAACAACAGCACAACAAAGCCATCGAAAAAAAGAAGGAAAAACGCATTAACAAACATAAGGACTCGTGAATACGACAATTTTACAAACAAACAGGAAGGATCAAACACAATGCACGCTTGCTGGCTGGCTGGCTGGCTGGCTGGCTGGCTGTCTGCCTGGCTGACTTTATGATTGTTTTCTTTGATTTGCAGTTTTCTTTTTCCTTTCTTTGATTTTGCTCTTTGGCATAGAAAATGAATTGTTTGATTGCTGAAAATTGTGATGATGATGACGTTGACGATGATTATACACACATTTTTTTTTTGTTTTTGTTGTTGTCGTTATTTATTTCGCTGATGATTTAGTGTAAATGATGTGTTTTGTTTATGAGAGAGTAAAAACTATTACACATACACACACGTTGGGTAAGTGCAAATAAATTAGATGGATTTTCATTTACAACAGTGGGAGTGGAGTTTACATTTTTGGCAATTCATTTCCCCCTCTTATGTAATCAATATATAGAGCTACATAAATATTATTTGCAATTATTACAAAGTTTCTACATGTTTTAAGAATAACGAGCCATTTTCCTTTGTTGGGATGGAACGTTTACTCTTGCCGTTTGCTTAAATCCGTTTGTAATAAATCCTTATTCGCTCATCAAAAATTTATTAGAGGCCCAAAGACAAGACAAACAATGGATATGCTTCTAAAATAAATTGTAATTCTTTAGGAAGAAAATTTTGTTAAGGTTATTCAACACTAAAAATTCAAAATAACACAACTCAAGATAAACTTGAGTGAAAAATTGGGAAATCAGTTACTGAGTTTCGTTTTCCGGCCGTTGTTTTTCATTGCAAATCAAACATTGATATTCTTATTATTACGATAATTAATAAAGCTTATATGGAAAGCTATCTTTCATTAAGCATTGGACTAAAAAATTCACTGACAATCAAATTGTTATAAACAACGTCAGCAAAGGCAATTTTGGAATACTGATTATACGGTACCCTCACACTGATTACCAAAAAAAAATCCATTAAATTATAATCCACATCTTTCCAAATGTTTGCAAAATTAACCCAACTGTGCCCGCGCCAAGTGAATGCCCCTAATGAAGAATAAATTTGTTTTCGCTAAAATTTTCGATTATTGCAAACATTTTTATCCACATCACATTTACTTTATTTCGGCAGCGATTTTTATCGTGCTATAAATTGAATAAGAAACGAACGCACGAAATCTTTATTGTCTACGAGAAGATTGATCGTTATTCTGTAATTACATTACAAAGAAACTTTTGTAATTCCCTAAAATTTTACTGGCAAACAAAATAGTTGATATTAAAAACTTTCTTTTTAACAAAAAGAGAAAATAATTTTTGTAATTAAAAACTCCCTTTTTTTTAATTGAGTCGGAGAGAGCAACTTTTGTAATCAGTTTCTTAGCATTGAAAAAACTAAAGTCGCTTCGACTTTGTAAATGTTGACGTGCTTTTATCATCGTTTTAAAAGTTAATTTTTCAATTTATTGACTAGAATAAGGAAAAAAAAAAAAGAAACTTAGAACAAAAAGAAAAAGAAAAAAAAGAAAAAAGGTAAAAGGATAAGGTATCCTTAAAGAAGTCTGAACATTTTTTTTTTTTTTTTTTTTTTTTTTGTTGGTTCATAGCTATTTGAATAAGTGTTTGTTGTCACTTTAACTCAGCCACTTGAACATAAACCACATATATAAAAGATAAATATATTTTGTGTGCAAATTTAATAAAAAGAGAAGGAAGAAACACTTAGAGAAAAATATTAGTGCAATTTTTATTTTTAACCATACAATTTTTTTTTGTGGACTCAATTGGATCTCTCAATAAGATCGAAAATATTCCACAAGAAAAATATATGTTTAACTATAAGAGGCGAATTGTTTAGAGTAATATGTTTGGGAGAAATTTTTAAAAAGCTTTACTGAAGATATTTGAATCCATTTTTTCGTAAAAGTTTTTTTATGGTCGATCTTTAGCTACCGAGCGATCCTACTAACATGCTTTTTGCACCGTTTTTCGTAGACGTGCTTCCACAACCGACGCAAACCAATTCACGTAATTAGCTGTTACAGTATCCCGATTATAAATTTCAAGAAATAAGAAAGAACTCTGTAATCCACACAAGAATGGAACAAACAAATGTCAAATATTAGCTAGACAACCAGTATAAACTTAGTATTGTTTGATCAATGTTGTACGAAATATCCAGGGGTACAGCCATCTACCGATTTCTTTAATATAGTTTGAATTGAAATTTTTAAATTTTAGTTATTATTTTTTCAAGTGTTGAAAGTTTCCTGTTGGAAAACATCACTATTCGGTAGTTTTTTTATCTTAACAGTCTGAAGGTAATACAAGAATACAAACACTATTTTGTGTACACCCTACACACACAAAGGGGTACCATCCTTTGGATAGTATTTTATATTCGAGCGATTACAGCCGCCAAATTGTATAACAAATTTAGAAAATTTCTTGAAATGCTATAGAGAAATGAAGGGTATAGCAACAGAACCAAAGGATAGAATGACATTACGGAGGGCTGTATAAATAGTAAAAGTATACAATTCATGCAGATAGGAGACAATTTTTCAATATGAAACTGACTTTATATTAAACGGAGTCGTAAAGCGGCACTTATTTTGCACCATAGTTATCTGCCGGTGTCCAACAAAAGGACATCCGCAGCATTGAAATAGCCAAAGTAGTCACTTCATGTGATGATTCAAACAATAGATATTTTTTTCTAATATGAAACTAACTTTATAAAAATTTTACCTACTGATAGTTCGTCAGCAGTGCCTATCTGGCAAAATAATCAGGCAACTGAATGTCGGTTTCGAACTGAAAATTTGAATGTGAAATCGGGAACTGAAAATCGGTTATATGTGATAGAAGGGCATCTCCTTTAGAAATAGCTAAATTACTCAATTCATAGCGAATTGATGGTATAGAAGTCACCATAATTGCTAGAGGATGAAGAATAACGCTCTAAAATAATACCTCTCTGGTAAAAAATTGTTATCGGTTGTTAGTCGATAACACGATAACCGCAACATAGATGTAGGAAAAGTAATCACTTGAGGACGAACTGATGGGGAACACAAACGCCAATTTTTTATTGTCAAGTTGGTCGGCCTTAAGCAACCCACACACGATACAACCGTTGGCACAACTTGGGCAGGTTGTAATCAAGATTGTAACGTGTGTGGGCCTGTTGTATGAAGTTGTGTCTCGGTTGTTTGAAAAATCAAAATTTTTTGACTTTTTGGCAAGTTGTGCCAACGCGTTGCATAGTTTGTGGGTTAGTCATGCGACTTCGTACATCATTCTCATTTTAGTTTTGCGAGAGAAAGACGTGTCCTCGTTTAATTTGGTTTTTGAAAGCAAAGAAAAACAAGTGAATACTAATTAAAAATTGAAGACACAGCTGAAATGAAACTAGAGCACAGTTCTACGATGAATTATTTAATGATAGCCAATATTAGTAAATTATATGCAATTAAAAACAGTTCATTGAAGTTTTATTTTTTAAAGTTTTTCATTTGAAGTTTTATGTTTTTTTATTTTTTTTTTTTAATTTTTTTAATTTTTTAAAAATGTTTTAGATTAAAAAAAATTTGAATGTCAATAAATATTTAATTTACTTAAAGAGCTTTCAATTGTTTTATTGCTTCACAAAATTTAAGCCTAATTTGTTTTGCTTCATGGGATGCGTGTTTATTATTTGTTGTTTCCAGCTGTAAATTTTTTGCAAAATGAAATTGTACGAAGAGGTTTTATCGTATGTGGGCACAACATACAACTTGATTAGTAAGCGAGTTGTGCCAACGGTTGTATCGTGTATGGGTTGCATTATAGCATTCATACTAACTGATGGTTGGTAAATAAGAAAATCCTGAATGGAATATTACAAATAGAAAAGTAATACAGAACAGGATAGTAGAGAACAAAATTTTCGGCTTTTTTATTTCTCGGCCAAAAATTTATAAACAGAAGAAACCGAAATAAACGTTTGTAAACTGCTTGAAGAGAAAAAACTGATGGCATATTTTTGCACTGAAGCGTGTTAAGGATTCCTGCTAACTGCAACACACAAACTCGATATAAACGACAAGTTTGTTTGCGAAGAGTGTTTAGAGCAAAAGCACTACACACTTAAAATATTTATACTTAGTATGACTAGTTGTAGTAAATTTATGCACAAAGTTTTTCTTTTCTTCCTTAATGGCGAAACGAAAGAGTCAATGTTTTTTTTTTTCTTTTCCTTTTTCTTTTTCTTGTGTGGCTGGCAGTCTTTTCCACACAAAGTTATTCATTGTTTTATTAAAACGATTACAGAGTTTTTTAAGCGACTTTTTTCCACAAAAAGTTTTTTTTTTTTTTTTTTTGTTGTCGCTTTAGCTGCAGGCAATATTTCCTTATTTATCAACAATGTCGAGAAAAAGAAGTTAAAGTTGATCTATAAATTGGTTTTGGAGAGGTGTTGTGATAATAATAACAATTGCTTGAAAGAGTCAAAGGTTTCTTACACAAATCATAAATTGCAATAGTGAATTGGATAAGTTAAGGTTGCGAAGAGGAGTCAGTCGTCAATGCTTAAATGCCACTGAAGTTAAGTAAAACTAAGCAACGGTGAAAGAGTGCCGGTTTTTTGTGTTTGTTAAGATTATTAAATAGCAGACAGGGTATTTTATCCTCAGGACGGATAGTTACGATTATAGTTGGTCGAATATACAGTCCCAGTGTGCAAATATGCAATCCAATTAAGATTTCCAGGTAATTATTTAATATGAGTGGTCAATTGAGAAGTTTTTCTCTTTGCTTTCAAATGCCACAAATTAAACCGCTTTTAATTAATAACAAAAGCCACAGTTAATAATAATTATTCATTTTAAATTATTAACAACAGAAGCCATGACACAAACTTTTAATTAAAATCATGCAATTAATAACAAGTTAGAGCATATAAAAATTACCAACTAGATTAACACATGCAAACGCCAATCATAAATTTAAATTAACAACTATAAACAAAATTATTAAAAAAAAAAAAAAAAACTCTTTCACTTCTGTTTAAGAATCGATGAAAGGGAAACAATTAATAATGTGAAATTGAAACTGAAAACTGCTAATAAAAATTATTTAAATTAATTATTCTGTTATTATTATCCGATCTTTTCCGAGGGTCTTTTAATTAATTAAACTTTGTTGTAGAATAGGCCCGCGTCAATTAATGATGCCGAAAGTAGGAATTTTCTTTTAAATAAGCCAACTAATATTTTAATATAAATGACTGTAAAGCACGTCAGCAAAGTATTAATAAGTAAATGCTTTGTAATGTCCAGTGTTTAATTGTGTTTAAATTGAATGAATTTATGTGGTCTCGGTTTTATTATTGAGCGGCAGCTGAGGCATGAAATGTGAACGAAACACTAGATTGAACGCAGCAAAGTAAAAGAATGTTTAAACGTGCAATGAAGGATAAAAATAAACAAATTGAATTTAAATATCATTTAATTAAAATTAAATTATTTAAAATATTAAATTAAATTATTTAATACTATTACTTAACAAAAGAAAAATAAAAAAAAAAGGTTTAATTTCGCCACTGTAAAAACAAAAATTTTTTTAAATGAAGGCCAATTAAAATAAAGTGTTTAAAGGATCATTTTAACTTAAGCTTATTAGGTATTACGTAAAGTTTTAAAAATACTTAGAGATTTTAAATTGTAGAGTAAAATAAACTGTACCAAATTCTGAATAAAAATTCCATTGATAGCAGCCCACAAAAATACTGGAAAACGAATACTGGCCCCTCTCTGTTTGAATACAAGTTCCCAACAATTCGCATCAACTTCCAGAACTTTTATTTTATTTATACGGATGCCTCTAAAACTAATGAGTGAATCAGTATTGGTATTATTCAAAATAATAAAATCCTTATTAAAAGACGTCCTTTTTAGTTTTTATTTGAGTAAAAGTAAATCTACCGAAATACTTCTTCATGAGGAAGAATAATAGACTTGATCTCAACAAAGCCATTTTTAAATACAAGGACAGCAGATGGAGGTTCAACTCACCTTTTGCACCACATATGGGCGGTGCTTGGGAAACACTTGTGCACACAGTCAAATTTATTCTCTATGATATATCCCCGAAATTCAAATGCAATGATGAATCATTGAGAACTGTTTTATGTCAAGTCGAATTTACTATAAATTCCTGTCCATTAACATTCTTGGCTCTGGACTCAGCAGTTGATGACGCCCTTACGCCAAACCATCTTCTACTTCTCGCATCTGTTGGTGGATACAAACAACTGGCGGAAGTCAACCTCGATCTTCGTTAACAAAAACATCACAGTCAAGAGTTTCCCAAAAGATTTGGGAAAAGAAGGGTTCGTGAATATGGTCCGAAATTAATAAGAAAAGGTGAAATTAGATGGAGATCCATAGGCAACATCGTCATAATCGTAGACGATACGCTTCCACGTAATAAGTGGCCAAAGGACATCATAACCCAAGTAACAACCGCAAAAGACGGTCAGGTTCGACGCATGAAAGTGAAAACCACCACCAGCACGTTTGAGAGACATATATAAATATGAATTAAATTTAAAAAATTATTTGCTTTTAAATAAAATAAAATAAAATAAAATATTAGAAAAAGATAAAATAAAATATTAAAAAAAGATAAAAAAAAATATTAAAAAAATATTAAAAAATTAAATAAAAATTATATAAAAAAAAATAAAATAAATAACAAAAAATATGTATTAAAAAAACTAATTAAAAAAAAAAATAAATAAAAAAATAAAATAAATAAAAAAAAATAAAATAAATAAAAAAATAAAATATTAAAAAAAGATAAAAAAATAAAATAAATAAAAAAATAAAATATTAAAAAAAGATAAAAAATATATTAAAAAAAATATTAAAAAAATATTAAAAAAATATTAAAAAAAATTAAATAAAAATTATATAAAAAAAAATTAAATAAATAAAATAAATAACAAAAAATATGTATTAAAAAAACTAATTAAAAAAAATAAAATAAATAAAAAAAAAATAAATAAAAAAAATAAAATAAATAAAAAAAATAAAATAAATAAAAAAAATAAAATATTAAAAAAAGATAAAAAAAAATATTAAAAAAAAATAAAATAAAAATTATATAAAAAAAAATAAAATAAATAACAAAAAATATGTATTAAAAAAAACTAATGAAAAAAAATAAAATAAATAAAAAAAAATAAAATAAATAAAAAAAAATAAAATAAATAAAAAAAAAATAAAATAAATAAAAAAAATAACATAAATAAAAAAAATAAAATATTAAAAAAAGATAAAAAAATATATTAAAAAAAAATATTAAAAAAAAATTAAATAAAAATTATATAAAAAAAAATAAAATAAATAAAATAAATAACAAAAAATATGTATTAAAAAAAGCTAATTAAAAAAAAATAAAATAAATAAAAAAAATAAAATAAATAAAAAAAATAAAATATTAAAAAAAGATAAAAAATATATTAAAAAAATATTAACAAAAATTAAATAAAAATTATATAAAAAAAATTAAATAAATAAAATAAATAACAAAAAATAAAATAAATAAAAAAATAAAATAAATAAAAAAAAAATAAAATAAATAAAAAAAAATTAAATATTAAAAAAAGATAAAAAAATATATTAAAAAAATATTAACAAAAATTAAATAAAAATTATATAAAAAAAATTAAATAAATAAAATAAATAACAAAAAATAAAATAAATAAAAAAATAAAATAAATAAAAAAAAAATAAAATAAATAAAAAAAAATAAAATATTAAAAAAAGATAAAAAATATATTAAAAAAAAATATTAAAAAATATTAAAAAAAATTAAATAAAAATTATATAAAAAAAAATTAAATAAATAAAATAAATAACAAAAAATATGTATTAAAAAAAACTAATTAAAAAAAAATAAAATAAATAAAAAAAATAAAATAAATAAAAAAATTTAAAAATAAATTTAAATATTAAATTCAAATGCGCTTTAAAAGTGTGTGAAATAACAACAATATTATGCAAGCAGACGCACTTAAAAAATTTCTCATGGCTTTAGAACCATTGAGTTCTACATAAATTAATTAAATAAAGGAAAAATTAAAAAAGGATAATTAACAAAAGCTGAAATAAAGTCACGAAGAACTAGAGGCCACTTGTGGAGGGCAATTGCTGAAAGTGGCTGGTAAAGCAACCAATTGCCCCACTATGCCAACAATAAAGCACGAAAATAAAATTCAAAGTAGTTCCAAACAAAAAGAGGGGGCCTGTTTTGATTCTCCCCTACACACATTCAAATGTGTTTTCACTTCTATACCAATAAAAGGTTTTAAACACGCATTAGCTTAATTCGTGCTCTATGCAAACAATAGAACAAATTTCTTTTATTCAAAGTCCAATAATTAAAAGCTTTTGTTTTGCCTCATTAAATAAACTGGTTCGAAATTTTAGCTTTTTTTATGTGTTTTCCAACCCGTAAATGGCAGTATCAAATGGTTTCCTAAATTTAAAGTGACACCACAGTAAATATACAAAATCAATTATTAAAGTCTATAAATTTCAATTAAATATAAAATAAAAGAAACGCATTTCCTTTGCCAAACAATAAAAAACGAAATAACATTTTTTTAAAAATCTTGTAAAAAAGGAAAAACTCGATCAACCGTTAAATGTGTCACCGCATGCTTTTCTTTTTTTTCATGAAATTGAAACTCAAAAGCAGCACATTTCCACTTCAACGCCACTTTTAGGGTGCAATTTAGTAACTGTTGGCTGTTGATTTTATTGCTTAATGTCAGTCCGTCCATATTTATTTTATATAATAAATTGATTTAATGCCAGGCTGCAGGTAACCAAGCGTTAAGGCATTTGCTTTCACTGATTAAATGACTAAATGACTGACTGACAACTAACAATTTAGAAAGTAAAAAAGGTGAATTATGAATTTTGTCTTAATTCACTTTTTTCTAGTAAAAAAGAAAAAGTTTAATAAGAAATTCTTTTTAAAAGCACCACCCCAGAGAAAATTTTGTTTGCCTTAAATCAATTAAACATTGACAAATTGTAGCTTCTAGTTGCATTAGTTTAAATTCTAAAAATAAATATCTTTTTGTCCTCAGCGAACAAAACATTTGTTAACAGATGTTGCATGGTATTTTCCTCTTCATTGATTTTCTGCTTGTTGGCCATTCATTATATCGAGGCACAGAAAATTTAATGTTTGGTGGGCGTTAGTACTATACAAGTCATTCACATGAGATTTAAAATGGAATTTATATACTCGCATACTGTTTCGTTTAAATGAAATATGTTTAAGAAAAACAAATAAATTTATAATTAATATTCAGTATGTATGGACTTTAAATACAAATTTCCAACACCTGGGCCCACATTTGGTTTAGATCTATACCAGCCTTAAGCCTACTTAAGTCCTGTCCCTTGCGGAATTACATCCCCGGCATGTTTCTTTGCTCAAAACTAAATATAATTTCAATGACTAGTTGTTGCTTAATGAAAGCAAAAAAAAATTCATATAAATATTTTTTTTTTAATATCACTTTTGATCCTTTCTATTGAATGTCCTTTTACGAGGCCAGTTTAACAAAAATATACATAAAACAAATATTATAAAAAATTAATTACTTATGTTAATTTACTAATCTTAATTACTTAATCTTAATGCAAGCTAATGAAGAAAATATATAACGAAAGCAATTTCTTTTAAAAAAGTAACTTTGCAAAAAAAAAAAATCTAAATTGCAAAATAATGTTAAAAAAAAGGTATTGAAATTTAATAGCAATACATCACAGGTTGTTATTTAGTCTAACATTTAAAAGCCTTGCAATATTTTCTGTTTAAACATAATTTTAAGCCTCCTTCCTGAATGTCCTTTTTCGAGACCTAATTTAAAGAATATATAAAAAATGAATTTTCCATATAAAAATCAATGAATACGTTTACTTGGTAATGTACAGTTCTGTAATGTAAGTTATCTTACAGTTCTGTAATGTAAGTTATCTTAGAAAAATATAAAAATATTAAAAGTTATTATATGTATAATATAAGCTTAAAAACTTTTACAAGATTTCTTGTAGAAGCTGAGCTTTAAGCCTACTCCCAAAATAAGCTTTTCCACAATCTATTTTAAATAAATATTCAAAATATTTTACCAAACTTTCCCAACTAAATTTATTTAATTTCAAATTACTTTAATAATATAAATACAATTCGTAAAAACAAATTTAAAAACTAAATGAATATCCTTAATATGTACAACACAAGTTGTGGTTTAATCTGAGATACTAAAAGAATTAAAATTTTTTTGATTATACATTTTAATAAGCTTCCTTGCAGTATGTCCTTTTTTGAGATAATTCGGAATATTAAGAAATAAAATAATAACTTGACCAAATTTTTTTTAAAGTCATATTTTCATGAGTTTTATTAAAGAAAAAAATATTTTAGCAAAGAAACTAAAAATATCAACCTTATATTAAGGCAGCCATCCTTAAATATGTATTTTAACTATAAAAATAAATTGAAAAAATATGTGAATACGCAACATTAGGTTTGTACACTCCGCTTTACGAGGAATAAAAATATTTGTATATAAAATTTATTTTTAATAGACTAGGCCGAAGTCCTTTTAAGGTCTTGTGGAAAAAATTCAGTAGTAAGAAAAATATTTGTATATAAAATTAATTTTTAATAGACTACGCCGAAGTCCTTTTTAAGGCCTTGTGGAAAAAACTTCAGTAGAAACAAAAATATTTATGTATAAAATAAATTTTTTATAATCTGCTTCGAAGTCCTTTTCAAGTCCTTGGTGGAAAAAATTCAGCAAATAATGCAAATAATATTTACTTGCAATGTAATAATGCTCAGCAATTTTTTATATTATGTTTAGATATTTTATGGCAAAATTTTAGGAAATGGAAATCCTAAATGCATGACGACTAAATCCAATCCTGTTTAAAATTTTGCAAGCCTGATTTAAGGAAAAAATTTACGGTTTAACGGCTGGCCGTCCTACAACTATCTTAACAGGTAACTCTGCTTTGTATTGCACGATATTATGTGAGAAAAGAAATATTTATTTGCAATAAACTCTAGAGCATAAATTAAATACTTTCTTCTTAGAAAAGCTTTGCAAGCAAATCTTTATTTTCAAATTTTTTTATTTTTTTTTTTTTTTTTTTGCTATTTAGATATCCGGCTACTTTCAAAAACATTTCTTATTTATCTCATTTTATACACTTAAAAACTCGTTAAATCGATAATTAGCATTAAGTCCAAGGCAATTCAACAATGCTAATGACACAATTATAGCACAAGAATTTCTAGTTACGGTCACACAGTTGGTGTGTGGCAAGTGTATACCGTGCCACATTATACAGCTGCAATTACATCCGACTTTTCATGATGTTTAAGTAACATTTAAAATGATTATTGCCAGAGTATAATGGAAAAATATTTATAAATAAGAAGGATCTAATAGATGGCATATGCACGACTCACATTGTGCTATAATTGCCAGGTATTGTTGTTGGTCTTGTGCGCCATTGGCATTAGTGTAGCCAGCAACTTACGATTTTGTTCTTGGCGAATGTATAGAAAGAGAATAACAATGCCGTTTTTATAATGCATGTCGTGGCTTCTGTTGAGGCGATTATTACCGTGGATGTACATGAGATTCTATAGTTATTGCTGGTCTTGTTATTGCAGTTGTTGTTAATGATGAAACATAACAAGCGACAATAGTTTTGCATGTTGCATAAACACGATATAAATAACAACAACAAAAGGAGAAGAAAAAAATAATAACAATATTGCCATAACTATCTGTAAATTAAATAGTTGCTGAGTTATATTTTAACTCCACAGGCATTATTGTTGTACCTAAAAGTTGCATGCTTGTTAGATATGCGTGCTACAAGCACGCAACGATTTTAACAACTTCGCATCATAAAAATCATAAATACTTGCTAAAAGGAAATACAAATAAAAGCTAACAATGGCTGAAAAATGTACAGGGTAACATAAGAACTCATCATCAGTCATAAACATGCATGTTGCAAATGCAACATGTTCATGTAGCGCATAGTGGGCATGCAATATCCTTTTGTTTGCCATTTGCCTACATTATGATTTGTGGTGAGGACAATTTTTACTGAAGGGTAAAGGTTTTATATTCATTTTAACGCCCATTAAAAAATTTGTCAACAAATTTGTGAAAGCCAACAAGCAGAATGGCTGCTACCCGCCTCAGTGAGCATTAAATTTAAGTTGTGGCAAAATTGATTTTCCTGTTAAAAATTAAAAAGGTTGGCAACAGACGATGTCCTTTTTATTTAGAAAAATTTAGTATTAAACAACTAGACAATAAAATTGGTTAAAGAAATGAAATGTTAACTAGAAAACTCGCCTGGCAACTCTCAAAATGATAAAACAATTTTTATTGTGTGAATAAAATGTTTATAAAATGTAATTTCTGTTTAAAAGTGGTCCACTAGAAAATGCACTAAAATAAAATTTTACTTTTTCTAAATTTGTTTATTTAATTTTTTTTTTTTTTATTTTTATTTTGTTTAATTATCGCTTTAAAACATGTTTGCTAGTGACACGCCAAAGTGTTGCAATCGTACAATGTAGAAAAAAGTATGTTTAAAAAAAAAAAAATTATTGAAAAACTTAAATAAAATCCTCTAGTCAGGTTTGTGTAGGATCTTGTAAGAGATTATCTGTTTGCTTGATGTCTGCCTGCTTAATGTTAACGTTTTTCTAAATTTATTTTATTTTCTGAACCAACAAACAAATATCAACCGCCATCAGACATGCATTTAATCCGCCAAAAAGCACTAATTAAGGCCTGCCAACAACACACACACACACACACACGCACGCACTAACAGCAGCGACCAAAAATAAATTATTTATAAATTACAAAATTATTTATAAAATAAAAAGTATGCGAGTAAAATGAAAAATGTTGAAAAGGATTGAGAGAAACACTAAACACACATGTGTCAAATGATAAACAAATCAACTGCATTGTCTGTCTGTCTGGCTGTATGTCTGTCTGTCCTGTCAGCGTCTTTAAAATTGATAAGTTTATCAACAACAGCTTATCAGCAATACAATGCACACATGCACAGCTACAAATACACTATCACAATTTAAGCATGCATGTGTATGTTCACGAACATGCAACATAATCGTACACAGTCAACAAATCAACGCATTGGAAGGCAACATACTATATAAACATCATGTAAACAAGTACTTTTAAGTAACAGGCATAGCAAAGCTGATAAAGATTTTCACTATGGGACCAAATGCGTTCAAATAACAAACAAAATTCAAAATTATACTTGGTTGTCTATTCAAAATGAACACAGTGGTTTAAACATAAAAATATTTACAGAAAAATATATTCTAAAAATGAATATTCGTCATCAGGTAAAAATCAGGAATTAAATAAAACAAAGCGAACTTCAGAAGGCTCTGAAATTGTTATCACTGAAAATAAGAATGAAACTAATTTTGTTGTACACTGTATGAGTAATCATCAACAATGTTCTGAGCAAATTTTAAAAATATTTTAAAAAAAAAAACCAAAAGCAGTTAAATAAAAATAAAAAGGTAAATTCTGCACTATGGGAAGAAAGATTAAAACTTTTTGGTGGAAAAATTTTTCAAAATAACATTTTAAGCAATTTGCTAAAATCTTAAAATCTTATAATTCCCTTCTAACCACTTCAAAATTTAATGGCAATATTTTCAATTTAATACAAACTTTGCACAGTGGGTAAGAGCAACCGCAAATTACAAAACAAGATATTGAAATAAAAAGTTTAAATTTAGCAATAAAATGAAAAATAAAATATATAGAAAATATAGATAATTTTATAAAAATATAAATGGAAAGAACATCATTAGGAGTTTGCACTATGGCTGATTTAAATTTATTTATTAATCTTAATTTTTGTTTGCATTCGAAAAATTGTAATATAATTTTCAAAATGCTTTAAAAAAAATTAAAAAGATAAATGTGCAATAAAACAGGTAAAAAAATCGGTTCAAAAATACGAGAGGCAGGCAAAAAATTTTTTGGGTACAATATTATAAAATAAAGAAAGTGCAAATAAATATATAAAATAAGAACGGAATTCCACTTTGCTTTAAGGAGGTCTTACTTTAAAAAAAAAAAAAAAAAACTATTAACTTTTATTTAAAAAAAATAATTTAATTCATAGTTGCACTATGGTGCAGAAAGCTTTCATCAGAGCTTTTCGAAATACTTAAGGAAAGAAAATTATTTTATTTGCACTATGGGGCAAAATTCTACAATAACAAGAATTATTTTAATATGCAATTTAATATGGATTCAATATTGATAATTTTTTTTTGTAATATTTTTTGTAATATTCACAGTTATCAGAAATTTAAAATAATAAAATAATAAAATAATAAATAATGAATAAATAAATATTTTGAAATAACAAAATAAACTGCAACACTATGGGTGAAAATACCTAAAAGTAAGCTGAGGCAGCGTCTTTAAAACCCCTTTAATTGCTTATATAACCAAATATCATATTCCAACTTCTTGATGTTAATACTTCCATTATGCCCACTGTGCAGCGATCTTTTTTTACAGTAAACCATCATCAGCAGAACTGCTGCGCTAATCAACAACCTGCATTTAAAGCGAAAGTAAAGTGCGTAAATGGTATTGGTATGTCGGATGCAAGCAAGAGGCGTTTTCGTTTATTCAACCACACACTCGCCAGCCGTTTGTTGTTGCTCTTTATCAACAGCTACAGAAAAAAAGGATATTCACACAACTATACACGCAACATTAACATTTCAACACGCACATTTGGACTTGTGTCAAAGTAGTTAACTGGCAATTAATATTATTTTCCATCATTAATTTTTAAAATTTGAACGGCAAACACTGCGAGTTATTTCTCTCGTTTGTTTTGAATAAAAAATATCTGTAGGTTTGCTTTTATCGGGATAAAGATTTGTTGCAGCAAGTGAGAAAAAATAAATTATAAAAACCCAAAAAAACAATTCTTATCTGAGTGAAGTGTTTTTATGAAATTGAAAATTAAATGCAAACTAATGAGGAATTTAAACATTAATTAGGCTGGCAAGAGAAATGCAAAATGAATTATTACGAGAAAATGAACGATTTATGGTTTTAAAGCAGACTAAGACCTCGTTTACCAGAACAAATCGTATGAATGGTATTTTTTTTTAATTCTCTTTCAGGTTGAAAAATTTCAGGTCATAAACATGAACTAAAATAAATAATGGCTGACAATTAAAATGTTCTGAAATCGCGAAGGCCTTATATATATATATAATTTTATATTATATTTTATTTTTTTATTCTAATTTTTATAATTTTTATTTAATTTTTTTTCGTTGCAGCAGAAAACAAATCCCTCACGATCGACTCCCCTACACGTTTTGCTAAAAAAAGAAAATTACTTGTAATTAATTCCTTTGAGAATTGCAGCGTGTAAACCAAGACTGAAAAGAATTATATCGAAACTAATGTACATGAGATGATCATCAATTTAAGACTATTATATATATATAATATACATAATATATATAATATATATCTATAATATATATTATATAAATATAATATATATATATATAATATATATCTATAATATATATTATATATATTATATATAATAATATATATATACATATATATTATAGATATTATATATATTATATATATTATATATAATATATATATTATATATATTATATATATTATATATAATATATATATTATTATATATAATATATTATTCATCATCAATATATATCAATATATTATTATATATAATATATATATGATATATAAAATTATTATATATAAAACATAACTAAAATCATATACATATATAAAGACGAATTGTAAAATATTAGAAATTTTTTAACGTGGGAATACCCGGCCAGGATTTTTTGAGTTGATTCAATTAAAAAGTTTGTTTGTCTGTATATTTGAATAATTTTCTGTCAGTTTTCTTTTCTGCTGCAACATTTAAGTTCATAACAATTCTAGGATGCATTAATAAGGACATCTCACAAACCGTCTGGTTAACTGCAAACTGACCTAGAAAGTGCCACAGTTTTTAGGTGATGGCTTATACCCAAGCAATGCATTGTGCCAGAATTAGAAGAAAGATATTGTGGTAGAGAAGTCAGTAGATAGACGGCGCTTCTGTTGTCAAGTAGGCGCTGTTTAAGTGTCGTTACCACATAGCAATTTTATTTCTGGTTTTAATTTCTCACTATAATGCCCCTACAGGAGACCAATAAAATGCTCATAACAAAGCAAACAGGGATTGCTTTTTCAAAAATGTTTGCTTGAAGGTCTGCTGATGAATGTAGTTGAAAAGGAAGATAAAAGGAAAATGAAAGGAAGAGCGGCTTAACCACTTAACAAACAAAATAGATGACAATAAATAAAATTCGAAAAGGTTCAAAAGGACAATAAAACTCCTTAAATAAAATAATTACAAAAGTAATAAAAAGTGGCCACAAATTGGTGCGGCTTGTCGAACAGAAATTTTTATTTTATTTACAAATTGAAAACAAAACCTTTTTAACAAGTAATTGTAATATTCGTTAAATATTTTCTTAACTTTAATTTGAGTGTTTTCCATAGTTGCTTAGCGACAGCTGCAGGTGTTTACAGCAAGAATTCTGCGTGGCATACTTTCATACTACAACTGTTTTGGAAAGAAGTTTGGTAAATGCCGAGACATTTTTCGAATAAATATTCGTTAAATATTTTGTTAACTTTAATTTAAATGTTTACCATAGCTGCTTAGCGACAACTGCAAGTGTTTACAGCAAGAAGCGACAAGGAAAATTGCTAATCTATAAAAATTGTATAACCATCAATGTCGCAGCTTCTATATGGCCGATGTTAAGAATTTGATAGACACATTTGGTTTTCTTTCTTTGCAAAATATAATTAAATAATATCCATCCCACGCCGATTGACGTCATGATTGTGTTTTCTCTAATATAGACAAGTACTCCTTTGAGGAATATCAGCAATGAAAAATTCATTATATATTATTATTTATTTGCTTAACACTTTTATATCAATTTCTATGTGAAATATTTAAATGCATTTCCGTTTATCTCAGTTATTTCAATACTCGTACTGCTTCCGATACAAAATTACTTAAATTTCTATAATTATTTATAGAATTAAATTCAGTTTGCTTTTGTTGCACGTGGTGTATTCGTGGTAGATAAAGCTGAATTAATTCAGCCAAAGATTCTATTAGTCAATTTGCTTTAAATAACAACAACGACTTACGTAATAATCTTCGCAGGGTGCCAGTTGCGCCCCCTCTTTGAAATTCCTCACAATACAGCAATTGCTTCAAACGAAACTGATCTCATTACTGAATACGTTTTAGTTAATAAACTGTTAAATGTTCTTAAATTTCCAGAAGCACTTAAATGCGTTGTATGCCCGCTATGAATATAACAAAAGGAGCTCAATGGTCGTATTTGAAAAGGGGTGGGCAAATAAATAAAAAGTGTAATGAAAATAGATTGTTGAGTAGTACCACCACATGTGGCCGAGGCAGGAAAGTATATTTACACGCGTGCACGCACACGAAAGCAAATATTTTGAAAAAGTAATGAAAATATGAAATTACGTTTCTACAGTTTCAAGCCTTTTGTTTGCCGATAAAGGCAAAATACACGTCGTCAGTACAAAAATAAGAACTCAGAAAACAATTTTAAATTAATTTTAAAACTAATATCTTCATACGAACGCTGGCATGCAGTTTTAAAAGGTTTCTTGGAAATTTATTTCTACAAAAAGAAAAAAAAAATCATTTAAAAATAAACGGAATTGATTTGTAAAGGAAAATCGTTGGAATTAACGTGCTTATTATTTGTTTTAGAATTCAATGCAAATCAATTTTCCGCCTCATTTAGTTAAGCGCATTAAAAATAAATTCCTTCTTAACTTGTAAAAAAAAAAAAAAAATGTTGAATTATTCGAAGTTGATTTTCTTTCCTTTTTCGAAGAGAGACAAAATGAAAAAATATCCAGTTGCTTGGCAATTATTTTTCCATTTCATTTTGTCGACTTTATTAGATCGTTGATAGAAATTGTCAGACCACAAGATTTATAATATTTGAAGGATTTTCCAGCTGTAATAATTAATTACATACCAATTTTTATTTACGAGAATTTCGAAACTTGAAGAAGGTTTTTGCAAGGCGGAGAGCAGACAAGGCGATAGCAAAATGTGTTGAGGCATTAGTTTAAGGAAAATTAAAAATAAATACTTTAGACGATTTTTAAAGGTAACAGTAGAGCAAGAAATTATTTCTACAAAGTTTATGCGCAGCAACGAGTCAACACTTTAATAGCAAAGCATTTTTAAAGGCTTATATGCCACTCATGCAAAAACAATTAAACACATTCAAAGCAACAGGCTAGCGACTACAGTACGTCGAAAAATACAAGACACAAATATGGCCAAAAGCGTATACTAACACACGGTTATATCCAGAATAACCCTTTTAAGGCGACAATACGTTGAAATAGAGCTGCCAGTATTACAAAAAATGTATAATAAAAAATTGAAAAATTATTTTTTTTTTTTTAATAACAAAAAATAATATGAAAATTATTATAATATATTATAATAATACAAAAAATAATATAAAAATTATTATTAAGCAAAAATTAAAATATTTTCCAATTTTTAAATGTTATACGAATATTTTGAATAAACAACTCTTTTTAGGCAACCATGAAATTTTCGAGAGTGGCATCACTGGCTTTGGCTTCTGGTTTGACAGCTTTTGTCAGAGCTCCTCCAAAGAATGGAATTTACAAACTAGTATACTAGTTTATAAAAAATATAAACTACAAAACTTCAGCACCGACAACATTTTTCTTAACTAAAAACATCCCTGTTACCCTGTTACTAAACATCCCTGTAAAATCCCTGTTACTTAACATCCCTGTTACACTCCAGGGATGGAAAGTTTAAGGAAAACATATTTTATGTTATAATTTTTCCATCTTAGGAAAAAAAACATCTACTCCAAAATATTCCACCAATATATTGATGGTATATATTTTCAGTTGCCACAAATGGAATCCCTCCGAACTACCAAAATTTTAAATGCCTAAACTTATAAGGTCACGTTTCACTATCTTACAAAATCACAAGATTTGTCAAATATAGCATGTACGCTACAAGTCGTACGATTTGCAAAACTTTATGAAAATGTCAATTAACTTGGAAATTTCCATGCGATCAGAGTTCCATTTACTTCAATCAAAAGAACAAAAATTGTTTTTATCACTTTTGTTTAATAGTGTGGCATGTACAATGACATTTTAATGCGATTTTTTAAAATAGTAGAGAATCGCAGCAGATTTTCGTGATGTGAAATTCTATAGTTTTATTAAATTATATTTTTTCAATTAAGAATTAAGGAAATGCTCCGCCGTTGCAGAGAGGATCGCTACAGAGCTTTCCACAAGAGCTTTCAAAGGCATATTGCCACCATTTTGCCATTCCACTTTGTGAGACATTAAGCATGATGCACTCTTAAAATCTGCAGGAAAAAAAAATTCTACAATTTTCTTTAGTGAAGGATGGCACAGGAGCCGAATTTTATGCACACAATTTTTCCGCCATTTGTAACGTGCATGAGTGTATCTGTTCGGTTGTATCTGTGAAAAGTATCTGTACAAGGTAGTGCATTGAGTGGTGATGACTTATTTTAATTTAAAAACTTCACAAGAAAACACCAGCCAACAGATGTGTTTGCATTTCAATTTCAAAAAAAAAAAAAAAAAAAAAAAAAAAAAAAAAAAAAAAAAAAAAAAAAAAACGGGAAAATATTTGAAAACTAACAAAACAGTTACGGTCGCTGGCAAATGGGTTTCAAATTACAGTTTCCTTTTTATGCTGCTGCACACGCTGATGCATTACTGTCCCATTTCTATTGACATATCAAGCGGAGTGAGTAAACAATTCTTTATTAAAGAACATGAGTAAGTTGACGAAATGACATAAAACCGTTGCAGCAGACGGACACAATGACTATTGACTTTCTTACGTTTCCTTTCAATGAAAGAAAAACAAAAGGAAAAAAAAATGATTTGAAAAATTTATAAAAAAGACAATTTGGTTAAAAAAAAATTTTTTTTTAAAAAGCCAACAGGGCACCGCTAAGCAGTTGTTAAATGTCAAAAATGACAGCCAAGCTCAATGGCCTAAAATGTGAGTAGTGTCTGATGAGATGCACCCACCGGATATTGAGAATCTTTTTTTAAAAAAAAAACAACAATAAAATTGAGACCATAATACATATACACAGATATTTCAATAACGACTTTTACAATTTAATTTATTCACAAGGGGAAGGGAATGCAGTTCAAAATTTCTCTTATCAGGTTAGAACTATTGCGTCGATGCATTTTGATGTGATCAGAAAGCGACAGAAGATTGATTATTAATGGCAGAACGTTTTCCAATGATAAATATTTCTACTCTCGAGGCTTTAGGAAAAGAAAACGGTTTTAAATACAGTAAAACCTCGATATAACGAATCCCAAGTGTAACCGAAAATACTGCATTATAGCTTTAGAGTAGTCAAATTTTTAAAAATCTATAACATAATATTTCCTTGTACTCGCATGTGCCCTACTTGAGCAATAAAATTTGGCTATATTCTGCTATACAACTTATTTCGCCATAAAGAAGATATTTTATTGATTTCAAAACAGTTTACTATGTATATACTACACAGATAATCAGTAAAGTAAAGCCTTGTTATAATGAAATTTGTAAAAATAGTAAAGTGAGTCTATATAACTATAGTTTGAGAATGCTCAAAAATCTTTTATATAAATTTAAAAAAAAAATTATATTATTTGCTATCGTTTTCGGAATTTCCAAATTGCGTAAACAATTATTTTAGATTTACTTTTTCTGATTTGTAGCAAAGGGCGTCCCAATACCGCTTTACTGCAGTTTAGAAGAAAATAATATATAAAAGGCCTTAATAAAACATTCCCTTTTTTCTCGTTAAAACGAAGTTAGTATTATCGAAGTTCCACTGTAACATAGAATGAAAAATAAAAAACCAAACCTCCAAAGGACTTAAGAAAACCTACTACATATTGAGTTTGCTCTTATGAAGAAGTGAGTAATATCGAAGTTCCACTGTAACATCAGAGCATCAAAGAACTCAATTTATTTAGTTTATTTCAAGTTATATTTAGTTTTTCCTTAGAAAAAAAATGTATTACATCATAGTTCCACTGCAGCTTTGAAGTAAAAATAAAGAAGTATAAAGAAGTTCGTTATATCGCAGTTCCATTGTAGTTTAGAATACAACCAAAAAAAACAGGTGTTTTTATGATTGTTTCTTTACGAAAAGGTTTTATTGTTTCCCTTTTTTTTATTTATTTATTTATTTTTTTTTTTTTTTTTTTGAAATAAATAGTTCATTTCATTGACATTTTAATGAATGGCAGCTGTCAAATTATTCCAAAACTTTAATTTATTTTGAATTTCTTTTAATGTCACTGGTTAGTTTAACACGTTTTGCTTTTGGTAATAAAAATGTTTAATTTCTTTATTTATTTCAATATTCGTTTGTTGGGTCACAACTTGACTTTTATTGGAAATAAGTTTGTTAGAGAATGAAAAAAAATTAGATTTTTATTGTTTTAATTTTTTATTGTTCTTTAAAAATTGTTTGCTTTCAAGTTTCCTTAAGTGCCGGATAAAGTGACGGTTTACCACTGTAATAAAAACATGAATTTAGTTTACGACACTTGACTAAAACACAGTTTATTTTATGGATTTTTAAATGAAGTGTAGTTAATTAGCAATTATGGAAAGAATGTGTGCCTTGTAACGAGTTTTCCATTAAGAACATTGTTTTCTAAACTTCGTTAATTGCTTTCAAAAAAATTAAAAATTTTATATGAAAATGGTGAATTTGTAAAGGCAATATTTTGTTCTGAAAGTCTTTATTGAGAGTTTTTTTTTTTTTGAACCGAAACATAATTTCACACACCATATTTCCATGCCGTAAGCTCAGAGAGATGACAGTTTGGTTTCATCAAACCTCCAGCTGAGATATTTAGAGATCCCTACGTCAGGCATTATTTATAGACGTCTCATGTTCCTCCAGCTCTGGAACCATTATATGGTATCTACTGTAAAATATTTACATCAATATAAGTTTAAAATTTTTGCCTTCATAGACTATAGTACAATGGAGTCTGCTATGTTACCATCCATGAGTAGCCTAAATGTCAGCTTCATCTCAAATACAATTAAACCAAAACACGACCTAAATAAGGTTCCGTATTACTCTGCTACGACTTTTATCCACATATCCACTATCAGCCAAAATTAACATTGTATTAAAGACTTCTAAAGCATGCTTTTCAAGTTACTGGTTCTTTAAAAATGCCTTCATCGTCTATAGATTCTCTCTCGATTTCCATAACGAACTTAAAGCTTTCGATAAAAAGTTTACATTTTAAAACCTTCCGAACTACTTTATTCGCGTTTACTAGTAGTTAATGTTAAATATTAAAAAAATATATTTATGTTAGTGGATATTCACGTTTTCGATAGCCCACTGTACACACATGCTATTTATTAATAATCTTTGAGAATTATTAATAACTAAAATAGCTAAATAAAAATGAATAAAATCTGCCTAAATGCCTTTTCCATACAATCACCCCCCATTCAATCAATATCGGAAGCATTGCAAACATATATCGCAATAAAAAAATTACCAAAAAAGGAATGCCATGTTTTGCTTGGAAATAAATATTTTATGCCGGAGCACATAAAAAGTACTCAAGCAGTTATCCCTTTTGCTCTTTAAAAGAAAAATACTAAGACAAATTAGGGGATATCTGGCGGCAAATTTAGGAAACGATTAATAAATTCACTGATAAAAGTTAAATTCGTCTTGAAAAAATAAAGGTTTAGATATTTCAACTGGGGAGATCCCCGCTGCTGGTTAAATTGCAAAATAAAAAAACATATATCGAATTCTTTTCGATTGTGTGGCAATTGTAGTAAATATTAAAAGTCCACTGTGTGGAACCAAATACTGCAGCCAGTGGAGGAGAACAACGTTGCTCTTTACTTTGTAATATAAACAAAAAATACGAAATTCCATTTGTGTGTGGGAATTGTTGCATATATCGAAAGCCCACTGTTAAGAATCACACAGCGCACCCAGTTGGGCCAAGCAACGTTGCTCTTTAGATTGCAAAATAAAAAAAAATGTTGTTCATTTTGTGTGTGGGAATTGTTGCATATATCGAAAGCCCACTGTTGAGAATCACACAGCGCAAGAAATTGCGTAAAGCAACGTTACTCTTTAATTTGCATAATACAAAAAAATACGAAATTCCATTTGTGTGTGGGAATTGTTGCATATATCGAAAGCCCACTGTTGAGAATCACACAGCGCAGCCAGTTGGGCCAAGCAACGTTGCTCTTTAATTTGCAAAAAAATAAAAAAAATACGAAATTCCATTTGTGTGTGGGAATTGTTGCATATATCGAAAGCCCACTGTTAAGAATCACACAGCGCAGCCAGTTGGGCCCAGCAACGTTGCTCTTTAGTTTGCAAAATAAAAAAATGTTATTCATTTTGTGTGTCGGAATTGTCACATATATCGACAGCCCACTGTCAAGCACCACACACAGCACAACAATACAAGTATTAAAATTTATTCCTTTTTAATTTCATGACATTAAAACGCTACTGCCAGCAAAATAATTAGTATTTTAAGTCTTAATTGCCATTAACAAAACACGAGTATGAATATGAAATTAATATCCTTTTTACTTATTACTCGGCTGTATTACAATATGAACTCCACTTCCTTCTTGTTATTGTGCTGTTATTGTTGTTGAAATTATGTGGTATTTTTATGTGTCTGTATTACAGTCAATCACAAGAATACAAATTTGATTTACTACCGACAACAGCCATCAGCCATCAGCCATCAAAAAATATTAAATGTCTATCCAAAGCGGCAACAGTACAATCAATCCACGACCTCAGCAATGAGAAAAACATAAACAACCAAACCAAAAAAAAAAAAAACAAAGAAGGCAAAAAAAGGAAAAAAGCAAGAGGAGAAAAATATAAAATTAAATAATAATAAAACTTAACAATTTTATTAACATGATTAAAGGATGTAAATTAAATATTCATGTAAATGTCATTTTTAAACATGATTATTTTGTAATGTTGCTGTAAAGCAATCCGAGCAATTGACTGTCTGTCAGTCTACTTTTTAAAAGCCTAACAAAAGGCCGCAAACACAAAAATACACATGAACAC
Source organism: Ormia ochracea (assembly GCA_963402855.1). NCBI lineage: Eukaryota > Metazoa > Arthropoda > Insecta > Diptera > Tachinidae > Ormia > Ormia ochracea. Next base: position 7,217,649 of record OY727109.1, on the reverse strand, counting down.
TCATGCCCACACATACATACACACATTCCATGTATGAGCATGAACTGACATTCTGCTAGAAGGAAATGTGAAACGTTTATGGCTTGTGGTTGTGTGTGCGAGTTTTTCATTCTACTCTCTTTCATTTTTAAACAAATTTGTTCGATTTTATAAATACATCAAATTATGAATTTTTGATTCTTTTGACAGTTTGACACGTGCGCTTTTTGCGGCTTTTAAATATTTATTTTGTTGCTGTTTGCAACATCCACATCCACACTCGTACACCCGAGAGCACGTCTGCTTATGTTGTTTATTATTCTTCACCTTTTTTTGGCTTTTTTTTAGTTGTTTTTTTTTTTTTTTTGGTTTTTCTATTTGTTAACTCGTTCGTTGCCGGTTTTTAACTTTGAGCAGGAGGGTCAAGGCGGCTTTTCATAAAATATTTCCCCCTTTTTTCCCTTGCGCAATGTTTGATCATGTTTATTACAAAAGAAAAAGGGTTGTTTGTTGTCACAAACATTTTTGAGTCGTCTATGATTTATGGCGAGCAATAAAAACTCATTCATGAAGAAGTTATAAATGCTTGAATGAGACTATTGTTTGGGTGCTTGGCTGTTTTGTCGAGCGCTTGAAACATGTTCAGAGGCCGATGAAAAATGTTGAAAATTGGATTTTTCCAAAACAAGTGATGGCTTTTCAAATTAAGTTGTATCAGCAGCCAAAGGCTGAGATGGAGTTAATTTTATTGTAAAGAGGACACAATCAGATTTACGAAAATTTTTTTTTTTTAAAATTATTCGAAGAAAGGGAATATCCAATAAAGAAATTCTTTATAAACCGAAACAAGTCCTTTTCAAGTTAAGCGATTGGCAATACAAGCAGTTGCCTCGCCAACATTTCGATAAGAGAGGGCCTGTTTAATTAGCCAAAAAAATCAATAGAATTTAAAAAGGGGTAAAACAACATATATATTAATAATAGATTTTATTATTACTTACAAATATATTATTTATTTTGTTATACTATATTATTATATTTATATTAATTTTTTATTATTATTATAATTATTTATATAAATTTTTTATTTTTATTATAATTATTTACCAAATTTAATGCTCTATTATAATTTAATATATATATATTTTTTTTATTTATTTTTCTTTTTTTAACTAATTTAACCTGCAAAGCTTTTTTCTTGACGGCAGGAAAACAGCCAGCATCCAGGCAGCAATCGAACCCGCGACCTCCGGTTTAGTAGGCTGTGCGTTATTCCTTCGCCTTCGAAGGCGAAAGAAGAATAAAAAAGTGTCGGAAAATTAGCAAAATCCTTTGCTTACTTAATATCACTATCTTATCTACTAAATGCATAGTTAAGGAACTTATCGTTAGACTGGAAGTTAGTGTGGTACGTTAATCTTTCTCAAGCAAAAAACAAAAGTATATATTCTTTTTAGAAAAGATGTATATAAAACTTTTATTTGCGAAAAATCCAAATCGTTTAAATTAATCGTTTATCATTAAATCGTTTATAAACCTAAACAACTATCGTTAAGGTTACTTGATGGTAAGAAAAGCAGTTGCCTTATAAGCATTTCTTTCTCAGTCTAAAAACGTAACAAAATACTATTCAGCAAAAGGAAAACTTAATATAATTATTATTGTTACAGTGGGCCGTATTCAAATGAATAAGGATCAAATATTTTGTATATATCTCATTTAAGCAAATTTAAGGAAGTAGCCAATATAACTTTGTGTTGGGCTGGAGATTATCAATCCTTACGTTTAGTTTCATAATGAAACAAGTGAATTTGCAATTTTTTCCAAAAAGTTTTATGATAAAAATTAAAAAAATTAAATTAAGCAAAATTAATTTTGTAAAGAAAAGAATAAATTTGTGAAATGAAAATAGTTGCAGAGCTGTCCAAATGGAAAACGCTACTTGAATTGTTTTATCTACTGCAATAAAAATAAATTTTATAAATTTTATAAATTTTATAAATGGACCAAAAATATATATTCTTCAAAAACATTTGCCATCGTATTCCAGACTCTCCTTTGGGGGGAAAGTCCTTAACAAAACAGCCATTTAAATGTTGCTATTTCTCTTACATGTCTTATATTTATAAACAATTTAAACGTCTCTATTGTTTTTATTGGTCTTCCAAATTTTTTAAATTCGTTAGCAGAACTCTTTGATACTTAATAGGTAAGTAAGAGGGGCATTACTAGTAATAAGGGGCCATTAAACTACTGCCAGTAAAAATTAGTGTGGCGACACGATTAACAGCTTTAAACACGCATGTTTAAGCCACACAATTATTTCTTCTGCAAACAACATGAAACAGAGTAAAAAAAATTAATGAACAAGAAAATGTGGCATCAAAAACAGTTCTGAATACGTGCGTTACAAAAAAAAATCTAAACAAACAAACAAACAGAAAAGAAAACCAGTCATCACTGCCACACAATAAACGAAAAAGGGCACATGAAATAGAGTCGAGTTAAAAAAAAAATACTGGATAAAAAATGTTTGTATTCAAATACAATACAGGAAGATTAAACTTTTAGATTCTTCAACAGAACACCTTAAATCGATGCTTTCAAAACCACAGACACTGTGACATTAATGAATTTTACGGTTATGAAGTGGTGGTACAGTGAGTGCCAAAAGTAAGACCTTACATCAAAAATACAAATATTTTTCAGCTTTCAAAATATATAAGATTGAATCACGCTACAGATTTGTTTTATAAATCTTAAATTTGCAGCTGTTTTTATTTTATTTCAAAGATTTTTTTGGTTTGTGGCGGATTGAGCGGATTGAGCGGTTTGCGCATGCCTACAATAACCAAAAACCCGGCGAATAAGCTGCTGCTGGAATATTAATATTAAAAATGCTCGAGCACTAAAGATTTGAAGGGCAGGCTCCGGCGTGGTCAAATAAAAAATATTCTAGTCTTTGCCTAAATGAGGAGGCCCAGGAACAAAGGAGGGAAACCAATTGAGAATTAGCAAAGCCCAATCTAAAGCAAGTCTTTTAAAAAAACTTAAAAAAATAACTCAAATGAAAAATTTCAAAAAAAATACTAAAAAAAATTTTGTAAAAGTTTCTATTTCTATTTTAAATTTCTCTCATTTATTTGCTGCTTAAACACTTTTGTCCGTCTGTCCGGCCCATCATTTGCAAACATTCACAAAATAAGTCTTTTAAAAAAAAGTTAGAAAAATAACCCAAATGAAAAATTTCAAAAAAATACTAAAAAAAATTTTGTAAAAGTTTCTATTTCTATTTTAAATTTCTCTCATTTATTTGCTGCTTAAACACTTTTGTCCGTCTGTCCGCCTCATCATTTGCAAACATTCACAAAATAATTTACATGTTTGGTTGCATGTTTATTTGCTTTATCGTATGACAAGTCATCGAATATAATCGTAGTGGTATTTCGGCATACACAAATAGACCCTCCTAATGGAACCCAAACCAGGTTCAAATGCGTAAAAGTCGTGACAGCGGAAACAAAACAAAACAGGAAAAAATTCACAAATTTTTCTTTTAACATTTTTTACCTTCATGTTGATTTTTATTACATTTCTTGTCAAAACAAAAGGAGAGAGGCAAAAACGTACCCAACAAAAAAAATAAATAAATAAAATAAAAATAAATAAGAAAAAATACAAAATCGAATTGTGTTCTATCGATGGCCGATATCTGTTGAAACCAAATTTATTCACCATTTATTTTCTTTATCTTTTTTACTTTTAGGGACAATTTGAAAAAAAGGTTTTATTTTTCTTTTTCATCGATTAAGCGTGTATGCAGCGGGTACCTGATGTTAAATTGTGGTAAAATGCACCATTAAAGTACCATTTAAGAATGTTTCGCTTTTTTAACACGATTTTTGGTGGTTTTCATATGATTGTTTGATTGTTTGTTGGTTTTGTCTTTTTGGCCATTTTCTTTCAACAAGTGGATCGCTGTTCAGCTCTTAACAGGAGTGAAAAAAAAAGAATTCAATAACAGCACGTTGTATTTATATTTCTGTTCTTGATAAATGGCACGAGCCAAAGCCGTAGTAGTTTTAGTTTTTGGGGGGAGGAAATTTTTTTATATTTTTTTTTAATGTATATATTTTAATTTTTGTCTGAGAAAATATTGCAGGAAACTTTTTAAAAATAAAAAAAAGTAGTTAAAAGTAGTGAAAAGCGATTTCTGCGAGCAGCCGCATAATCACGATATCCTTTCAAGTTGGCTTGGTATGAGGTAGAGGTATCACGAATTGTATAATACGGCCACATATCAGACAACTATTTCAGTATTTTAAGGAAATATATTTTAAGGTTAACTCCTGCTTAAGTCAACAAAGGATTTGCTTGCCCAGTACCTGGAAATAAGACGAATATGGCCACCAAAAAAAAAAAAAAAAAAAAAAACTATGAACTGGCCTTTGCATTTATAAGAGCCACACTAGCCTTCCTCTGTTTGAGCTGGTACAAAATAAGAAAAAGTTATTAGACGAAATAAATATTTTAATAAAAAGGTTTAATTAAATCGTTTAAAAAAAATTGTACTTTTTTAATTCAAATGAATAGTACTTTTTTGTAACAAACTTTTGATAAGAGAATTCCACATTTTTTTTTTTTTTTTTTTTTGTATAATAAGTGTTTGATTTTATGAAAATGTCCTTATTAGATAAGATACCCTTTTTTTAACATAAACTAAATATTTTAGTAATATAAGATCTTCATATGAATACGGCCCACAGTGCAATGTCCCAACTAGGAAAAACATAAAATTGTCTTTATTTTATAGAATAAGCAGTTGTTAAAAGTAATTTTCCATAAAATAAATACTTTCTTACCAATAAAGAAACAAATTCATAAAACAAAAGTACCTTTTTATATAAAAAGGGGATTTTTATACAAAACTTGTAATAAAAAAACACAAGTTTCTTTTTCTCTTGTTCTTTTTCTCAATTAGTAAAAGTTCAATGTTTTTTTTAAACCAAAAGGACTCACAATAATAACAAGCTATACAGGAGAGTTAATATAGAGTCCTTTTTACAAGACCGCAAGAAACCTTTTCACCACTTAAGCTATACATATTATTTAACTCAAACTACGGCCTACCAGCAGTGTTGCTACAATTAGCGATTTCTCTGCATTTTGACGATTTTATTCTCTCAAAATACGGTAGTGACGATTTTAGGCCAAAAATATTGAAAATTGCAATTTTTCGATTCTGAAGAAAAGGAAACAAACTTTATAGATTTTCGTAAAAAAAATATAGGAAATGAAAAAATGTGTTTCAATTGTGACTTTATCAATTTAAACAAATTTTATTCTCGATATAATCATTTTGCCACATTCATCAGGAAATGTCGAAAGGATACATATTAAGGTGAAGTTAAATCATCATACCTTAGGCAAAGGACTCTTTACATTTAAAAATCAAACCGTTGAAACTGAGATAAGTTAAATTCTAATCTTTATATATAAAATTTTTTTATAATAAACATTTTAATTATTTTTTTATAAATTATATATACTTGGGTTTGAAATGTGAATTCTCATTTGTGTTTTGTTAACTTTTATTGTAATAAATCAATTAAAAAAGAGAATTTAGTTATTTTGGTTTGACGTTTTTTTTTGTGACGATTTTCTAAAATAACTTGACGATTTTTTTTTTTTTTTTTGTTAGAAGTTCTGGCAAGAGTATAAATTTAATTTAACCACAATTATCTTTATAAAATAAAAATATAATATAATAAGCTCCCCTTTCAGTGTGGTCCCCTTGAAGCTGAGGGTTGGTGAATAAGAAAACAATATACATATGTGATAATAAGCAAAGAAAGAAGCCCATAAGAATATTGCAATAAAAAATATTTCTTTAATTGTCATGATGTGTCAGAAAAAAGTATCGCTCCAAGTAAGTGGAATTTCTTGAAGTTTCTCTTGCAATCTGACAAAAGAGTATCACATTTCTATTTGTCTAAGATATTGATAAAACAAATTCTTATCGCATACCAAATACACTGAAACTTTTCTTTCTCGTTTAAATTTTTTTCCCCTTCTTTCTCTGAGGAAAAATCAAAAAAGTGTCTATTTTAGATACACAGAAATTTTTAATTGCTCTCTTGAACTCATCTGTCGTCATTTGTGTTTCAGATATTTTTTCCACTAAATCAAAATTTAATTAAAAACCATTTCAAAAAACACCGCACTGACGAATAGAAAAAAAGGAAAAAGAAAAAAAGAATATAAGAATTATCTTCCATTAATGTCGATTGTGGTTCACACCATAAAGAATAAAAGCCGCTGCTTTTCATCATTATCAATTGTTGTTAATAGTGTCGCCACTTTGTGCCTCAAATTCGTCATACTTAAAGGCTGCTGCTTAAAAATGAAAAACAACAACTCTAAAATTATACTGAGTGCAACACTAGACCCCACAGATAAACTCAGTCATCTCCATACCTCGTATATAGTCATCTCAGTGCAGGCATGCACTCGTATGCCACTATTTCAAACTCGCTACAAGCAATTTATGTGGCACACCGTCATCATTGCCTGCCGTGTATTAAATATAAAAGTATTATTCTGCTTTTAGTGCAACATTAACGACTGTGCGTGCCCTGGCATGTGCATCCAAAGAACCAAGAAAATGAGAAAATAGTGTGAAAAATTGCAGTTAATTTTTGTGGTCTGAGTGTGTGTTTTGTTTTTACGAACCCACATAAAAACATAAATTTAAATAGAAATGTAGCGCGTTATAGTAAATAACTTTAAGAAGACATAGAAGCACCTAAGCAAGGCAGTTTCCTTCCTAGATGCCGCAAATGCATATAATAATAATTGAACGTACACTGGCGAACAAAAAACTTTCTTGGCACCATGATCATCCTGCTTTCATACGCCGTGGCCCAAAAACTTTCGGCATCTTTATTATTTTTACGAAATAGTCATTTCGCTTTTCTACACACGAAAAACAATGCATACAATGGCAGGCCATGTGCGTTAATATTCGTTGTTGGGGAAGGTATCCTGTAAAGGGTATTCAAAAAGGATATGATAATCAAAAAAGAATATATTTTTTAATACTTAGTTTTAGTTATTAAAATTTTTAGTAACAAAAACGCTAAATGTAGAGAATTTTAATCAAATTAGTGCGCCACGGCTGCGCTTAACCCATTAGTGCCCACCGTGCCAATTTTGGTACACTTCATTATTTCGGCCATACGACAATGCTGTTGACATTATTCGTGATTTTTTTGCACTATGGATTAGGTGAAGGTTCAAACGATGCGCAGAAGGTGCGAGATTGTAAGAATCGTATGCTAAGATTCTTACAATCTCGAACCACCTTTTTCCTATAAAGTCAATGCAGTTGATTTTCATATTCCCAAAGAAGAAAAATGTGAAATCTTAAAAATATTAATTGATATTAAATTTAGGGTTTTTCAAGATGGTTGTAACCAAAATATATACCGCTGCCGAATGTTATGGCCAACAGCACAATATCATAAAATGTTGCTGGCTTGTATAAAGAAAATAATTTAAATTAACTTGTGTATTTATTCTATTTATATTCTTTATTATGTTGTAAAATATAAGCACCTGCTGAAAGCTTGCTTTTTTAACCGAGCCTTCATCCTGCACATCCTGAAAAATTATTCAATTTAAAAAAGTTTCTTCATAAATAATATAGCCTTCAGGGCTAATTTCTTAAGGAATTAAATGTTAAAAAACATCACCTTTGGGAACACCCAGTCTCCCACACTTTCCAGGAAAAGTGTCAGAATGAAAAACTGTAAACGAAAACTTATTATTTTCGGTAATAAAAGCAAATTCAATGCATTGTATCATAGCAGGACGCATGCAAGCGTACGAATGCACATGTAAAAAATTCCTTTAATACCAACCCAAAATAAATAATATAAACAGTCTATTTGTTGCACATTTTGTCTATTTTTAATAGCGTAGCAGATCATGAGAAGAGGCGCTTTGAAATTTACAAAAAAAGTGCTCATCATTCCTTTTATGGATTCTTGTTTTTGTCTGTTCAGAGAAACCATATTCGTGGTACACGACTGTTGCAAGTATATTTAATATTTATTCGCTTATGCGAGTGAGTTTATACAACATCTTGTGGCTGCTTTAAAGAAAAGTGGAGCAAATTAGACTCTATAGAAGGAGAGCAGAAACTTAACCGCAAAATAGAAAACTTTTTTTTTCCAAAGTTGTGCCGTTTTAATTGTTGTTTAAAGTACAGTGAACTGCTGTTAGTAAATAAATTGAGTATTTGTAACGAAACGCAAATAAATATCTTTTTCCAGAAAAATGTAGTTTGAAATGTAATGCATTTCTGAAAATCAGGTATACGAACTCAAGCCTAATGCTAAAGTACTACTAAAATTAATAGCGGAAATGAATAATAAATGAAATAATAAATAGCAAAATGAAAATGAAAATAGTCAAATGCAGCACAAGATCTTTATATTTAATTGCAAGGACATCGGGATCCTTGAATATCCGTAAAAGTTCGCATCGTCGTAAGTATCGGTTTTTACTTAATTTTAAATAAAACTTATAAGTCACTATTCCTTCTCATAAAATTAGATTTGATGAAAATGTAATCAATGATTGAACATATTTTATATTATCAAAAAAAAATATATTTATTTTCTATATATATTTATTTTTATTTTATTTTTAATATTCATATTTTTTCATTATCCAACAAACGGCCAAATATTGTCCCTTTTAGGAAGCCCTAAAAATAAATCAAATTTAGAGAAACGGCGAGATCAATGATCAATCGAAAATATTTAAAAGCAATTCCTCGCATGATCCTTCGGGGCCTAAATGAACATTATTGAACAATCTTGGTAATAAATAATCTCTGGCAAAACCAAAAATTTCAAAAGGATTTTGCTACACGTTAGTGATCATGATCACGTGGAGATCACTATTTATTTTAATAATTCAATAAATTTATTTCTTTAATTTAATTAATGCAGAAAAAGTACACCAGGCAACAGAATCTGAGAAAATTGTTAGGAAAATATCTTAAGCAGTCGCTTTAGCAAAAACCAGGTTTATAGAATCAGAATTCCAACAAAAGGTACTCACCTGTAAAACAAAAAAAAAAATCTATACATTTTGCGTTCTACTAAAATTTGCATCCGGGGATTTTTTACAGAATGAATACCAGGATGAATTTTTGGAATTTGTATTATTTAGTTTTTGCGAGGATAATTTTTTTTTCCTTTAAACTAACTAAACCTGTAAAGCTTACGGCTTGACCGCATGAAAACACCCAAGGTCTAGTAGGCTGCGCATTATTTATTCGCCTACGAAGGCACCCTTAAAGACAAAAGGCTTCGGCAATTGAAGTTTTAAGTATTTTTTTTAAAAAAAGCAATGCCAGGATCACGTGTAAACCTTGGAGGCTGTGTGAAAAGTTTTGGAATTAATATTATATATAATATTATAATATATATTATAATAAAAATATATATTATAATAATAATATACATTATAATATATATATTATAATAATAATATATATTATAATATATATATTATAATAATAATATATATTATAATATATATATTATAATAATAATATATATTATATATAATAATATACATTATAATATATATATTATAATAATATATATTATAATAATATATATTATAATATATATATTATAATAATAATATATATTATATATACATTATAATATATATATTATAGTAATAATATACATTATAATATATATATTATAATAATAATATATATTATAATATATATATTATAATAATAATATATATTATAATAATATATATATTAATAATATATATTATAATAATTATTATTAATAATATATTATAATAATATATATATTAATAATATATATTATAATAATATATATTATAATATATATATTATAATAATAATATATATTATATATAATAATATACATTATAATATATATATTATAATAATAATATATATTATAATAATAATATATATTATATATAATAATATACATTATAATATATATATTATAATAATAATATATATTATAATATATATATATATTATAATAATAATATATATTATAATATATATTATTATAATATATATATTATAATGTATATTATTATTATAATATATATTATTATTATAATATATATATTATAATATATATTAATATTATAATATATAACATATATTATTATTATAATATATATATTATAATATATATTATATTATAATATATATTATTATTATAATATATATATTACAATATATATTATAATATTATTATAATTATATATTAATAATATATATTATAATAATATATATTATAATATATATATTATAATAATAATATACATTATAATATATATATTATAATAATAATATATATTATAATAATAATATATATTATAATATATATATTATAATAATAATATATATTATATATAATAATATACATTATAATATATATATTATAATAATAATATATATTATAATAATAATATACATTATAATATATATATTATAATAATAATATACATTATAATATATATATTATAATAATAATATATATATTATAATAATAATAATATATATTATTATAATATATATATTATAATGTATAATACTATATATAATATATATATTATAATAATAATATATATTATATTATATATATAATTATAATATATATTATAATATATATATAATTATAATTTATATTATAATAATAATATATATTATATTATATATATAATTATAACATATATATTATAATAATAATATATATTATATATAATAATATACATTATAATATATATATTATATAAAATAATATATATTATAATATATATATAATTATAATAATATATATTATAATATATATATAATTATAATATATATTATAATAATAATATATATTATAAATATTATATTATAAATATTATATTATAATAATAATATATATTATAAATATTATAATATATATTATAAAAAAATATATATTATAATATTAATATTATATTCATTGCATTTCGGAATCTTATTAAGTAGCAAAACGAAAGTACATTCGTAGCTATTGGGTTATCATTGTCAGTACCTAATTTTTCTTGCATTGCTTCCCTCCCCTGTCTCTCTCTCTCTTAACTTCATTAGATGACAGCATTGCCAAAACTCTCTGGGAATGGCAATGACTTTGCTACGCACATTAGGGGAAAAAATATTTCTTATATCCATCTTGAAAGCCTCACGCACCCCCTTTTTTCTTACACTTAATTACAATTTAATAAATTATAGATCGGCTACAAAGAAAAAGCAAAATTAATAATCATTTTTGTCGTGCCATTTAAAGGATATTGTGCCGACACGCGTATGAAAATAATGAACAACTTTGAAACAAACAACAATACAGACAGTAGAGAAGAAGTTTAACTGCAGTCTTGCGTTAAAGTGTCTGTCCGACGGTGTTTGTTTGTCTTTTTATGCTGTCAGTCATTTAAACAGTCTCCGCCAGTTGTGGCATTTTTATGGGTGTCACTTGAAGGCGTTCTTCACAAATACCTCCTCCTATTTTTAACACTGTTAAAATCTCAAAAAAATCTTTATGACTTGTTGTTGTGGCTCATTTCTATTAGAAATTAATGCAGATACTCAAACTCACACACACATACACGTACACATAAACTACCATTCGTGCCTTTTTTCATAGAGACATTTTATTTCAATTGAATTTTATTTACGACTTTTAGGAATAACTGTGTGTTTATTATGGGCCTCTTGATGCAATTTGCCACATATACAACTGCCAACCAACATCACTGAACATCTTGCAGTTGTTGTGGGTGTGAGTGTGTGTGTGTGTTTACTGAAAATTTCATTTGAAATATGAAGTTCTTAAGTTGATCGTAAACGCGTCAACCGGTAAATGCATTTAAGTCCTTTTTTGGCTAAATAAATTATTCTTTTCCCATCCTCTCCGCCTGCAGCAGCGTCCCTTAACAATGAATGTGTTTTTATAATACCTGCTCGCTCAGCCTCTCTGCTAGTAAATTGTATTTTATTTATTTTTTTTTTTCCGTATGTTACGGCAGACAAATTGTTAAAGAAGATACAATTTAATGACTGTGCTTTCTTCATTTTTGGTGGGGAGATGGAAAAACTTACTTTCACTAAAACATTCATAATTTGGTAAATCAATTTAGATTTATTTATGTAGTATATGGATTCGACTTGAACGAAATTTTTATTAATTTTTAAGTGTGTTAAATGATAAACTAAGTAGTTATCAAGTGCTAATGGAAATTTGGTAAATGGCATGTGAGCGGACGTAAAGGGAATGCACTAAAATGCAATAAAAAATATTTTAAAGCAAACATAATGAACATGTTTTGTTAAACACTGTCTAATTGAGGAAGTCGCAATCAAAATATACATAAATAAATTGTTTATATTTTGTTATAAATGTAAAAAAAAAAAAAAAAAAAAAAATGGAGTTTTTCAGAAATTTAAAAAAGCAATTTGAAAGCAACGTTTTAGAGCAACAGGCAGGCAGGTCAATGCACTCATGCGCATGCGCATACTCGTACATGAATACAATGCAATGGACACAAAATGACTTTTAACTAAAAGGCATGCATGTTCGAATTAATTTCCTACGAAATAAAAGAAACATCATCACTCGTTATACATTTAAATGTATCAATTACATGTAATGTAATTAATATGCTAAATAAGTAATAAGACGTGGTTATAACAAAACGTTAACAAATTTCTTTTACAAACGCATTCACACACAGTTGAAGTCAAAACCGACAGAAATCAAAATGAATTTATAATGACAATGCAAGACAGGGCAGCCAAATTGGCTTCAGATTCTTTTTTCTTTTCTTTTATTTTTTTTTTGTTCTTCACATGGCATGTTTTAAATATAAATAAGTTTTTGTTTTGTTTTTGTTTTTATTTTTAAAAAAAAATATTCAAAACGACCACAATGAAATCAAAAACTTGAAATCGCAACTCCCATTTAATCATGTTCTTCTGTTGGCCAGAGACGAGCACAAACTTTTGTTTATAACAAGAGCTTAATGGCTGTAAGATATGTTTGAATCTGTGAGTGCGTGTTATTTTATTGGTGGTTACAATTCCAATTTTCATAGAATTAAAACAACAAAGAAGAATTAAAACGAGTATGACAAAAGAAATGAGTGTTTTATATTTTATAACCGTCATAAAGTTATGCACAAAATGTGACATTTTTATGACATCATGACGTTTGTATTTTGTTAAATCGTTTGTGGTTTTCCATTCGCTTCTAAGTGTATGGAATTTGTGTCCCATTTTTTAATAATTTGTTCTTACAAAAATATTAAATTTGCGGCTGCAACGGAATCTGTTTCGCCCTACAGCAGGAAACAACATTTGAAATGGGTACTATTTTGCAAAATTTCCCACCTTCTACTGGCGCAATTACAATCACTATCCTACACAACCGACTTTAAAAATCATTAGCAAGTGAATGGTGTTACAAGTGCAGCACGATGAGACCAAAATAAATTCAAAAATCACATTATCCTTTTTTGATATAGAAAAAAAGGGATGCGAATAATTGCTTCCAAGATTAGACGTTAGAAAACTTTTCATGTCGGCCAGTTACACATTTAGTTCCCTCTGTTATGCGGTCAAACATCAAATAGTTGACGAATCCTTGCGATTATAAAAGAAAGCGAAAAAGGACTTTTAGTTCCCAAAGACTTCTAAGTGTGCAGTAATTTTTTGTTCTTAAAAATCCCAATGAAAATTATTTCATTTTGATCATTTTAGTTCCCACTGTTATACGAGCAAACATCTAATAGTTGACGAATCCTTGCGATTGTATAAGAAAACGAAAAAGGATTTTTAGTTCGCAAAGACTTCTATGTTTGCCGTAATTTTTTGCGGTTAATAAACATAATGAAAATTATTTCATTTTATTCATTTTAGTTCCCACTGTTATACGCGCAAACATCTAATAGTTGACGAATCCTTGCGATTGTAGAAGCGAAAAAGGATTTTTAGTTCCCAAGGACTTCTATGTTTGCAGTCATTTTTTGCTGTTAATAAATATAATGAAAATTATTTCATTTTATTCATTTTAGTTCCCACTGTTATACGGGCAAACATCTAATATTTGACGAATCCTTGCGATTGTATAAGAAAACGAAAAAGGATTTTTAGTTCGCAAGGACTTCTATGTTTGCCGTAATTTTTTGCTGTTAATAAACATAATGAAAATTATTTCATTTTATTCATTTTAGTTCCCACTGTTATACGGGCAAACATCTAATAGTTGACGAATCCTTGCGATTGTAGAAGCGAAAAAGGATTTTTAGTTCCCAAGGACTTCTATGTTTGCAGTCATTTTTTGCTGTTAATAAATATAATGAAAATTATTTCATTTTATTCATTTTAGTTCCCACTGTTATACGGGCAAACATCTAATATTTGACGAATCCTTGCGATTGTATAAGAAAACGAAAAAGGATTTTTAGTTCGCAAGGACTTCTATGTTTGCCGTAATTTTTTGCTGTTAATAAACATAATGAAAATTATTTCATTTTATTCATTTTAGTTCCCACTGTTATACGGGCAAACATCTAATTGTTGACGAATCCTTGCGATTGTAAAAGAAAGCGAAAAAGGACTTTTAGTTCCCAAAGACTTCTAAGTGTGCAGTAATTTTTTGTTCTTAAAAATCCCAATGAAAATTATATCATTTTATTCATTTTAGTTCCCACTGTTATACGGGCAAACATCTAATATTTGACGAATCCTTGCGATTGTATAAGAAAGCGAAAAAGGATTTTTAGTTCGCAAGGACTTCTATGTTTGCCGTAATTTTTTGCGGTTAATAAACATAATGAAAATTATTTTATTTTATTCATTTTAGTTCCCACTGTTATACGAGCAAACATCTAATATTTGACGAATCCTTGCGATTGTATAAGAAAACGAAAAAGGATTTTTAGTTCGCAAAGACTTCTATGTTTGCCGTAATTTTTTGCGGTTAATAAACATAATGAAAATTATTTCATTTTATTCATTTTAGTTCCCACTGTTATACGCGCAAACATCTAATAGTTGACGAATCCTTGCGATTTTATAAGAAAACGAAAAAGGATTTTTAGTTCCCAAAGACTCCTAGGTTTGCAGTAATTGTTTGCTGTTAAAAATCGCAATGAAAATTATTGCATTTTATTTTATTTAATTTTTAATCAGCTCTGCTGATACTCCTGGAAATCACTTACATCCTGTTCGACTTTCACTTTTCTTTATGAAATTCTGTAATATATTATCATATCTTACAAAATATTAGCAGTAGGATCTTATTTTAGAGAACAGGACATTTTATTTGACAGGATTCAAAGGCTTTTCACAATTAAATTGATTACACAAAAAATCAGATAAAGCTTTTGAGAATCTCTGCAATTCGGAGATACAGTAATACCTTGTTCTATGTAAACAGGACTTGATAAAAGGATCTCTAAGCCGGACTTAAGGAAATACAACTATATTACAATGACTTGTTTTATTTAATTAAAGAAGAATTAAAAGTCCATAAAAAAATTTTTATTCAATTTTAAATGCAAACAAATTCACAATTTTTGCAAATCAAATGTCAGAGGGAACGACAGCAGTTTTACCAGATAATTACAGCTCTTAAGATGCTCGTAAGCTGCTCTTGTATGCATGACAAGGCTTCTGCGCTAACAGCAGCAGCAGGAGCAGCAGAGGCACCATTTCAAATAAATGAAATGTTACAAACATTATGACCAGCCGTTGTAAACAATTCAAAAGATTAAAATTTATGAATAAAAGTTATACGATGCGACTTTTTATTTATTTTTTTTTTTCTTTTGGTTTTTTTTTTGTATTTTTAGTTAAAGCTTAAGAGTATTTCATGGATGGACCCAACCGCCAACTCCATGTTATAGAGAATTAAAAAAGATTTTTGCTGCTGTTGTACTCGCAGTGTTGGTTCCTGCGAATGCTGCTCAGTGGTTTAGTTCCTCCACTCTCGTTTAAGAGAAATGAAATATGATACCAAATAAAAACCAAATTAAAAGCGATAAAAATCATTTCATGTTCGTCGCTTTCATACAATACGCCAAAGAATTTACAAACGAAAAAAAAAAAAATTAAAGAAGAAAATATGGTTTGAGTGTGTTTGACTGCTCACAGCGGCAGGGCTGAAAAACTATTAAACTAAAAAAACCAATTGAAATGAAAGGCTGCGTACGTGTCTTAATGATTTTTAGCCTGCAATAAAACGAAGTTAAACGGTCCATTTAAGACGAATAAAGCTATAATATTCATATGACTTTTTTTTGTGTACATATAATCTTCGAAAAGGGCATTAAAGCTCCGCAAGAGAATGGAAACTCATTTTTGTCGGCCAAAAATTTTTCAATTGTATCTAAATCGAATGTAATTTGTCAAGTCCGCTTCTGTAAATGAAAAATTTTCCAATTGTCCAGTTTAGCTAGAGTGGCTCATATCGGAATACGGTCAAGCTATGGTTAAAAAGTTATGACGGCATAACTTTTCAAACTTTTTGAATGTAAAGCGAATTCTATACTACGAATCTGTCATCTGGAACTTTCATACTGATTAACAGTTCGGAAACAATTTCTTGAATTTTTCTCGGAAAGACAACTTTGCATTCGGCTTGGCAAAATAAGACATTTAATGCTTGTCGAATGGCTAAATACATATATTCTGAATTTCTACAGGGAAGTAACAACTTTAATACTCCGCCAGGATCAGCAAGGAACTTTCCACCACTTCATCTTGAATGTTCTTTGAATGTTCCGCAAATGGGGAACGAAAATTTTAATGATTTACTATGATATTTACCACTCTATAAATATTAATACCATAAACAATTTATTAGAAAAACTTGTGAATTGTATCATGTAGGTCTCAATGTCCTGCGACATTTGAAAAGTGCACTTGAATGTGGCACGCAAAAGAATTAAAATAATTTCTATATCGAGTCCATTCAAATCAGATTGAAACTGCCATAAAGCAGGTTAAAAAGGTTAAACCCGATTAGAACAATTCAGAATACTTTAACTTTAAGGTTTCCGCGAATTTGTTTCATATTTTTTTTATTGCCTTTCAATTGGCTACAGTTGGTTTTTTGTTTCACCCCTTTTTACAGCAACATGTTAAATAATAATTTTTTTTTTTTTTTTTTTGTTTTTGGTAAAGCTTGAATGAAATCCTTTTTATAATAAAATTAACTTTTCAAATCAGCTGTTCCGTATCTCAATGCAAGCCTGTTGGATGCGAGATTTAGTTCAATTTAAAATTTTTCGTAGCTTTTTTTTTTTGTTGCAAAATGTTCCCATAGTGCAATTACTTGCTCCTTTATTAACTAATTTTAAATGATTGCATACCTTTCACGCTCTGTCTTTAGGTTTTAGTTTATTAGTCTGCTACATTTTTTTAGAGTTTATTTTCCTTGATTGTCTCTGGCTTAAAGCATACATTGTTTTCATTTAATACTGTATAAAAATATTTATTTTTTTTTTTTTTTTTTTTTAAATATTTATTTTTATTTAAAGCCTCGTCTCTTTCATTCAATGTTATTAAGGTCATAAAATTTGTAATTGTAGGTGTGAATTATATACCAGGTATTGTAATATAAATAAAGATGTGTGAGTGTATTTTTAGTCTTTCGTTCAAGGCAATTTAAAGTGTCGGATTTCTCAAGAATTTGTTGTTTTCAAAAGTTATAAAATAATTTTTTTGTATTGTTACTTAGAAAAGGGCTTTTTCGATGAGCAGTGACTATAAGCAGCGCCCACATGTTGCTACAATAATTGGCATAAGCAAAAGAGGATTAATTAAAAGTTGTAGTCAAATTTATTTTATATAAAAGCCATGAAAAGTGACAGTTTTATAATGCGGAAATAACAAATAATAAGGAAAATGAAAAAGGCTGACAGGTTAAGTGAAATGATATTGAAAGCTAAATATAAACAAATAATTGTGTATATGAAATACTCCCGTCTAAACATGACAAACTGCGTGTGATGTGAAGTTGTAGGGAAAGTACAAGTCAAGTTCGATGGTATTTATTTTAAATTCGGTAGCACATTGATTAAAATTATTAGAAGAATAGTTGGCATTATTATTACAAATAATTCGAAAGTTTTTCAAAGCGACTTTGGAAATTTACATGACAAAAAGAGTCATAATACTCATTGGAGGGTCATAATTTAGAGTCATAAATTAGTCATCAATTAGTGGCAATAAAACTATTTTAATAAGAAAATTATTAAGCGAACCATTCATATAATAACAATGTCACACGTAAATGCTTTTTATTTCCTTTTATTTCTATTTCCAGTTAAAATATGATTATTATGCTTAAAAAGAAATGTATTAATTTTTGAACAGAATTAAGCCGGAGAATAACAAAATTGTTTAAATAAAAAAATATAAAGGAAAAGTTCCAAGAAAGGCAATGAAGAAAGTATGATACATCGACTAGAGAAATGGTTTTCTTAAAAATATGTAAACAATCGTAAAATAAAATGGCAATCAATTCTTCAGAAGTGCTTTAATGTCTCATATTTCAATTGTTGTTACGATATTCGAGTGGCGAAAAAAGTGGCGAAAAAGTGGCGAAAGCGTAGTCATTGTTCATTTCACATTAACCAGCAGCAAGCAATTTACATTAATGATAATCTGCAGCTGAGCATATAAAAACTCCTTCTCCTTTAAGGTTTCTCTAAAAACAACACAGCAACCGCGCCTACTTCGCCATTTTGTTCTCTCTACTAGAACTAGCACATTCTCCTCCTACCGTCTAACTACGGCCGAAAATGTCAAAAAAATTTACAAACGTACATATAACATTTATATATATAAAATTTCGTAGAGTCGCACAAGTTAAATACATTCATAATAAAATGGAATTTGTGTGGGAAACACATAACCAGTAAACATGAAGAACTCATGCTGACTTTTATGGAAAAGCAGCCACAATTAGCAAACAACTTTTTTAGAGGTCACCGAGTCGATACTATAGATCAGTTTTTATTATTCACAAAAAAAAACCCCTTCCTTGTTTAACTGTAAGCCTTCTTTAAAACTAAAAATATTTGTGAAAGTAGACGTCAATTTATTCAAGATATACGCTATGCTGCTCTTAACCTTTTCCCCTCACATTTAATGTGCTCGATGCATCCGTCAATATTGAATATTGACCGGTACTACTACTATAGTCATAAAAACCAATTTTAAATTTTATAACAACTAATAATTTATTTACTTTTGAAGCAAAGTGGCAATTTGACTTGGAGCGGTTTCATATGAAACAAAAAATGGAAAGTAACATTTTTCGGTTTTCATGACATCTTGATACAAATTATTCGTTTTTTATATCAAAACAAGTCGATTATTATCACATACGGGAATAATTATCAAAAAAGTATAAAATACAACACAACCTCTTTATAGAAACACGAGTTTGATATTTTTTATAAACAAGTCAATTTGAAACATATTTTTTTTTTGAAATTATATTTTAAAGCTGTGGAAAAAGGTCCTTTAATCGCCTGTGAAGTTAATTTTTTTTTTTTTAATTTAATTGTAAATAAAACATTTACATATATGTACATATACATATATATTATTATATTTCTATGTTCATACACCAAAAAAGATATAAAACAATAAAAAAGTTTTAGGAAAAAATTTGAAATTCAAAAAAATGTTTTTTTTTCCTGTTTAATTGTATTTGAAAATAATAATACTAAAAACACACTGAAGTAAAATTCTTTCCTCGACGCTAAAAGTTTTTACTAATTGGCTGAAGGTTGAAACGCCTTAACCTCAACCACATTATGACACTTTCAAATTATTATTATATTTTTATAAGAGTACCTCAACCTATTCTTTTGATGCCTCCAATTCTGAAGGTATGTACATGTTTCATTTCTTTTTTATTTCCCCGCTTATCTTCTTTTCTTCTTATTGTAGTCGTATGCCAATCAATTTAATTTTATTCATTCAAATCAGTGATTTTTCAAGCTTCATATATATGTATTTTCGCTCACAACTTACCATACATATTCTTTGACGTTAATCCCTTTAAAATCCTGGTTTATATTCACGATCGTATCATTTACTTAAGTATTAATCTCTGAAACAAAAGTAAAAATAAATAAAAATGCTTGTGTGTTAACTGTGTCAGGCTCACGAATACGATGGGCATACAACAATATGCAGGAATTATGCATCATCTCCATTGGAACTTATTAATTGGGGCTTGTTAATATTAATAACACCAGCATACGAGAGTCGTAATAATTCTATACCCTGACAAACCAAATCATATTCATAATTTATTACTTGGCTTTTTGAGGAAACGAAGCAAAGAAAAATCAATGCGAGCTGACAAGTGTGCAAATATACAACATGAATACAAACAGACATACTTCCACTCGTATGTAGTACATGCTTATACATGTGTATGTATGTAAGTATGAATAGCTGAGCTGATGGTATGGAGGTAAATTTAAATAATTAACAAACATACTGACATACAAATATACACTGAAGTCTAAAGCATTCCTTTATGTCTTAAAGCAAACAAACTTAAAAAACGCATACACACACACACACGCACATACAACCACAAATGGGAGAATTCTACCCTCTACCACTCACATTTCAGGCATTTAAAACCAAAGAAAGATTTACAACACAAAAACTAGCGATTCACAGAGAAAGGGAGAGGGAGAATAAAAAACGATTTTATTTAAAGAGTACACGCCCTGTGATTTTTGATTAATTACCTCACGGCCTTTGACAGAGTGCTTGTTTCACACAAATGAAGTTGTTGTAGTCTTTTATTTCCTTTTGTCGGTTTTTTGGTTTTATTTTCGGCAGATTCTTTCTGCTCAGCTCTTGTCATGATAAAACCCAGCGAGTTTGTTTTCAAACACGATTTCATTCTTTTTATTTCATTTTGCATCTATGTACATACACACTGGCATCCATACATACATACATATCCCTTTAGCTGCCGTTCTTTTACTTTTGATGCTTTATTTAAGCGTGATTTGAAAATGCACCACAATGCCACATTAAAGAAAGATGAATTTAAAACAAAAGGAAATTGTGTGTAGAATAAACAGAATACACCACAATCAAAGGATTACAAGCGGGGTTTAAGAAACGCATAAAATAAAACAAAAATTTAAATAAATAATAGAGAAATTATTTATAAAATAAATATGAACGCCATTTGTAAACTTGTAGTTTTCGTTTTTTATTAAAAAGGAACAGTGGTGGTACCATCAGAATATGGAAAAAATTCGTTGTCACAAATTACAAATTTTTCCCATAATATATTATAAGAGAGCGGCTCCTACAACGTCATTTTGCCAACTACTTAAAAATAGTCTTGAATTCGTTATGGCTAACAAATTTAACAACAGATCATTTCTATTCTATTAGAGGCAATACAATTGCAAGGAACGACAATTATTTGTCAACGAATAAACTCACTTGAATGTATGTATACTTGTATGTAAAAGCGTGCACACTCATGACGACTCCAGCTTAATCCAACTCGTAAGTCGGCAAACTACGCACCAATCAGTTTGGTGTTACCATATTGCTTTTAGTTTACAAAAGTTAAAAAAAGGATTTATTCTTATAATAGTTTTATTTTTGTTTTACAAAAATATACTAATAAATTAAAATAAATATAATAATTAATTAAAAAATTAAGTGGTTTTCATTTGAGTTTCCTTTAAAGTTTATATCTTTGAGTAAGATTTTTTTTTTGCTTAAATGGTCACACTATTAGTACAAAAAGTCTCGCTACAAGAGAAATTTGTACCGAGGCATTCAACGTGTAGGACGGGACTCGTCACTCGTAGATTATCAAAGAGTTATTTATTAATAACAATTTTATGTACAACTTTCAATAATTATTATTCTTTCATTCATTTACACACAAGCATATTTATGCATATATGTACATACACACATACATACATATGTACATCTATATTTACATTTTCTTGGTAATATTAAAAGTTAAAATATATTCATGTTTCTTATATCAAAAAAGATTATATGATAATTTTTTATTATATTATTTAATAAAGACTGAGATGTTTAAATAAATTATAGGATAAAAATACTGATTGACACTCACCGAAACTCGGAGAAGAAAACCTCTCATTGCCCTTTTCATTCTTCTTTTATTCACTTTCACTAACTGAACTTGGTCTTTTTTAATTTTTTTACACTTGAAACAAACAATAACAACACTATTTTAACCGCTACAATAATTTTCTTAACATTGTTCGGACAACATTGTTTTCATCAATTATCATGAAAAACATCAGCGTTACCGCTGCGAAAACGCAAAAACAAAAAAATTAATATCAAGAAGAAAAAAATATATCGAAGAGCTCTTCTGAACAAAATATAAATTTATTTAAAAAATTTCACGCGCAAGTTTAAAATATTAATAAAAATTAAAATTTTATATTCATAAGAAGAAAACTAGTTTAAATTTTAAACGGTTCAAATTACTATTTACTAGTAATAGAATAATAAAATGTAAATTTTTAAATGTCATATTTAGAAAATTACCTTTTCTTTTGATTTGCAAATTGTTATTGTCGTATATAAAAGAAAAATTTTAGCAATGGAAAATCGATTATCAGAAGCAAAATTTAAAAACCATTAAATAGGGTAAATAACTGCATTATAACCAAGTTAAAGCACAACTGGAAAATTCAATAAAATTTTCGACAAAAACTATGGAGTATTAAAAAAAAAAAACTTTTTAAAAAGTATTGATTTAATTTAATAAATTTAGTAAAAATATATTTTCAAGCACTTGCTTTCTAACAAAAATTAACTGAACTCTTCAAACCCACAACGGTAACGCTGGCTTTCTTTGCATAAAAACCCGGACTGTATGTGACCGATTCAATATGGCCTTTAAATGCCCTTAAAATTTTTAATTTCACAACTTGTTTATTAAAAAAACATGCAATTTTTGCAATGATAAAAAAATTTTATCTTAAATGTATATACCTTATATTGTTTAAACATAAATGATCTTCAAATGACTTTCAACTGTCTTAATTGATACACATTTTTCATTTAACTATTAATTCCACGATTTTCACAACTTTTACTACGATATTTTAATAAATCCTTTTTTTTAAACAAAACTTTATATATGCAATTATGGAAAGTTTTTTAATTGTCTTATTTAGATTATATTTAATTATTTCAAAGGTTGAGCAAGCCATACGAAGCAATTGAACTCCTACAAGGTTATGAGCACGTAATAAAGAAAGATGAATTCAGCTATTGCTATCGCAAAAACAATTCCAACATGCATTTGTCAACTTTCCCGCGTTTAACACTGGACCCACCATGCACGAGGAGGAAAAAATGTAGCAGATGACGTAAAAAAAATTATATTTTTATTTATTATAATTATAATTATTGTTTGTAATTATAATAATAATAATAATGATATTTGATTATTAAGTAATCAATATTACTATTGCTGTTGCAATTATTACATTTTTATTATAATTTTTTATTTACATATATACTGCCTGTGCTTGCTATACGTTGAATTAAACGAGCGTTTTACATACTGTATTATGATCAAAAATTTTAATATAATGAAATACTAAAAATGAAATATATTATAAAAAATATGGCTGAAATTATATATCCTCATAGCATGTTTATAATTAATGTCATAACAGACTATATTATTTGAGACTGTTTATTAAAATTCTTAAAGAAATATTTTAGTAAACAAACCCCCTTGAATTAAATAATTTTCTGGAATTTTCCTATTTTACATTTCCAGTACCAAGACAATATTGTACATATTTCTTTTGGCTAATAAAAAAATAATTGTCATCTTTTCAATAAATTTTTAAAATGTTGAGCCATTCAATTTGAAGGCAATCCAATAAATAATTGTAAAACTGTATACATAGTAATAAATCAGTAATTAAAATATGATTAATAAAATTGGTTTTATTTTTTCATTTAACACGATTGTGATATATTTCTTTAATGTCAGCCAAACTGCTATGAGGTCCTCTGGCGTAGAAGGACCATAACTATTAATAGAATAGAAAAGTTCATCAGACAAAATAAAAAAAATTGCAGAAAATATTATTAGTAAAAGTCATATACTGGCGGACATTAAATATATAAAAAATATATATATATGTACATATATATACCCACACACACAAAAAATTCCCATTTTTTATATTTAAAATATAATAAGATTACAAGTTAAGGAAATTTTAATATGTTCATTTATTTATAACAGTGCCGCGTAAAATGGTGTATAGGTGTAATTGAAGTTGGATTAGTAAGAATTATGTAATTAATATAATATTTTAAAACTGAATTTTTGCAAGGCACACTTTGATTTAAAAAATTATTTTGATATGAAGTGGAGATGAGCAAATACTTCACCTATTTCGGAGTGAGTGAGACGTGAAACAATGTTAATGTTTTTTTGTTGCTCATGTATGCATCTGACTGTTTTTACATTTTCAATGTGGACCTAGGAGCCAGCGTAGGCATACACGTGTTATAGACACCTCTTTAAATACGTGATAATCCATATAATTTGTTCACGCACCTTTACACGCACGCATAATGTTAGTAAATGCAAATTCTACTACCGACCATCACTGATAAAAAACGGCATAAGCCAAGAAACTTTACAAGAAAGCAAAACAATGCAATAAAGAATTTCAGAGATGGATACTTTAACCTGATAACTTTGCTTACGTTTCGATATAATGAGTCACAAATTTTTTTTTTGTGAATTTTATAGATTTATAAGAAATTTTTTTTGATTCCTAGTCTTACCTTATTTTTTATAGTGCCTAATATATTATACATCTTGTATATATATGTATGTACATGTGTGTAAATGTATTATTATCATAAATCTTTGATTTTGGTTAACTTTCAGATATAATAGGAAAATTGTCTAATGACGTACATACATACATATCCATACATACATACATATATATATTTTTAGCACACTAATATTTCTTTTTTAAAATTAGTAAAATATTTATATATGTATACTTTCTTATTATATCGAAGACTAATGTAATTGGATAATTATTAGTAAGTAAAATATTCTCATCCCTCCTTATGTTAATCTTAAGAAAATATACATCACAAAAATATTTGGGATAAAATAAAAAATGATGATAATCTATAAATTACTACATTAGAAAATAACTTGTGATTAATATCTTGTCACAATAATGTACCGCTTTTCGATAAGTCAACGGCGGATGAAATAATGTACTCGTAATGCATATACGCAGTTTAAACCGGGTTTTTAAAACTCCGTTTAATTGCCATTTTAATAAAAAAATGTGTACATCCCTGTAAACAAGTGTGGGTTCTTAATGGTGAACTCCATCAATGTTAAATCCAATATCTACTCAAATAAGAATTATTTCATATTCGGCTAAACGACAGAGAAATTGAATTCGTAAATCACTGCAACTGCAACTAATGTCAATATCGAATGTACTGCCGGTGTAACCAGGTGTATTTTTATTTTTCTATTCGATCCATATATTCTAAAGTTCTTTGGTGATTTTTGTGGGAAAAGAATTATTGGAGATAAAATATTATAAAATTGAATAGTTTTCTTTTTGTTCAAAACTTGCGATAAAAATTGATAAAACCAAAAAAAAAATAAAAATTGGTTAGGTTTTTTCAATATATGTAAAATCTAATATACGGAAGAATTTAAATGCAATCTTTCTTCTTTTAGATTCCCTAAATTATTTTATATATTTTATAATTTTAAGTTCGTCAACTACCTCAGCCGGTAAAAAAAACCAAGCACAGATGTGCTTCTTTTGTATCAGCAATTAAATGAAATATCATATTAACTTTATCTAGGTTTTTAAACTGCAAAAAAAACATTAATTTTTTCTACTTACCAACTAAACAGCGGTGACTTTGGGGTCATCCTGTATCTTTCCATGAATCTACAACGTAGATATCAAGTTCTGGATAAAAACGTCAGCCAATTTATGTTTAACTTTATTGATAATAAAATTTAAAAGAACTTTTGCTATTATTTTACCAATGCATCCATTTCGTTAGTGTGGCAACTACTAATGTTAAGAAAAGAAAAAATGCATCTGGCAACTCTATTTCTCTGTACACTTATTCTTCTAGCAATGTTTTATTTTATTACCTTTTCTGTGGCCGGCAAGAATTTCATCAAAGTTGATTGGAATTATTAACACTTAATTCTTAAAAAAAAGAAAAATTTATGCACTTTTGAATAACATTAAATTAGAGAGTTTGATTTTAAATTTCTATTAATTAAAAGTTGAATGTTAATTGTGAGAAAATATTAAGATTCGTTGAACAATTATGTGCGTGGTATTCTGGGTTTTTTCCATAGTGCCAGCTTAAAAAAAGTTTCATAATGAAAGAAAAATATTAATTAACTTGTTCAATTGTAAAGTTAAATAATTATAAAATCGTTCCGTGGTAGAAAAAATAATTTTTGCATACTAATGTGACATGGCTGCAACACTCTCAAATGTTATGTGTGGATGTGTACAAATGGCAAGTGGAAAAAGCCGTGGGTGCATGCATAGGCACGTAACATGTATGCATACACACAAACGTGTTGTAAACATGGCTGCCACTTATACAGGCATGTATGTATGGCTGGCTATATGTTTAGATGTTGGTTTATTAATATGCTTGCATCTTCATACATATGTATGTATGTATGGGTGGGTGAGTATGTGCCTCCAAGTGAATTGTGACTTCTTTAATTTTCGATTTCTTGCTAGATTGCAGCACTTGGCAACAGGTAGCAAATTTTGTTGGAGCAGTGTATTTCCAGAATGGTGAACCTGATAAAACGAATCATTAGTGCCTTTCAATAGTGTCTTATTAATGTGGGTTTTCATTTGCTCACATCTTGACTCTGTGCCCGGCCCCTTTTGCTTTGGAAGTGACTGTTTATTAAAGAAATTTTTTGAAGTCATTAAAATTTACAACTATAGTTCCTCTCTCTCCTAATAATCGGTTATTGGTCATGAGAATGAGACATTTTGCAAATCATGTGATCTTTTGAAAGATTAAAACGAAATTATATACTGAAGGCTTGCCAAGAGCTGCGTGGGATCGATTAATTGAACCAAAACTGAGAAAAATCCCGATACTTCGATTCACATCAGCAAAAATAATCAAGGTAAGTGGATTAATATTTAAGATTTTTCTAATCTGGTAATTTTTAAAATTTTTATGTTAATTTTTTTTTATTAATAATTAATTTTATTATTGGAATAAGACATTAGGCAGAAAATTTTACGTGACCACATTGCAAATGTGTATTTCTAGTTGTTTTTTAAATCCCATTGAATTTCCGGAAAAAGAATTCTTTTAGTGTCAAGTAGGCCGCTGCAGGGGGGCAAGGTAGAGTGTACTTGACCTTCACAGAATGTTAAGTAAATGTAATTGTGAGATTGTTGAAATTAATGCGATAAAAGAATTGTGGTGTTATGTGATCAATTTCGATGGACTGGAGTTTGAAAATGTTTTCAGAACTAATTCAACAATTTCACTGGCTTGTTGCAATTACCTACTAGGCAAATAAATATAAAATTTCTCCAGAAAGAATAATGTTGAGATCTCGAGTAGCAGAAACACTGTTGTGTAATTTTATTAAAAAAAAAGATTAACGGGGCAGAAGACGGCTTCAGCAACCTACGGCCGCTCTCCAGTCTTAAATGCGGTAAACATCAATGCCTCTTATATATCTCCATATGTATGTATAGCCTGCTATGTACATACATATTTAGCTGGTGGCTAAATTGAACAATTGAAGTATTGTCAGGTGAGTTGTGACACCATTTCAAATTTCTTTTCATTGTTATTTTTATTATTGATTCATAATGGAATAACACATTACAGAAATTACCGTCACCGTTTTTTATGTTGAAACGTAAAGCTGTGCCGGAAATTTCCATGACCACTTTGCAAAGTGTATTCCTAGTTCTTATTTAAATTCCACTGAATTCCCAAGAAATTGATTTCAATACAATATTAAAAATGCATTGAAATTGCATGTATGTATGTTTCACTGTGCAATTATATGTTGAATTGTACGCTTGTTGACATGATTAGGGTGCCAATTCTGATTAGCAATACGGGAGTGTACACGATCTAGAAGTGAATGGTTACATTTACTAGTTAGCAATTCCGAACAACGGAAACAGTGTTCTTGGCAGACCATTTATATTTGTATATTTTTTGACTTAATTATCTGTTGCCAATTTTAAGTAAGATGGATTCTCTCTGACTGGAAAATAAAGACTTTAGTGTTGACTGTGGTGCACCGGCTTCCAATTTTTTAATTACAATGCGGTTATTAGTGCCGTGTTTAGTAGAATTTGAAAATAGGTTTTAATTACGCTCACAAATCATACCTTCTTATTCATATTCTTATTTTATAGATATAAAATATAATTTTAGTATCCTTTGGAGGATCGTACGTGCTTTCGATGTTATACGATTTCCCAAGCTTTATGAAAATTTTTATAAAATGATAATTTTTTGATAAAAAAAAAATTATGTAATCGCATCAGATTTTCGTATTTATGAATCATGCGACTACGTAGTACTTGTGGTTTTTACGCACGTATTGCTTGTCAGTTGAAAAAGTACAAAGTATTGAGAGTGGCATGTGCGTGGTTTATAAAGTTTTGGTATATTTTTTTTGTTAATTCTTTAATTAAACTGTAACTGTAGTGACTTTTTATCAAAATGATACTTCAAGCGTAGAAAACTATAAAAGTCATTTTTTATAGGCATTAGTTGCGTATAAAAATTCGTAATAACTTTTAAAGCAAAAAAACTCTTAAAAGAATTATAGGAAATTTGAAACACATACACAAGGAAAGTATTCGGTAAATCTACACCAGTTGCCTCTGCAGGCATACATACGAGTTCACTTGGAATTCAAACTGTGAGTTCTAAATCAACTGCTACCACAACTGTGTGCTACACATTGTAGTATTTGCGTTGCCCAGCATGTTTAGATATGCTGCGCATTTTCAACATTGTCATGACCACAACATAACCAGCCCTTTTGATAAATATTTTCCACTCACAAAGATGACGCAACATTATGAATAAGTTATTAAAATTGTATTAAAAATTATAATGAAATTGAAATGAATAATCTAATTAATATGCATGTCAAGTGCTAATATGCATATTTTCAATACAATGAATTTTTCCTTTTAAATAGAGCGTTACGGAGCGTAAAAGTGAATTAAAAAGTGACAAGGAAATAAATGATTAAGCAGAAGGAATTTTTAAAAATTTAAAGATAATAATTGAATGATAAAAATTTGCTACATTTGAGTAAAAAACATACATGCGTTATTGAGAAGGACTATTAATGTCACTTGCCTTGACTTGTGACAAAGGCAATGGTAGTTCCTACCCATTGGCAGCATTGGAAAGACATTCTTAATATTGTTCTTATATTTTTATTATATAGTCCTGATGTTAAAAAAATGATAAGAATAATTAATGATATGAAATTCTGCTGAAAATAAGCAACCTTCTCATATGAAATGTGTATTATATTGTTTATTATAATCATCATATTCTCTGAGTTAAATCATCAGTCAATGACAAACGGGGGAAGGTGCGCTTTTATATCCTACTAGAAAATTTTGAAATTTTTCAAAATCACAACAGAAATGTCTCCAGCGATTGGATGTATTTAGTAAACATTAAAATTATGTAGCGTTCATAAAATACTATATTATATTCAGTATAAAATTGGTCGACGCACTTTAGACAGTTGTGCGTTCTATGCCACACTTGCTTTCCTTACTCTCGGCACTTTTTGCCCCTTATATATCGACAGGGTTAAGCATGATTTAGTTTCAGCAAATAATAAGCCGGCTTATGAAATGCAAAGCCGAGTTCGATATAGCTCACTATCTAATGCATGTCTCTTTGTGTAAGCTGCGCTGACCGGAAGTGCAATTGCCCATATCCGGAAGCGTACATCGAAGGTGGCACTAAATTCCTGTAACCAGAGTTGCTGGGCGTTTCCCAGTCAATTTCGCACACTAAACGAGCAAGTTTTGATTTTTTTATTTTGAACACTTTGGACTTTCGTTAGTTATTTCTAATCCGTTTTTCTGGTTTTGGGAAACATATTTCAAAAATTAACGCTTTCACGGGCCAAAATTTTTTTTTTTGATAGAGGAAAAGGAACGCCGTAATTGTGGATTTTTCTAAAACCTGTTTAGGTTGTTCCTTATCGGTTACTTACATCACGAAGATTTTGCATTTAATTAAACATAAAGTTGTCGCCAACTAGCGAAAACATTCAAGGAACAGCTGATTGATGATTATTTTTTTTTTTTATTTAATTGATGATTAAAAATTTTTCGATATCTTAATAAAAAAATAAATTGATATGATAATTGAAAATGTATGAAATTCTTATTTGTTGTGGCCTTAATTTGTCAACATTTACTAAAAGTGCAAGAGGCATCATATCGCGAATACCACTAATATTTATGATGTTCTGCTTAATAATAACAAAAAAAAAAAAAAAAAAAATAAAAAAAAATAAAATTAATGAAGATGCCACGATTTATATTCTTATCGTTTTATTCGATTGATTTATAAACTTCGATTACTGCGTTCAAAAACTTTTTTTTTTTGCTAGTTTATGTAAGACTTCTAATAGTTTCATTTAATTGATACATTTAAATGAAACAATTATTCTGTTTCCCAGCTGAAAGCCTTCCACTTTATTTAAACGTGAAGTTTCCAACTGAAAAATCCCAGTATAAAATGATGCCTGCCCACATTTTAAAACCAATAAGTGCTTCTCTGAGTCTACTTTCCTAACTAATCTCTGCAGCACATATTTGCACAAATAAATCAACAGCTTCGTCGTCACTAACACGGAATGACCCACTAAAGATGAATTGTATTGGCTGGGCTTTTGTAAATGGCTTTGTGTAGAGTACAATACGCGTAATCATTTATAAGTGTCTACTCTCTACTGACAAGTGATAAATGATTTAACTATATTCTTATAGGGAAAATATTATGAGTCATTAGCGATAATCTCTTCTGGTTTAATTACAAGTTCTGTTTCACTATGAAAGTAAACACACAAACTAAAAACTCTTCTAGTTAATAATGTTTTAGTTCTAAAAAAAAATTAAATTTAATCCAGCAAGAATTTTAGGACAATTTTTTTTGTTTGTTTTTCAACTAAAACAAACAGAAAAAAGGGGCAAAAAAACAAAAAAAAAAAAATAAAAAAAAATAAAAATGACAAGCCATCAATCATTTGGCTGGAACATGTTGGTATTTAGTTTAAAGTTAAATACAATTTTAGCTGGAAATTATGTTTTTAAAAAAATACTGAATTAAGTGGCAAGTGAAATTAATTATCTTCTTAGAAAGCTTTAGCTGGCTTGCATATTTTCTACCCTTCACAAAATTTTTTTATAAATTTGTATGAGTTCGTTATGGCTTTCGTGTAATATTAGAAAACTTCCTCAAAGGAAAATTTTAAATTTTTGAATTAGAATGGAAAACTAAAGGCATTTCGTACTAAATCTACTCGAAATGTCCTTTAGCCAAATACCATTAAAGGGAAAGCTGGTACTACATCTTTGAAATTAAATTGAATTATAGTTCCATGTCATATAAAACGGAAGGTTTGTCAATTGAAAAGCATTTTGCAGTAGTGCTTTGGCTGTTGATAAGAAATCATTGATATTATTAATTAGCGGAAAAGCTATCGACTTAAGTATAGACTAGAGGAGTATTATCAAGCCGATATCTTCTTCTTCTTCAACAATAACTTTGCTTAAAACAATTTATTTGTTTTTAATATGGCCGATACTATATTTTTTTGCCTGAAAGTTATCGCTTGTGAAAAAAGAAAATTATTTATCGATATGTTTTTAATATGGCCGTACTTAATAATTACCCTATATTTTTTTGCGTGAAAGCTATCGGCAGTGAAAAAAGAAAATTATTTATCGGAACCACTGAGAATGCTAATGACAAAAAATAGAAAATATTTAAATTTACTTTAAATAATTGCATTAGCTCTCTACTGCAGATTTGAACATAATTTTTAAACAATAAAAATTCAGTAAACAATTTAAATTATTGTTCATTTAGACTGGAATCATAATTGTTTTGTGTGTCCTCGTTCTATAACGAATCAGCTGTTTTCTTTCTCAGCAATTAAAAATCTTGTTCTGCTACGAATCAGCTGTTTTGTTTCTCAATCGCAAATGCGTATTTCCGGGCTTTTACTTTTACATTCTTTGGTCCGTAGACGTATAAAATTCCGAGTTCTTAAGTACTGTAAACTTTTGTAAATAAAAAAAACCAGTGGAATAGAATATTTAATTTTTTTTTCGGCTACAGAAAATGTGATTTCTATAAAATAAATTTTTTTAAACTCAGCCGATTGCTTAGCAGAAGTAGATCCTAATTGCTCCAGAACAGAAGGCCATTGGCCGAATTTTAGTGAAAACAATTTCTCTACAAAAGATAATTTGTTTAATTAGAATAAATAATTAATTATAATATAATAAATAATTATAATTACGTGAACTTTGTGTCTGAACGTGAACATTCTATAACATTATAAATAATGCCCTAAGGAAGCTTACGCGAGCTAAGCGCAGTATCGAAAATTAAAAACAAAAAAAAAAGAGGTTAAGCTCAGTTTAAAAATAACATAATTATAATAAATAAAAGTAATGATGCAAATGCGTTGTAATTCTCGTATTCTCATTACGTTTGTGGTACTACAAATGTGTTAGGCTGGCCCGGCCTATTAGCTATAATTTTCTGTGCTGGGGTTTGACTACTTTCCAAATATCAGACTGCTGGTGGGTTGTGTCACAGTTAGATCTTCCAGTTTACAATTATTTTTACTCTGTTTTAAAAATCGTATTTTCTTTAATTGAGTTTAAAATCATTTTTTTAAAAATATTACTTCTTTTCCTTCACCATTTCGCTCTTTGATTTTTGTAAAACTTTATTTAAATATTTTTATTTGATGTGTATTTTCATTTGAGCAAAAAGGTTTTGTTTTTATCTTTCAATACTTTGCCAAGTTTTGGAAATTATTTCAAAATAATCATAATTTATTAAGAGCCTTTTTTCATAAACTAATATAGAATTTAAATATTTGAATAAAAATTTTTTCTCTGAGGAAGCTTCTTTAGTTGGTAGCGAAATATTTAAGGAATAAAAGAAAATAATTTTTATAAAAAATATTTCAAACTTAATAAAAGGAAATGAGAATAAAATAAAAGATTGCAACAAACAAAAGCCAAATTTTATTTCTAATAAAAACAAATAATTCTTGAGCTTTTTATGGCTCATTTGGAGTCCTTGCTTACGAGACTGGAAAATAAATTTACATATTTTTCTATATACATATTTTTTTAACATTTTATAAATTCTTTTAATAATAATTTTTAGGGTGTAAATGGTTCGTTCTAGACTCCTTGTTTTAATTTTAAGTTGAAAATTATTTAAATGTAGTCGCAACCCATTTTGGCATGCCTTGACGATGGCAACATGCAAAACTTGCATTAATTTAATTTTTGACGCGTTCTTTTTACACGCCGTTCCCTCTCCCGCTATTTTCAAACAATAATAATAATAACAATAATAATGTCTCTGTTGGCTTTTTGGTTAAGCGCAGTTCGTCATGCTTTGCCGTTGTTAGGAAAGCAAGGAAGATGTAGATGAGAGCAAAAGCCAACAAGAAATGATTATTAATGGTTTTGACAACAAATACTAAAGACTTATTGATGTTCAAATGAAGATAATAGCATTTTTCATTTTTTCTTCATTATAAACCGAATGAATTTTTTTAAAATGAATTTTGAAAAAAATTGTTTTTGTTTTTGGTTGCGCTCTTAAAGTCGAGTCTTTTGGTATGGGGTAAAACGAAAATGTCAAGATCAACTGATAAATATCTTTAAATTTTATTGAGGCATTAGCGAGTGAGTGAGTGAGTGGTTCTGCTGGCTGCAACAAACCAAATTATTTGATGTTTAAAATATCAGATTAAAATGTAAGATTTTAAAAGACGTGCTCTCGGTTTCCTAAAGATGGTTAATGTTGGTTCAATGTCTGCTGGCAACTGTCAATATTGTTTAATGTGGGAATATGAAAATGTGATAATTGAAATGCCTGCAGTTTGATAACTGAATGAAAGTTTAAATCCATATTTCTTTTAACCCAAATCTGGTCTGTGAGACACATTTTTGTGTTTGCATTTCTATATGTAAATAAGGAATTGTGTTACATATGATAATGATTTTTTTCATATCTTCTGCAAGATTTGGTAAAAAAAAAGGATAAAAATATTGTTTAATTCCATATTATTCCATATTTTGTAGGGCCAAAAATCTCGAAAACTCTACAGAGAGAGTAGTTGCAATAAGACTTATTCCAAAAATGAGGTTTCGGATTGCGTAAGCTTTTAAGTAAAACATTTACAAGATTTAAATGAGTTACAAACAAAAATGTTTCGAAGTGTGGTCAAAATCTTCGTAAGGCCATCTAAAATTTCTCTAAAGTAAATAAAATATATATATTTTGATATAACAAATGCAATTCAGAATGTACCGAATTCCTCGGTTGCGGCATATCCTTTTCCTTATTTATTTTAAAACTTCAAAGTTTTAGTAAGTAAGTAATTACGTAATTTGTTACGTCAAACCACATAACATATACATATATATTTACCTACGTATTGTTTCAGATTGTTGAATTTTAATTTTTAAAGTATAACTTTTTCGATCTCAATTTTATATCTTTTTAAAAACTATATATTATTTTTTTATTTTTAAAAGTATTAATTCAAAAATTTAAATCCTATATAAAAAAACTTTTAGTTTTCAATTCAATTTTAGTCTTTTCAATTTGAGCAATGGATTATTATGATTTTTATTTATAATTTCATGAATTTCTCGAAAAATTTAGTGTGCATTTACTTGCAATTATCTATATAATTTTAAAGTTAATAATTAATTAATTATTATTAATTCTATTTGTTGGGACACGTTTGGAAATTCTGAATAAAAAAGTTTTTCATTAATTTTTATTTTCTATTTGAAGTTTAAAATTATTTATTTTTTTATTATTATTATTATATATTTTTTTTTATTATTTACCTCTACGTATCGTGTAGTATTGTATCGAAATATTGGATTCTGTAATAAATTTTTACGTAATTAGGGATATACAACTTTTTTCTAGCATGATATAATTTCTTTTCGCTCTTGCTTTATTTTGTTATAATATTTATTACTTTCAATTCATAAAATTCCAATACCGGTGTTTGTTTACTGTCGCGCTCATTTGCTGGTTTTAGTTGTGCTGCTCACTCAATTGTGTTAAATGTTCAACAGTCTGTACCGTAACATAAATGACTGCTGCTGTAGAGTTCAAGTAACATTTCAATTGTGCATAACAGAGGACTGTTAATGTGCCGTTGTGTCTTTTTAGCAACGGTTAATCGTATTGGAAATTCTTCTGCTAAATCAACAAACAGTTGTAAAACGTACGTTTATGCGAGAGGATGTGAAATACGCATTAAATAACGCCGCGTTGTTAACATTAATTGATAACAAGTTTGTGTGTTGCGTTTGTTTTAGTAAGAAAATAAAAAAAATGTTTATTTATTAAAAGCTAAAAAAAAAATTGAGAAAAACGTAAATAATGCTTTACTTATTCAAAGGCTTCAAATTCAGAGTGGAAATAGAATCTCAACTATTTAAATGAGCTTTTAAAAGAAATTGTATCGTTTAAATATGCACATGCTTAACTTATAACGTGCTTTTCTTTCCAAGAAAAGCGAGAACTCTTGCCAAGTTTTAATTACGATACCGCTTTTTAAAACATTAAAAATTAAATTGAATTAAATTAAAGGCATATTTGTACACAAAAAGAATTAATTTTAAACGGGGGCAGTGTAACAATTTAAGATAAATATCAGACGCATCTACTACCCTCCCTGTAAACATTTCAAGGGAAAGTAATAAAAGCATAGAAGCCATAAAACCCTTAAAGATTGTAATCGTGTTAAAGAATGTTGTTATTTTAAAATAAACATCCCCATCTAAAGGACATCTTGTAAAAGTTGTAAAGTTATGTTTACTGTCCTTAAGCCTCACCCGGCTTCCAATACACATATTGTTGTGGAAAATGCATGCATATAAATAATAACGGTACTACTGAAAGCACTCTCCGCAGAAGAGTGCAAGATTAATTTATACGCTACTCTATCATTGTTATCTTACACACACTAGCAACCACACAGCATCGTTATATTACAAATCAGCATCATGTTTATCACTGTAACGGCGATAATGTATTGCAATTTATTTCCTTTATGCCATTTAACTAGTGATTGACAAAAAAATAACCGTAACGAAAACACATTCGCATTTACAGATTTATCTATATTGTGTTAAGTAAACGAAAAAAGTATCTGTTATAAAACACAACCAAGTTAATGCCGACAAGCAAATGAAATTTCTCTTAACTGTGATTGATTGTTGAATAACAAAAATAATTTGGCCACGAATTATGCACGTTACAAATTCATGTTTCCTCTGAAATCAAAATAAAACAGATAAATTTTAAAATCAAACAGAATGAAAATATATATATATTTGTAATATTGAATGAAATTGTATATTATTGTGCATTTGGATATGTTAAATCAATTAAAACATTTATTTAAGGATAAATTAATGCGCACAACAAATACCGGCTGGCTGGCTATCAATAAGTAGGATTTTATTGGCATTAGAAATCGAAATCATTGAGGATTATTTTGTTTAGCAAAAAGGTATGTTGGAAATTAATGTCCTTTAATATATATAAAATATTAAATATTATTATATTATTATTTTATTAAATAATAAAATATTGAAGGGATTTATTACAATCGGAAATTTGTGGGTTTGGCTGTGTAAGGCGGTTATTAGATTTAGAAAAAATTATTAAGACTTCGACACTTGACAATGTCCTTATTTTTACAATAAAATTTAACACAATGAAATCCTTCTTGAAACTAATTACGTATCAATTTGTTTTCAAATATTTTATTTTTCAACACTACTATATTTTTTTAGGGCCGTTTTACTTAAGGAAATTTCCCACGACCTGTTTTGTTTTGTATGGACTAGATGTCTAGAGAAACAGATGGAGTTCAAGATGTTACAATGTAGTTTTGTTACAACTTTTGACTGCGTTTACCAAATGGAATTTTTCACAAAATTGCAAAAGTGCAATTTTTTTTGTATCGGCAGCTTTAATGTGAGTTAGAAGAATTTTCAACCGTTTTCTTCAATACCCCTTTAAATTCAATGAATCGTTGGCTTGCAGATTTGATGGCAATGTCTACTTAGTGCATCCTGTCAGAGTTGGATAAACCGTTTTCTTTAATACCCCTTTTTAAATTTGTGCCGCTTTACAAAATGAAATTTTTTTTTGGCACTCAGCTGCACTCAGCAAAATTGGCTTTTTAAAAGACTAAAACAGGGTTTAGAGTAGAGGCCGAAATAGTTCTTTAGATAACTTGAATTTTAAAGGACATTTGTGCGATTTGTGCTTTCAGAGTTACATGTTCCTATAGACTCAAACAGGGAGATTTTTCACAACTGTTTTTTTATTGGTTTGACTGTTTTATGTTCGTGCTTTCATTGCATTCATAGACATTGAAATACTTAGAAACTTTAAAATCGGTAGCAAATATTTATTTCATATGGTAAACGCAGTCATACAGTGTAAAAGTTGCCACTTTCAACACTATTCTAAAATACGATTAGCTTACTAAAGGCGAAATTTAAAGTAGATGCAAAGTCGAAGCTGAATATGTGAAGAAAAATTAAAGTTTTTTTTTTGTAATACTGTCAAGCCAGATGTCAACGAGGAAAATAGAAAATTGATAAAAAAAAAAAATATTTCCTTAAAAATTTAAAAAAATCTGCTCTACATTTTTTAAATTAAATTTTTATAAATTTCTGCTAAATATTTATAAAAATAATGTTGTGCAAAGGAAAATTGATAAAAATATTTCCATTTTTGTTTTGCTTTTTATAAATAAAATTATTTTATTTCTTAAAAAGTCTGTTGCAAGGAAAATATGCTTTTTTAAAAAATAATATTTAAATTAGAAAATTTTTTGTGGCGTTTCCTTATTTGTTGTTCCATTTTGCAATAATTTTTAATACATTTTATGGTCACCATCGTGCTTACTATGAAACACTCTGTATCTAAGACTGTATACAATAAGTATTGTTAATAATGTAAAAAAAAAATTATTGATCATTTAGAAAAAAAATATGGAAAAAGTGATTTTAATTTTTCCTCAAAAGAACACCCGCGGGGCTGAAGAATGGCATTTTCTCTTCTATTCTTCTGTTATTTTTTCCTGTTAGTTTGTGATAAAGAAATTTAAATGTTTTTGGGAATGTCGTAGTTTGCTTTTAAAGGTCTGCTGTAATTGTGCTTTAGTAATTCTCAGTTGGTTTTTGCAAAATGATTTTTTTTTTTTTTTATTTTTTTTTTTTTTTTTTTTTTTAAATTTGAGAATTTTAGAAATTGAAAAACTCAGTTTGGCTTTAGTATTGAATTTCTTAAATCTGATTTCTTAAATCTGTAAGTTGTGTTAACTTTTTTTTTTTTTTTTTAAATAATTTTTATTTTGTTTATGGTTTTTTGCTAAAAAATTATTTTTGTTTTTAATAACTTTACAAATGTTGCATTCGAGAAAAATTATCTAAAATGTGGAAACTTTTTTCCATTTCGAACTAAAAAAATTTCTAAAAAAAAATATTTTCTCATAGTTGGAAATTTAATTTTTTTTTATTTAATTTTGAGAACTTTAAAAATTTAAAAACTTTAATTAAAAACTATAATTTTATCTTTCTTTACAATTTGAGCAATAGATTCTTTAGCTTATTTATTTATATATAAATCAATATTTGAACTATGGTGAGCTTCAATATGGTGAGCTTCTTCGGGGAATTACCTGAACTAAAAATAGTATAGTGGTAAAAATAAAATATTAAATAGCTTAAATAAATAAAAATATTTAAAAGTATTTAAAAGTTCTGCTTCATTCTGGTAATATTTTTCACTCGATGTTCCACTTAATAAAATATTTGATAATAAAATATTTGTATTATAAAATAATATGTATCTTAATAATAATCTTTATAAATATAGTTTTGAAATAAAATGCTGGAAAACTCACTTGGAATTTAATTCATTAAATTTTTTTTTACTTTTTAAAATTTTCCTAATTTTTCAACAAAAATAGAAAAAAGAAAATAAAAGCAAAAGAAATTATTCAAGCTTTCCTGATCTTTTCAAAACATCCTTTTCAATTTAAGGAGTTCCAGCATTTGTATTTATCTTTTATTTTATTACACTTCCAAACTAAAAGAGGGCACAATAAAAGTTGCCCACAATTGCCTAAAAGGTTTAAAATAAATATTTTTTTTTTTTGCTTTTTAGTATCATTCCTTTGAAATAATTTTGCAATAAATTTTATATATGATGGTACGGGGCCATATAAAATTATCCTATCAAATATTTGCCACGTCTAGCCACAACTTCACTTAACTAAAACTATTAATAAGTTATTGCTTTTGTTTTATTTAGCTCTCCCTCTACTTTGAAAACCCTTTTAAAAGTAACCAAAAAAAAAAAAGAAAAAAAGATCTTTAAATTCCCATAAATTTTAAACTAACAAACAATTCTCATACATTTGAACTTTATTAGTTTCTAATAATAAACTTAAAGTTATAACTGCTTATCAAACATAAACTCATTTTATTTATCAAATTTTGTTATTATTTAAATTAGTTTCTATGATATTGTAATATTTTGGTACAGCAGTTTATTAGGGTGATCTCAATTGAGAAGATTTGTCTAAAAAATAACTATTCCATAACTTGGAAATGCGTAGTCAATAAAAATTTCCACAACGAGTCATATAAATTGTGCAAAAGAATAATGAAAATGAATGAGAATTATAATTAGTGGGTTGAAACTTCAAAGCTACGAGCCATTGCTTTTTATAGAGTTCCGTTAAGATGTTAATGTGATACTGCTGAAAGAGGTGTAGAAGCGTTCCATATCAATTCCCTGTTTTTCGCTTTTATTTTAATAGAATGAGCAGACTTTCTTTTCATTTTTAAATAATATATAATATATATTATAAATCTGCAAATACCTCTAGAAATCGTTTAAGGCCCTCTAGCCGTCTTCAAATTAATATTATTCCCTCATATTTTAAAATTTCCAAATCAAAATTCTTTTTTTAATATTTCAAAATTAATTTTTTTATCAAGAAATTTTAATTTTTACTAAGAGGACCATTAAAGACTCAAAGCACGAAAGGTGTTTCCGAATATGTGGGAAAAGTCATTTGCGAACTTCGTGAAGTTTCATTTTATTTCTTATATTTTAATAAAATATATATGTTTGCCATTTTGCGACGATAATGTATACTTTATTTGGAGTATTAACTCTTTGATTTGAGGAAGTATTTATATTTTTTCCTAAGACCACAAGTCGAGAGATTATCCCTATACCGCCAATGACAGAATATAACATTTGTTATAAATTCAGTTTCGTATCAATAGATCTCTGTTAAAAAAGATGGTCCGTTTGGTTGGATACAGTTATTGAAATTTCTAAATATATAAATTCTAAAGGAGTTACGTTCTACAGATATTTTCGAAGCCAATTCAATATGCATATATGTATAAAAAGTATCGTTTTTATATGTTTATACATTTTTTTCCTGCAGTGGTTTCTTTATTTGGAATATGCTCTTTTTGACCTCTGTTGAAACAGCTGGGTTGTTTTAG
The DNA here is from genome assembly GCA_963402855.1 of Ormia ochracea. Classification (NCBI taxonomy): domain Eukaryota; kingdom Metazoa; phylum Arthropoda; class Insecta; order Diptera; family Tachinidae; genus Ormia; species Ormia ochracea. The sequence goes on along the minus strand of OY727109.1, from coordinate 7,176,567 downwards.
TCATTTTACAACAGCAGCTGTTTCTGTTAAAACAGCTGTTTTTGACAGACGTATAAATTTATTTTAATTTACTTCGAGGCTATTGCTAATAATAATAATTAATTATAGGCTTTTTATAATTCCTGTATTAATTCTTTTTATCTCAAATTGCAAAAGTTAAAAAAATGTTTGGCAATTTTTAAATTCATTGCCTTGACAGAGAAAAACAGCTGACTATTAAAACAGCTGTTTTTATGGTTTTGTTGTCTAATAATATTTAATATTCTTTTTTTTTTTTTAAATTTTTATTTGGGGGTGTTTCCTACACAAGGAAATAATATATTTGAATTTTTTAATATCTCTATCTCTACATATCTAGAAATCTCTCTCTATATATATAAAAATCCCTATATATCTAGAAATCTCGCTGTATATACATATATAAAAATGACTTGTATGTTCGTGATCGATAAACCCAGAAACTATTGGACCGATTTTTACCATATTTTATATGCATGAGGAGTGTTTTTGTGTAGTTTCAGTGTTTCGTCCTACAGATGGCGCAATATTTAGTTTTTTTGTGTTTTGCCCGATGGAGGTTAGCGCGATAACCCTGTGATCTGCTTCGCTGAAAGCGTTGGGTGCTTAATAGGCGTTATTATATTATAAATAACTAAAAACACAGATTTTGAAATTCTCAGAGAGGCAGTTCAAAATAAAAGAAAAATTTGGGGCAGCAACGCGGACAGGCCTTAGCTAGTATATATAAAAAAGAGAGAAAAAAAGGGCCTTGAGCGGGAAGGTATTAAAATATTTCAAATTTGAAAAAAATTTAATTTTTTATTGGAAATTTTAAAATTTAATTTGGTTAATTGTAGAACTGCTTGTATACAGTGCCAAATACTCTCGATTGCGACCTTCCTCTTCTCAAAGAGACCTTCCTTCGGTTGTTACCATGTTTTGAAAAACACACTAAAATAGAAAAAAAAACAAAAGGAAATTCCCATAAATCTTGGTGAGTAGTAGTTTACCATTTAATGTTGTGAAATTCTTGTAGATCCATCGGCTTTTTGAAGAAGTAGAACTCCTGCTTGGGCCCTTTTTTCTCACTGACTCCAGCAACCAGTGTTTACAATTGTTTTTCATATTTAAAAATCAAACCACTTGACATTGATTTTGCCTGTGAACAACTAAAAGTAGGTGAGTGCTTTGAACACTGCCCATTAAGGATTTTTTTTTTTTTTTTTTTTTTTTTTTTTTTTTTTTTTTTTTTTTTTTTTTTTTTTTTTTTTTTTTTTTTTTTTTTTTTTTGAGGCCACTTCATGAAGTGAATACGATTCTGTGGAATCAACACAACATAAACATGTTGTGGCAGACAGCTCATCATGGCTGTGGCTGCTCAACGTGAAGCACAAAAATTACTTTTAACAAACAGTCAGCAAAGAAAATTAATATTTTCTTAATCAGTGCCTGGCTGGCAGTATTATTAAGACATTTCTCAAGTAATCTTGCTTACCTTACTTTGGAGCACTTGAAATAATACGTTAAGAAAATAAGAAAAGAAAATTTATACAAAAAAGAAAGAAAAAATAAAATAAAATAAATGTGCTGCTGATACAGATTTAGACATTTACATACTCGTGGGGAAACGAATAAATAAAACAATTTCATAAAAGAAATTGAAAAGCATCGAAAGAAACGTTTTGTATCTTAAAAATCTGTGCTCTAATTAACCTCTAATAAACTCAGCATATAAATTTCTATATTTCAAGTGGTTTCCTTTTTTGCTCCTTTATGCTTTTTGAAAAAAAAATCTTTTTTTCTCTTTTAATTTGTTTCTTTTTGTTTTTAATTTTTTCTCTGCTTATTTTTCTTTCTATTATTTCATTAAACTTAAATTTTTTCCTTTGGCATGCTTAAAAGGTACATGTGTGGCTACGAGGATGATCGCTCATCTGTCTAAGTCTCGGAAGCAGTCCTTGCAGTCTTTGCTCTTTACCTGTCTTTTGGTTTGCTAATGAGGGGCTTTTGAATTTTTTATATTGCAAAGGAGGAGGCATCGCTAAATATCAATATCCTTTCTACGTGAATTCGCTTCCGCCGTATTGCGTAGGGTAAAAACATTTAAATATTCTCTCAGTGATAAGAAATCATTGCGGTCATGTGGGCGCTTTTCTTGTATTTTACGGCGATTTTTTTCAATTACAAATTTTTTGTGGTTTTTATATCGCTTCTTGGCCTACGCCATTTTGTAGGAAGACACATTTTTAATAATGCTTTCAATGCTAAGAAATCAGTGTGTCCAATTGAAGTTTTAGAAAAGGGTGTTTTTTTAACGCTTTTTTCAATAAATACAAAATATTGTTTGAAATATGAACTTATTGCCATGCAAAGTCTGCAACATATCACGACATTATTTAGTAAAATGCTGGGGGAAAACAAAGTAAATTTATTTATTTATAACAGAGTTGTATTTAATATTCAATAATTTTAGTATGACTATGGTTTTGATGGTAGACTTTTCTGAATGAAATGGCTTTTTTATAAAATGCAAACTTTATTGATTTTTTTTGGAAATTTAGGTTTTTTTATTTTTTTTTAATTTTTTTTTTTATAAATTTTTTATTATTAAATAATTTGATTGTAAACTAGCAAACATATAATGTAAAATTTTAATATTATTTATTGCATTTAAAGACTGCATTTCGTACCCTCTTTAAGTACTAATTTTACCCTTTTTAATGTATTATTTGCAAATCGAATTAATAAGATTACTTTAGTTTATTTTTTATAATTTAATTTTTTTTTTTTTTTAATTTTCTTGTGATTATTTTACAATTTTTGCCGCTTTTATCTTTTTTTTTAAATTTGCAACACTGCCAGAAAACATGGCGATTTGGCACTTTTTATACGATTCATTTTAACGATTTTTCTAAAACTTTAAAGTATTCTTAGCATTGTCGTCATGCGTTAATGCTTTATATGACATATTTGATGCTCATGTAATGAATAATGATTTCGTTCTGTTGATCTTATAAAACTTTTTATAATTCTTGTATCGATATTTATTTTATCTAATATGGCAAAGTTTAACTTTTATTTTTTTAAATTTTTAATTTATTTTCTTTGCGGAGACCAGAGAAATTTTTCATTGTTATTCGTGGCAAATATTCTGGATTTTCGGACACAGAAGCAGTATAGAACCTTCTGAGAATAATACTTTTAACGCTTTCTGTGACATCAAGTTAATAATCAAATAAATTTAAAAGATATAATTTTTTTTTATCAAGGTAAAAAATTAGGTCTACATGCTGAACAGGGATTCACCCCACATAATCATCTGTGGGATTTCTCTGTCTTCTTAAAGAGTCCAAATGAAAATGGCCGGCTGGTAAAATTCTTTTCCCAGTTGCTTGTTCGGAAAGCATTTGTTGGGAATTTGTATTTGTATCTAAATAAAAGTGAAATAAAATTAGACTTGCACTTCCTGGCCTTCATCCTCAATTTATATATTTAATTTCCGGCCTTATAAGAGTGAATAATTTTTTCCTGATCAACTATCGTTTACTATGAGATAAAAATCTGTTTATATATAATTGTGTTCAATGAGTTTTAATTTTTTTGATTAAGTTCCTACTGATCAGTGTCAATTAAACTTTGTAAGTTTTATCCATAAGAAATTATTTGCATTATCTTATTGGAAAAGCTTTCTTGATGAAAGCTTTTGGTTTCACATCTTTTATAAATAAGACTTCCTGTTTTTAAAACTTTTTGGCCGACTTTTCGTAAATGTTTCGTATGTATTATTTTATATTTCAATTAATTTTTTTATTAATAATTTCAATTAATTTGTTGATTAATAATTTCAATTAATTTTTTGATTAATAATTTCAATTAATTTTCTTATTAATAATTTCAATTAATTTTTTCATTAATAATTTCAATTAATTTTTTGATTAATAATTTCAATTAATTTTTTTATTAATAATTTCAATTAAGGTTTTTGATAAATAATTTCAATTAATTTGTTGATTAATAATTTCAATTAATTTTTTGGTTAATAATTTCAATTCATTTGTTGATTAATAATTTCACTTAATTTGTTGATTAATAATTTCAATTAATTTTTTGATTAATAATTTCAATTAATTTTTTGGTTAATAATTTCAATTAATTTGTTGATTATTAATTTCAATTAATTTTTTGGTTAATAATTTCAATTAATTTGTTGATTAATAATTTCAATTAATTTGTTGATTATTAATTTCAATTATTTTTTTGATTAATAATTTCAATTAATTTTTTGGTTAATAATTTCAATTAATTTGTTGATTAATAATTTCAATAAATTTTTTGATTAATAATTTCAATTAATATTTTGATTAATAATTTCAAATAATTTTTTTATTAATAATTTCAATTAATTTTTTGATTAATAATTTCAATTAATTTTTTGATTAATAATTTCAATTAATTTTTTGAATATTTTTTTTCAATGTTGTTGGTTTTCTCAGTAATTTTCCATGGTTTGATAAATTGATGTCAATGTAGTAAGCGAGATCGACTTGGTTTACAAGCACGTTGGTGGGACCACTTTTCATAAAAAATCGATTTATTAAACTTTTTATAAAACACAATTATATTTTACGATTTTTTCTCAAGTTTTTTTTATAAAAACAGAATGTGATTCCAAGAACTGGACTTCAAACTACTGACAAGCAACAGAGACTATTAAAATACATAAAAAATCAATTTTCTCCTTTGTAACTACCCTCGCATAGTAGTATTTATACGTATGTAAGAGTAGTTGTTTGCTCATTTCTTAATTGCATTTTTCTTTCCATGTTAGTCTTTCCATACATAATTTTCACTTTTCAATGCTTTACTACCTGATACTAATTATTTGCCAGTTGTTTTACTCTCGTACGTGTATAAAAAATTAATAATAAAAAAGAAAAACACTTGAACTAGTTTTATTTATGAGCAGTAACTACCACACAGCATTAAGTTTTATGTTTCCCCTGTTGCCTTTGTGGGCTGTTTGTTGTTTTTGTAAACTTTTCTAAAAAGGTTTATATATTTTTTTTCCCACTTCCCCTTGTGGCAGCCACTTATGGCCTCAGGCTTATTTGATGTAGCTTTTTTAAAGTATTTTTTTTTTTAAATTCATGATTACTCTTTAAAAAAAGTACGCATAAATATTGTGCCTGCATGATGGCATCAAGTGTTCTGTTGTGATGAGTGGCTGCATAAGTGACGCTGGCTTTAGTAGTTCGTTCTGTAAAAGGTCCTTAATGCGGGTGGGTTTCTCAAAGGTCCTTTGGCGTAGGAGTGTTTTTTTAGCATTACTAGAGTGCAGGAGTTCATAAACTTGGCTATAAAAACAGTGTTGGGCCAAAAAACTTACGAGACCTTGACTGGCTTTTAAATGGTTATTGCGTAAAATTTATTTTTAACGTTTAAAATATTGGCTTGAACTTACGCTAATGGCTTCCAGCAACGTTGCAGAAAATTATTTATAAGGCATTTGCAATTTCTTGTCGTTCTTCTTTTTTTGTGCCAAAATTGATTAGGAATTATTTTTTTGGAAATCTATTAAGGAAAGGGGGCATTGCGCAGAGTTTGGCTTTAAAAGATTTGATTTGAGACTGGAAGCTGATAAAAAAGGAGACAATACTGCCTTAAAGTATTTTGTGGACTAAATTCTCTACAAGGGCATTGCTGTCACCGACGTGACCGTGTCATTTCGCACGAAAACAAAAAGTTCGTTTTTCGCCCAACTCCTTACATCCTCCTCGATTTCCTCCTTAAGCACAATTTCAAACTTGAAAATTCGATAAGAAATAAAAAAACTTGACTAAAAAAAAAGTAAAAAAGATGCTCGATTTGATGGTACCCTTCTTCTGGAAGTCAGCCTTTAATGGAATTCCAAATTTTTTTGAGCGGAACTCGCGTTTATATTACTTTTACTAGTCAATTTTTTGTCTTAAAATACGAGTATATTTCTTATATATTTGCCAGTAATTAAATAACACAAAAAATTGCGATTTTGGTAAGGTAGCTACCTTAGTGATTTTTAACCGCCAGACTCCTTCCGTTCTCATTAAATATCTCCTTTAATTGAATTCCAAACTTAAAAATACGTTAAAATGATAAAAACTTAACGAAAAGTAAAAAAGATGCTCGATTTGATGGTACACTTCTTCTGGAAGTCAGCCTTTAATGGAATTCCAAAGTTTTTTATATTTTTTTGAACACACTACGACGTGTGCCAAATCTTTTGCTAATATATTAAAGGGATCATTCTAATCATTCTCAGAATGATTCCTTGGGTTTATCTTTTACTTTTCTGCTCGTAATGGCCCACTGTGCCTTTTACATATTTCTGTTGTTTTTCCTCAAGCTGATAATAAAGGAATATAATAATTTATCGATATCCTTGTGGGTTGGCTTGAAAAGAGAATAAGTCCCAATTCCCTGTCTAAACGATTTAATATTAAAATAAATGCAGCCCTTTAAATAAGTCATCCTTAGCAGCCCTCTACTTGTGGACTTTTACACAAGTTCACCAATTAAGAATTCTGTACTTGTTCGTATGCATTTGATTTATTAGTTCTTCAAATCTAATAAAACAGGAAACCTTAAATATTTACCTGAATGAATTTGATGTACTGACGACTGACTGCTTTTTAATATGCCACCAATAAAAAATATTATCAATTTTCTGCTTACAGTGTAAACAACACTTTTTTTTTTCTGGAGAATCAAATCCGTTATTAAATGCCCGCAATTATTATTCTCCGCTCTCAAAATTTTATTACTTTTCTTTTATTTAACTGGCCATAACAACACACAATACTCACACACACTCACACACAGTATGACATCGTAACTAATGCGAAGAGAAATGCATAAACACATGCACGACTGAATGCGAGTGTGTAAATATTAAAGCCTTCTACACACATGCAGGAGTATTCGGGTATTAACATTTAAAACGAGCAAAGCAAATAGGAAAAATTAATGTAAGCATACACCTCAATAAACAAACACTGTCGGTTTGGCTAAAAGTTGTTTAAAAAAACGTAAAGAGGGGGGGGAAAAAGTAATACAAGCAACTACGACGTCAATGTATAATAAACATGCGAACATGAATTGCATTTCACGCCGTATAATTAGTCACGTAGTGCATGCACTCGACGGCCAGGTTGCTTGATGTTAAAAATTTTAACACCCAAAAAAAGAAGAAAAAAAAAAAACAGCAACAACAACAACTCGCACGTTAGAAATATATTTATTTAAAACCAACAGAAAAAATTACTTCATGTATTAAAAAGTAAATAAATATTCAAAGTCATTAAACGACTCAATATCGAATGATGAGCCTGACTATACGAGCCACAGATGCAAATGCAGATGTTAATAGTGCTGCAAATGTATGTGTGCATGCATGAGGAGAACGTTATTGAACTCATAATTACATATTGAAGGAAAGCTGTGGAGGAGAGAGTGAGATAGATGGCGAGAGGGTGTAACAAAAATATAAATGCCAGGAGATGATTGAGCCGTATTTATATTTATTTATCTATTAGTTTTTAGGTGCAGGTCAACCACAAGCGCACACAAATTGGGTTTGCTTATAAATGAATGTGTATGCACTGCATATTGCACTCACACCTCTGCAGGATGTCTATTAATACGAGTATGCTGTTATGGGCTGTTCGATAATTTTATGGTTGCTTTTAATTATAACAATTTCTAAGAACGATGACTACTAAATATGACTTTGATAATGTTGTAAAAGGCACTAATTGTATCAAATTGCTATAGACGATATTTTAATTACGTTAAAAGCGCACAAATGATAAATAATTTGCAGCTAATTAAATTGGAAATTCCTAATGACCCGACAAGTGTCCATTCGTTCCCCATACAAAATACTTTCTCATATAAATTTAAACACCTTTTTTTTCAAAACACCTTTTTTTTCAAAATACAGTAAAGTTGCAGAAATATTAACAAATTTTTTTTTTTAAATTCGTATTCTAAGACGTGAATAAAGCTTGCAAGACTCTAAAGGTAAGATTAAACGAGTCAAATATTTGACATAAAATGTTTGAAATGAAACGATATAAATTTTACTTTAGGTCAAACTATATTTTTGCTCTATATATTCCACCAGGTCAAAAATTTGACGACAACTGGTTTGATCAAATACAGTCAAATAGAATGCTCTATATATTCCACCAGGTCAAAAATTTGACGACAACTGGTTTGATCAAATACAGTCAAATAGAATTTACGTCAAACATGTCAGAGTGTTTTTAAATATATGGTAAATGCCATCAAATATTTGACTTTATTTGATAGATAAATATATTTGATCTAACAAATTTTTGTTTGACAGTCGCAAGAAGCCTCTATGTGTCTTTTTTATGAGCGTAGCAAGCGTTTTGTTCTAGTGGCCGAGTATTAAAATTACAAAATATATTATTTTGAAGAAAATCTTCTATATACAGATATATATCAGAGTAGAGAAATTAAATAGTCCGTCGAAAAAGAAAACGCAGTGTTTGGGTGTGCGATTGGGTTCTCCTTCATCAAACAGGAACTGGAATTAGCAGTTCCAAATTTATACAAACATTTTCTATGAGTGAATGCGTTGGAGTTCAAGGTTTTTTTTTGCCATTAATTGAGCCGAAAATAAGGAAACTAGATACGGTCATGCGAGATTGAATTCCACGTGTTTGTTTGCCAAATTTCTGAGTGTCTCGTTATAGAAAGGTTTCACTGTACTTGCATACTCTTATGCTTATTAGAGCTGCAAATCACTATAATGTCAGAAAAAATAAATTAATTCTTTCTCCTTGGCAACTTGAACTAGGCCGGCTAGTGTTACTTTAAAAGCATTCTTCAATAATGAAATCGTTCTAGATATCCTTTCATACAAGGCTAACATGCTTTAACAGATAAAGTATAACAAATAAACCGTGAATGAGAAGTGTAAAAGCGCTTGATGGCTTCTGTATGCTTTAGGTAACCATGCTTGGCCATTTTTAATTGCAGACTTAATAAATAGATTAAAAAAATAGGAAGGCTAAAAAAAATATATTAAAATAAATTCTTACAAATACGGCCATGTCTTGAAAATTATAATATTTCAAATCAATTGGAATTTTTAAAAGCACAACTGTACTTTAATGGTGTTCTGAAAATCTGTTCTGAAAGCTTAAGGTTAAACTGTGATTTTGGCTTTTTCCCAGCACAAGCAAACAATCGGCATTCTCTTTTATTGGATCAGATTTTTGTGCATGGGAAATAACCAGGTGTGTTGCTTATAATGCTGGTACCCCGTTTAGTCATAAAATTAAATTCTTTCAGTTTATTTATCTTTTAGTTAATTATCATAAAGAAATCCATATTAGCAGCTTCAGTTACAGTTTTTCGCATTTTCATCAAGGCCATTTAATACAGGTGAACATATTTCAGGAAAAGATGTTCGGCTGTTCGAGCTAAGCTGTAATGTTTTGTTTGATGTGGTTTTAGGTCACCTGATGTATTCGCCTTGAACGTTATTTTGAGACTGCGTCACTAATTTTCTTTGAACAGTAAATTTACATTTCGTAGTCTCGACTCCACAGACAAGTCTTTAAGTTAAATGGGGCTTAACATTTCCATACAACTTTTATTACATTTTTGCCTAGTTCATGTCTTACCCCTTTTTTAGATCTGTATACCCCAATATTTCTAGATTTTTATTGAAATTTGTGTAATGTGTTCGAGAATTAGATAATATTTGTCAGTGTATGGATATGTTAGTTTTGCTAACCGTACTGGGGGGGGGGGGGGGGGGAGAATGTGAATTACCGGCACTAAAACGAAAGTTTCGAATAGATTTGTTTTTACCATCCCATGCGAATTTTTGGTAAACAAATTTTTTAAATGTTTAATGTAATTTAAACACTTTTTTAAATTTCTCCACAGCGCCGTCAGCTGTTCTTAAGCAAAAAATTCTTGTAATTTCACTAGTGGTGCGATTCGATAACTTTGTTTTTACGATGATCACATCGTTAAAATAATTATAACGAAGATTTTAGCGTATTTGCTACTGTCTACTACTACTGCTACTTAGCGATAGTCGCTATCTGTAGCAATCAGCTGTTCCTTTTATCATCAACCAACCGATATAAATTTCTACGTTGTCGTTTTTAACGAATATCTTTTATAAATATCTAGTACGCAAATATTTACGAAACCTGTATTTTCTTCAGCGTTGCAATTCGCGACCATCTAGTTTAATTTCCCCGTGATTCTAATTTTCATGTAGTCCAGTGTTGCCAAGTACAAACGTCTTATTTTGTTTTACAAAGTAAACACAATTTCGCATTGGCAATTTTAACAAATTTTCTGTTCAATTTAATATAAATTGCACTTCGGTTTTTCTCCTATAATTAAAAGTGTATGCATCACTGGTTTTTATATAATTTTGTTATCACAATTCTTTCTCCGAAAATAAATTATATTGTAATGGCAAGTCTCGGACTTGGCCATTACACAAAAAATATAAAGTTAATAAGAATTTATGGGTCGAGCGCCAAATAACACTTTGTTATCCTTGTGGTATTATCACTTCGGGTTTTCTCCTTTAATTAATATCTTATCCCAATTTTTTCTCCGAAAATAAATTGTATGTTAAGGGCAAGTCTCGGATTTGGCAATTATACAAAAATATAAAGTTAATTGGAATTTATGCGTCGAGTATTAAGGAACACTTCATTTTTTATCTCTTTATCACTTTGGGTTTTCGGCTTTAATTAAAAGTGTGTGCATCACTGGTTTTCATAGAATTTGGTTATCACAAATTTTATTTACTCAAATTAGATTCACAATAGTTTTCTGCATTTTTAAACAAAAATATTTTTCCTAAAATAAATCATTCAAATATTTGCATATAATTTATAATTCCATTTGCAATAAACAGAAAAAAATCTCTCACATAATAAATACTTTGAAGGTTTTTTTTTCCATGAACTGACTATAAAGCAAATATTAATTTGTGAAATTTAATTATTGCCAATTAAAATATAAAACGCAATAAAAATAAATAGAAAAATATTAGAGAGTAAACTTTAGTGCGCAACGTGAGTGCGTTTTCATACTAATGAACGTTTTGTTGATATTATAGTTTGCTTTTTTGCATATTAATTTAATTGAATCAAAATAATTTCTATAAATTAAATATTGTCAATTTGTGTGTGTGTGTGTGTGTGAGCGTGCATGTGTATGTATATATGACTTTTCACATGTTTATTTATTTACACATGACATGTTAAAACCTGACAAACAGCAAATGAAAATAAAGAAATTGCTGGAAAAAATGCAGATAAATATTATCTAAATATGAAGAAAAGGAAAAAAAATCAGATGCATGGAAAAATGGAAACTCCCATATGGAAATGCAAACAAACTGCAATACTGTAAGGGTCCTCGTCAGCTATGGAAGTTCAAATGAATTGCCTAACTAATGAATTAAACGCATTCACTACAGTATCTTTCAACTTACAAAAATAGCTGGACAAGAATAGAATATATCTGTTTATATGAAAATGATTATTTTCACGGCAACACGTCAATTCTATATTAAAAACGGTTAAGAAAAATTTTCAAAAAAGTGTAAAAAGCAAAAACAAAAAAAAAACAAATTTTTAAAAATTAAATATGAAATCACAAGGCTGCACGACTATAGTTGTAGCTAAACCCAACTTAAGGATTAAACACAGCTGGCTACCGATTACAACTTGTCACTAACAGAGAACACAACACGGCCACATGGCTTCTTACACGATCACCGTTGTAGTTGTGACCAATTTAGGCTGACTTTTACTTTTATGAGTGACTGTCAATGCAATAGCAGGTGATCACAATAAAGTAATTTCAAAATAAATATTTAACTGGCTATATTGCGGCGGCTACTCCAGCAGCGCTGTAATTGTGTCGTCTGAACTACTATGTGCAAAATTTCAAAGCAGCGTACCAGCCATCCATCACTCTACAAATTAGCTAAAGCAGATTGGGCTGTAGACCACCAACACATAAAATAATAAATTATCGATGCCATACTCGTCTAAAAATTTTTGGTTGCTTGAACTGAAAAATGCTTCAACTGTGAGTCATCAAGGTAATGGGGTTGATACCTACAAGCGTCAGTCTGAAATAAAATTATCGTTACTTTTTGTCATGGGGCCCAACATGGCCAATATTAATTGTTTTTCGAGTGTCTTATCATCTTAACATTTACCATGTTGTTTTTGTAATATGTTTTTTTGTGATTTCAGTAACTGAAATTATTAATAGGCATTGAAATTGACCATTAAAAACCTGTTAATCATACAAAATGAAACAAAACCATTTTCAGACAAAACCATTACTACACACGATAGTACATTAAATGCAAAATGTAGTGCAACATATAACGTAACATGTAACGTAACATATAACGTATCGTAACACATACTGTAACGTTTAACGTAACATATTGCGTAAAGTATGACGTAACATATAACGTAACATATTGCGTAACATATGACGTAACATATAACGTAATGTGTAGCGTAATGTATGACGTAACATGTAACGTAACGTATAGCGTAACTTACAGCGCAATGTATAACATAACCTATAACGTAACACATACCATAACGTATTGCGTAACGCATAAAGTAACATAACGTATAACAATTCGAAAATATCATTATTTATCGACAATTATATTCCTTTGCTCTAACGAATTTTTTCTAACAGGCTTACAATTTTTCTAGTTTGTTTGGAATGAATGAATTGTTTCTTTTAAAGCTCTGTTTATACAAACCTTTGCAAATAAACAAAATTCAAATTAGAGTTTTCCTTTGCAAACAATTAAAATAACAAAAAATTATAAAATTTATACATAAATGGCAAAAACAAATTATACAAAGTAAATAAAACAATAAAATGCATTTTGCATTTTTACCAGACCAATACACAATTTACGTCTGGTTACTTCTGCCAACTTTAGTAAGCACTGTTCCTGCAAAAGACGCACATGGTGTTTCACGTTCGTAAACTATTTAAAATGTGCGACTTCAGTGCAGTGGCATATAAAGGCAGTAACATCACGTAATATTTGCTAAAACAATTTACACTTGTGCTGCATACGAGTCGAGCAACATGAAAAACCCTGTGATTAATAATAATGTAAAAGTGGTGGCATGTAGAAGTCTGTATTGAACCAGCCAGAACTGTCTGGCTGCTTTAATTGCTTATGTGAGTTGTGAAAAAAACAGAAAAAAATAATGTTACAAAAACAAAGAAATAATACAGTTTTATATTGAGAAAAAAAAAAATATTTAAAAAAAATATATTAAGAATTATCAATATAAAATATTAGCGCGCTTGATTGTTCAATAAATTGAAAAAGATAATTTTAAAACTTTGGTGTTGCAGTAAATAAATTATTGCGTTTCATGAACTCTGTTTTACAATTGACGGCTTCTTCTTTTCCTGCACACGTACAATATATTGTACAATATTTTTTTGTGGCCACATCGTTTGTGTTTTTATTGTATGTTATCCTTTGGCTTATCATTATATCTCTATTGCAAGCATTTGCATCCTAAAAATTATCGAAATATTTACATATTTATTAAGAACTTTAATTTTATTTCAATATTCTTGTAATTTAAAATACAGGGTGGTCACAACCAAATTTGCTTCAAACCACTTTTTTTTTGTATCAATATATTTTGTTTATTTTCCTTTCTTTGTGTGTATTGTACAAAAAATTTAATTTTATATAAAAAATAATATTATTACATATATAATTAAATGTTTTTGTAAATTGTAGATTCAGTCAGGTCCTTTGACATAAAAACGAAAACAAAGGAAAATAATCCTTTTGTACCACAGTTGATTAACCACCCTGTAAGAAGTTTTGTTTTTTGAATTCATTTTTCTTCTGAAAATCATCCTGATGGAATTTTGACAGTGTACTTCATAGATATCCTTAACTTAAGACCTTTCCAATGATATATAAAATTTGCTTTACTTTGTATTATATACACGACTTATAAAAATTATGAATTTATGGACGAAAAACTGCCTCCCACGAAAACATATTTTATTCTTTTAAGACCTATCCAATGGTGTATAAAATGCAATACTTAGATTTACTCACAGTGCCTTCTACACGCTTCTCAAAACATCATAAAAAGGAGTTTTGTAATCGACTTTTTTGCTTGTGTTTTTCTAAACATTATAGCTTTACACATTAAAGGAAGCCAAATAGGAACTTCTCTGGCCATCATAACATTGTAATAGATTTTCATATATTCGAAAACTGGACTCCAACAATTCTCTCTGATTTATAAATCATATAGGGTAGTATTTTGGTTTATCGACACAACTATTATAGCAATTATGATTTTTTGTGCAAATAAATTCCGTCTGTATGCTTTTTAAGTTATTTTACTACCAGATTTAAAGACCTCATCAATGATATATAACATGTATAAAGTATACCCTGTTTTACTGACATACATTTTATTAAAATTTTAACGTTACGAACCAAATAGTACATTTAATATTTTCCTCATGTCAGTATTGTAGGACGTTGCGCAACGAATTTATATATTTTTGAAAACTAGACTTCAATAATTGTCCAATGATATATAATACGTAGTACTGTGCTTTATTTGTAGTAATGTTATTACAGTTATAACTTTATGCATAAAACAGTGCCTTCTAAATGCTTTTCAAGTCGTCACACTATGGCGTTCTTTGAGCAATTTATATATTTTTTAAAGGTAGACGGCAATAAGTCTCTAATGATATATAATATGTAGTAATTGGTTTCACTTAACTTTACCTATAAAATAGTGCTTTCTAAACGCTTCTCAAGTATTCACTCTATGGCGTTGTTTGATAACTTTATATATTTTTGAAAGGTAGACGGCAATAAGTCTCTAATGATATATAATATTTAGTAATTGGCTTCACTTAACTTTATTACCTATAAAATAGTGCTTTCTAAACGCTTCTCAAGTATTCACTCTATGGCGTTGTTTGATAACTTTATATATTTTTGAAAGGTAGACGGCAATAAGTCTCTAATGATATATAATATTTAGTAATTGGCTTCACTTAACTTTATTACCTATAAAATAGTGCTTTTTAAACGCTTCTCAAGTATTCACTCTATGGCGTTCTTTGAACAATTTATATATTTTTATAAGGTAGACAGCAATATGGCTTCAATGATATATAATATGTAGTAATTAGTTTCACTTACATCACGTTTTATTCATATATGTGAATAAATTGACTACTACACGCTGCTCTTAGCAGAAGGGGTATTTTCTATAGAAGCGATGCTGATGTGCGGAATTTTTCATTTGTGTGTGTGTGTTATGTGTAGAGGTGTATAGTGGTGTGAACTAGAATAGCAGCTATTAAAGTGATTGAGGGGAATTTCGTGAACGTGTGCCCAATTTTTCCTTTTGTCCGTGGCATTTTAAAATGGGATGCCAGCTTTACTTAGAAATAATCACATCTGCCTGCCCTCTTTGCTTTTTAACGTAACTACTCCGTTAAAGATTTTCGTTAATTATTTAAAAGCGCTTCCAGTAGTTTTATTGTATCGGTTTATGCTGCTTTTATTTAAAAATTATACAATTTAAATTATTTAAACTGTTTGTGTCGCAGTTGCAACAATGGAAACCCAACCTGAGATTTCAATGATTAAAAAATTATATCCCAACAACAGACAAAAGGGGTTTATCGTGGATATTGATCTGTAATGCACAGCAGGAGTGTGATTGTGAATTATGAATTCAATTTAAAATAAAATATATTTTTTCTATTGTTCATGATCCTCAAAGAAAACCACCTTCTTCTTGGTAAGTGGCTCTCTGCCACATCACAATAAGCCCCACATACAATCGCACCTGCCACACAAGTTGTTGCCACATTAAGTTTCCACGCTAACTTTTTTGTTGTATGGTGTGGTTGTTGTTGTTGTTGTTTCCTTTTTGGGTGGAAAGCATGAAAGCACTGTAAACATGTTTTATTACAAATTTTTTTTTTTTCATTGCCATATTTCACACAATTATAATTAAAGAGTTTTTGTTAACACACAATTTCACTTTGTGGATTCGATTTGATTTTATAATTTTAGGAAATCGATGTGAGGCGACTTTGCTGCAGCTGCATAAAATAAACTTTATTGTTTTTGAAAAGAATAAACTAAAAATGCATAAATTAATTAATTGTCTGATTTTATAATGAAAAGAAAAGATTTTGAACTACAAAATAGATCTGTTAGTTCAGTTGTGTTTTTCCAACTTCCCCCCTTTCCTGTTTATCTTGTACGTTCGCCCAACTAACTGGCCTATTGTGCGGTGTTTATCGATTGTGTAAATTAATTTCGTGTCATAAATTTTATGTTTTATTTTTATTAATCTAATGCAATGTTAAGAATGATAAATTTCTGGGGATTTTCTTAAGAATTTTCGTGGCTCTTAAAAGCTTAGAATATAATAGGAAGAACTAATTGAGAACAAAAAAGCTTATTTTCTTTTTAAGTTTAATTTTTCACTGGCATTCACAACATATTTGTATCTGATATGGGGAATAAATTTTGATAAATTAAATAATCTTTTATGTTTTTTATTTGTTTAACAAAAGATATTATTTTTCAAAGCTTCTTAGACAAGATGATAATTAAGTTTTAAATCATGACCGATTCACTCAATTAAATCATGGCCAAGAGAAATAATTATCTTAGAAATACTAAAGTAAATATACGAGTATATATTTATATAATTCCAAAAAAAAAAAAAAAAATTATTAAAAATTTTTTTTATTAAAAATTATTTAAAATTTTTTTTTTATTATAAATTATTAAAAAAAATTATTTTTTAAAAATTATTAAACATTTTTTTTTTTTGGTTCTAATAGCATTGTCTCTGATAAAAGAAAAATCCAGAAAAAAATTTAAAACCAAATTGAAACTCTTAAAGATTCCACTGTAATACTAATATTTTTAATATTTTTTTTTTTAAATAATTTTTGTGTTACTTTAAAATTTCTTATTTACATACGGCTGGATGAAAAAGTACATTTTCAAAAACTACCGTTTCGAATAGATCTACTTTGCGAAACCAAGTTTTTTCGAAAAGGCTTCACTGCGGCTGGATGCATTTGCAAAGAAGCAAATTTTATAAGAACCTTATTTGAAAACGGCTTTAGGTTTTAAAAAGTACTTTTTGCAGAAAACATATTTCAAAAAGTACTTTTTTTACAATATCATAATCCGGATAAAATCCTGGCGTAAAAAAAAGTAATAAAAATTTGATCATTTGTGTATTTATTAATCTTATTAGATTTGTGTGCTGGGCAAGCAATTTTTTCAGGTCACAAGGTTTAGCCCTTTTTGGGCACCTTAATATATAACTCTTAAAAATTCCCTTTTTATTTGGTCTGAAATGTCATTTCAAGCCTGTCATGTCATTAGCAGGCTGTCGTGGGCGATTGTAATTTTAGAAAATGCTTTTGTGTCCACATTCTGAATTTTAAATTTTGTTTCAAATTTCAGATAGACATCCGTGAATACAAGCAACTTCAATTAGTGGAATAGTGAGAGCTTTAAAGCAAAATTAGAACTTCAGTGTCGATAAACCTCTCTGTCATTCCCAAAGCTTTTTATCTTTCTCAGCAAAAAAAAAAAAAAAAAAAAAAATAAGAATTGACGTAAGTCTGGCCAATAACGAAGTCATTGATTCAGTCTGTGCAGAATATTTTTCTGTGAAATCTAAATGCCCTTTAAACGTTCTTCCCATGCCCACTTTACCCATTGCTACCAATTATGGTTTTCTATTCCTTATACTCATCTAACCTTTTTTTTGACATGAAAGATCACCAGAAACCGATACAAATTATTTTTTCTCCCCAAAACTATTTTCAATTACCGCAAAATGTCAACAGATTTCATGAGAGTCGCCAAGAAAGCATTTAAATTGCCACACCACTAATACAGTGCGCCACAAAAAAAAAAAAAAAACAAACAAAAGCAAAGAACAGATTTTATTATTTAATCTTTTATTTGAAATGTGTGTTCACATACTGAGAATATGATTAAATAAAATAATAAAGAGACATGTTTATGTACTCAACCTCTTTTTTGCTCGTAAATAAATTCAGACATACAAATAAAAATACAACACTGCAAAATATTATTGAATAAAACAGCAAGAAAAAGAATTGCAGCATGAATTTTAATCATACTGCAGCAGCATAATGTGCTGTCTATGTAGCTCTTTATGCGGGAATAATCCATATAATAAACTACAGAATGCACATTGGGAGAGGACAAACAATATTTCATCTGGAAGACTTGTAATATGTATAAAATTTTGCTGATTGAAGGAGTGAAGAGAGGTGACATTCAGTAAGGCCGGAGAAGGCAAGAAATTCAATTTAATTATTTATTAAATTCATGATGCATTTTGTGGCGTTCTTACTATTTTAAGCCTTAACCGATTTGCGCCAATGTTATTTATAACCATTAAATTTATTAGATATTTAAATGAATAAAAATTTCTCATGCTACTGTGCACAGTGGGTCTTATGCTATCAGCAATATAATAACGGGAAAAAATCATAATGTAAGACAATCCGATATATATCTTTTTTCTGTGTTAATTCAGTGAAGTTTTTTCAAACCGGAAACGTATTACTTTATTATAGAATATACATATAGTTAGCTGAAGCGGAAAATGCCCTGCTCTTTACATATACATATAATTTATAACTAATTATAAATAACTTATTTTTAAATAAGAAAAACTCAGGTTTGACTAGTGAAGTTTTTATGTTTTGAAAGAAATTGGTGAAGAGAATAGAAAGTGGTTTAGCTGTGACCGTACAATCGAGCTTAAGAAAATTTTATACTTGAAGTTGGCAGTAGAAAGGCAATTTGACGTTTATAATAAAATGGAATATCACAAACCATACAAGGTTGAAAGTAAGGAAAACGAAACTTGATTGAGCAAAATGCTCGTGAATGTTCAGAAGAAGATTGAAGAAAAACTGATCAAGTAAATGTGATATGTGAGCGGAGAGGGCTAAAAAATAAAAATGAAATATAAATTATTATATTATAATAAGAAATTATTTCATGGGAATTCCGAAAGCCAGAAAAAACTACTTAAAATAGGGGAACAAATTCGTGAACACATACGAAATATTTTTGTGTTATAAAGATTGTTCGAGCTGTTCGAGAAGTTTAAACATACACGGCGTAACATAGGAATTTTCAATTATATACTGCTATTTCTTTGAGCAACAAATGTCGTGGTTTCGGTTATCATACAGCTTAAGAGGTGTAACTGATTATGTTGGAGCAAGCGGGGCAAATAGTGCCCTGCAATTTAACGAGATTGGAGGCTAAAATTTATATGATCTAGAGCTAGTATACCGAGTCTTGTTAGCTCAGCCGGGATTCACCAAATCCTACAGGGCAGTGAAAAAACTTGGCAATTGAGAATGCAGTCCTTTGGGAATGACATACGATTATTATAAATATTATAAATATCTACGATAATTTCTCTTTCATTCCCATAGTGCAGAATAAAATAGACAAATAAGCTGCATGAGAAGAAAATATAGAAAAAGAAAATATTTATCGCCCATATAAAAGTAAAGAAAGAGTTTTTGTTATAAAAAAAAATATGTACATATATGTATAAAATACAATATTTTAGAATATGCTGGTGGCGCTAACTATTGTGTTAGGGAAAAAGTCCAAGCGCATCTCTTCTTAGAGACCTGTTAATTTAATATCTCAGTTAATTAGGCGGCAGTGTTGCTTTCTTATGTTTGCTTTACAATTCTGAATCAAAGAATTTTTTCAGGACCTTTTCAACCCGCTTGATTTACATGGTGTAAAAAGTGCAATGCCATTCGCTTTGAGTAAGGATAACATGTTTAAAAGAACACATAATACTATATGATGGCAAAACTTTGAGAAATGGATTCCCTGTAATTAAAATACTTCTCAACAGTTGAAAGAGTTGTTACGGCTTTCAGAATTATTTGCAAATTTTCTTCTGAAAGACTTTAAAATTCTTCATTCAGTGTTTTGAATTTTAAACGTGAAATAAATAAAAAAGGAACTGTGACCTTATGTTGGAAATTTTCTGAACGGATTTGAAAGAGTTAAGCTTCCATAGTTTATTAGAAGCTCCTGAAAGCAAAAGAAAAACAAAGGTTTTGAAATTAACTGAATATTTTTTTTTTTTGTAGAAATCAAAAATGGCAAGGCCTTGATTCGCTTTCCTATACAATTGCTTGATATATCGAAGACTATACGTCTGCTAGAAATGATGGGGATTAAAGTCAATCCAACTGAGTTTCGAATTTCTTTAAAGGAATCGTGCAATCGTGTAGGATATTAAGTCAGAGCCTTGCAGGACTTGTTAACATTATTTATTTTAACTGCAAGCAAAAATTAAAACTCGGCCTCCCGACACTACTTTTTTTATGACAATCATATGTTATCGACTAAATATCATATGATGTCGAATACTATTTCGATATGGCTTGAATATTCATATTTTTACAAATTGTAATTTTTTTTTACAAATTTATTAATTATTGTACGACTTGATTTTTTAACTTGAAATTCGAAATTTGTTTTAAAAATAAAATTTTATTGATTTAAAAATAATTAGTTTAATTAATTTTTCGTTAACCAAATAAGACGAGGGTAGGTAGCGTGAGGCATGCTTTTAACATTAAAGATTCATAGTCTAAATCCATTTTTGGGATGGTTTTTTTTTATGAATGCCTGTAATGTATCCTTCAAATGCCGTATTATCTGTATATGCCATCTACTGACGTATCGGACAACTACTCAATTGATGTAATTTTCTTGGCCACCGGCTGCCATCGCATGCTTTAATCTCAATGTGGAATACTTCTTATCCTTTGTCCAATGCCATGATATCACGGAGAAGAATTTCGCTCCCATTCTCTTGTGTATGGCTACTTTATGCGAGTATAGTTTTTCCCCAACCTAATAGTTAGAATTTTATATTCCAAAGAAAGTTGATGCAAGTGCTCGCATTAAAGCAGGAATACAATAACGCAATATAAACAAAAGAACATGCACAATAAAATAAAATAAAAAGAATTGAAATAAAACTACTGATTACTTTATGGCAATTGGCAAACACGCTGCATACAAATACAAAAATTTTACTTTGTCCTGCCTCTTGTCTAGCTGCTGCCGTTTCTCTCATGCCACCTTTTAATAGGAGATGTCTTTTTTTCTCTCTTTCTTTATTTGTTTATTTTTTATTTTTTTTTTTAAATATAAAAGTAATTCTGTGCATTGCGATTCTGTATACTACATGAGCATAATACAAAGATAAGCTTTAATTTATTTTAAAAATAATTTGAAAAATAAATATATTTTCTTTCTTAATTATAACCTCAATCTGTGTGTGTAGTATTAAAAATAATAAAAAAAAATAAATAAATAAAAATAATATATTTTATTTTTGTTTTTTGTTTGTGGAAACTTGATTTTACAGGGAGTGGCAACGTAACGTTTTTCTGTTAATATTTTGACATTTACTTTAACCCTTTTGGGGGTTTGCATGTTACATAATTTACTGCTTAAAATTGTTTACTTGACTATACAACTTTTGTGTGTGTGTTTAATAAACAAATTTTAATTAAAATAAATCAAACAAATAGCATCGTAATGGAGTGTTTGACAGCACTGCGCATTTGCTTCGAAGCGTTTGTGCTAATGCTACCAGTAGACCAATTGGCGACACCAAAGGATTTTCTTATATTGATTTAGAAAGATATCCGAATTAGGAGAAGTCTTGCCGTTATGCCCCTTGGGAGTAATCCTGTACAGTAGTGGAAAGTATAAAGCCTAGAACAGAAAATCCTTAAGGCCACAGTAAATGCTTAAAGCACAAAAAAAAAGCAAAACATAATAATTTGACAGCAGGCCCACTTTTACCACACTCTTCCTTATGGGTCCATGAACAGTAAAAACTTGTGAACTGAAAAATATTTTTTGTAATATTTTTTTTTTATTTTCCAAAAAGAAAAATGTTTTTAAAGAAGAATATTTTTTCAATTAAGAATATTTTTTTACTTTGCGGCTACAGTATTTAGTAAGTGTATCAGATCTGGTGTTTGATTCCTGTATGCAGTAGTGGTAAAAAAAAAGTAATAAAATGTGGTACTTGTTGTTGGAATATTTAAGCCAATTGTAACTTCACTTTTACCAGCCTGTAATTATCATCGATGAACTCCAACAAACTCTTAGGAGATACAGTTTCCTTAGTCGTTATCAGTTTCTTTTTACATCGCCAATAAAGAATTATCCTTTTCAAGCTACCAAAAGAGGTGTAACAACATTAACGAAACAGTTTGATTCCATTAAAAAACCGTAGACTTTGTTGGTAAAAATTTTTAATTTAAGCGGTAAAAAGAAATGAAAAAAATATATGTATTTATTAAAAAATATTAAACAATTATGGGAAATATTTTACTTTGTGATGGCAATCACTTCCAGCTGCTTTAACGATTGACCATCGTAGTTTTAGAAACATTTAAAACAATTTATTTTATTGCATATCATGCTAATTTAAAAGAAAAAAGAAATAAGGGGAATCCCACTTGAGTATAAGTACTAGTAATTATGAATTTCCTAAAAAGATGACATGTCACATTTTAGTGACAAAATCTAATGATGTATGGAAATGTAATGATTTCCGTGCAAGTGGTTAAAAGAAAGATCACTTAGTAATGGCAAAACATTTCATCAGCAATTGTCCTTTGGTTCAGGGAACTGATTATAAAACGTTTAGGTTACTTTCGGCCGCCACAAGGCAATCAAGGATTTCTAGAGGATTACTTTTGGCACCATTTTGCTAAAGTTTTAATGTGAGAAATTTTTTTTTGACATTTTAGTGTTAAAATTATGTGATTAAAATGATAATGCTGAATGTCACAATTGCCTCAAACTAGCTTTTAGATCTAAGATAATAAAAATATGTAAGCTGTCATAGATGCAATGTGGTTCCTATTTTAGTAATGCTCTATGCTAAGAAATATTCCATTGTCGTAGATATACGATTGTAATGCTAAATCGTGGGGTTTGTTGGGGAGTGTGGTCGTAATGGTAAATGCCACAATTTGCTCAAATAAGCTTTTGGATCTAAGATAATAAAAATATGTAAGCTGTCATAGATGCAATGTGGTTCCTATTTTAGTAATGCTCTATGCTAAGAAATATTCCATTGTCGTAGATATACGATTGTAATGCTAAATCGTGGGGTTTGTTGGGAAGTATGGTCGTAATGGTAAATGTCACAACTGTCTCAAATAAGCTTTAGCAGCGAAAATAATTAACATGTATTTTTAATTAAAATATTTAAATTAGTTAATGGCCGCAATTTTTTTTGCCACTTTATTTTGTAATATTTCATTTAAATAACATCTCCTTTGTGAGCACCATGTACAATAATTTTTGCATTTCTATTTTCCATTTATGCTTTTGCAACATTATTTTCCGTTTGCAATCTCCTGTGCCAGATTCATTTTATTTATCGTTTAATACATAATTTTTTGAAGTTGCCAAGTGTCGAATCAGTGTTTTCGTGTTTGCTGTTATTGCGGTATATTGACACTTATCCGGTGGCATTAAATGATGCCATTAATGCATACGTACTGGAGTTGCAAACGTATACATTCACTTGTTAAATAGTTGCCTGTGAATGCAAGTATGTGCCAAACAATTCGTGCAACGTAAAAGTGGCTGTTGCTTCTGCCAGACGGTAAACGTGTGTATGCTGTTAATGTCTGCTGCATTTTGAATTATTTTTAGTCTCTCGTTTCTTTTTTTTTTGTTTTTTAATTTCTTTTTATTTTCTGTGATTTCTTAGGTGAAATTGGAAATTGTTTATCTTTATTTCTAAAAACGTGAGATTGTTTTTTTCTTTTCTACTTTTTATCCGCAACTTGGTCAGAAGGTAAAAGTTAAAAGTGTTAAATTGCTATTTGTGCAATTGATTGGAAAATTGTGTAAAAAAAGCTTTATTTTCGTTTTAATAATTTTGACAGGGCCAGCGTTCATGGACGTAGAAGCTACGGAGAGAAAAGTTGTTAAGCGAGATTTTAAACTAAAACTTTTTGATTAAACTGTTAATTGCAACGATGTAAGTTTTGAGAAAGATTTCCCAGCGCTTAATTTATTGTTTTTTTAATTTATCTTTTCGAATGTGAAATATCACTTTTTGTGCGACATGCATGCAGTTTTAAGCATCTGTGAAGAAAAATTATCAGAGATTAAAAAAATCATAAATTACGATGTCCCAGTTTCTGTAAATTGTATTTTAGCATTCTTTGCTTTTGAAAATTGTTGAAAAACGTTAAGATTCGCTGACTAGCAGCAAAATAAATTATTAACATTTGAAATATTTTTGAAAGTAGTCAAAAAAATGTTTTTTTTTTTTTTTTATAATAAAATTAAATAAACAGTAGAGAAAAAAATTTAAAAAACTTTAGCAACGAACACTTGGAAATGGCTAATATTTCTATGAATAGCAGCAAATTCGAGCTTTGCAATATATAGTGTTGGCACCTGAAAAAGGACCTTCAGGACTTATGAATATAAACAGTGGTAGTCTTATCATTTCCTTGTATTCTTTATTTGAAAACCTGCTATTGATTGAAATGCTGAGTTTGTCACTGAAAATGTGACAAATGTCCTGATTTTTTGTAATTTGTTATTAAAAGTAGTTTCGAGGCTATTCCCTGAGTGCTGTTTAATGATTAATAATTTCAAAAGATTAATAATGGTATGGTATGCCGCTTTTTAAACATCTTGCTTATATTTAATATACAATCCTTTTTGAATATGCGAAAATTTTTTACTGATTACTAAACGAAAAATCTGACATTTGTCACTTTTTGTCATAAAATTCTAATTAAATTAGATCTAATAATTAATGAAATTATAGATCTAACAAATATCAAAACTATACAAATAAATCGATTATTTTTATAATTACTAATTGAATGTAATTAAAAAATGTAAAAATTTACATTATTACTGCATATATGTAAGTTTAAATTAATACACACTTTTGCTAATAAGATTATATATATTTGATTATATATTTTCGTTTAACTGATAGAAATATATCTTGTAGATAAAATTTATAGATGACTTTTTTTCATCTATAACAAATTGATTATATTTTCTCGATTTAGCGACGGATTAAAAATTATCTGTACTGGATGTAATTGTGGTAATATGAGAAGCAGAGGACTTAAGAATTTCTTTTGAAAATAGAAGCTATCGGTATAAAAATATTACTAGTGATAAAATGGCAACTGTCACAAAATTTGTCAATAAATTTTTTTTCTTTGGTACCTTTTAATTATTAGTTTTTAATAGAACTAATACATTATTATTTTTTGAAATCATTAAAATAAATTGTAAATAAATTAATTGTATTCCTTTTAATAAAATATAAGTCAAATGACGTTTGTCACCTTTGAAGGTGTCACATTAATTGCTGACACAGTTATAAAAAGGTAATAAAAACGCAATAAGAGATATGTGAAATTAAACTTTCACGACCAGTCACGTTCTATAGTTTTTCAATCCGCTTCACTGTCCCGGCTTCTTTCAATGGTCAAAAAATGTAACCAACCCAAGAAAAAAAAAATAAATGTCATTTACAAAGATTACATTTTTGTGTTCAATTTAAATTTTTTTCACTTAAAAATGTTTAAAATTGTATTGAGTTAATTATAATAGAAAACATGTAAAAATGTTTCTCTAATTTTATACATGTTTTGTCACAACTAGATCTGACAAATGTCACATTTTTTTACTTTGCATTTGGTATATTAATCTGGCATGTGGAGTTGTTTTGAAAAAATTGTTTTGGCTATAAGAATATTCTAGTTATTTAAAGATTTTGCAAAAAACAATATTATTTATTGTAAAGTGACAGCTGTCACTTTACACTTTGTCAGTTGTAACATATGACTTTACGTAATGCCTTACAGCCACCTACTGAAAGTGAAATCAATTTCCAAGTATCAAGTTGATACTCTGTAATTCTGAATTTAAATTTGTTTACATTTTCCATTAAATATATTTTTAATTTAATCTTGAATATCGTATTTCTTCCAATTACCAATGACACTACCAGGATGAAAATAATGATTTTTCTCTCCTTGAAAAATATGTCAAACTAAACAAACAATTTTAGATTTTATAGACGCCCCTTCTCATGGAAAAGGAATACTACAGATATTTTAAATAAAAAACCAACTGATAACATAAATTCAATAGAAAAAAATCAATTTTAAATTTGATTTTAACTACGTTCGAAACAACACCAGCAACAACGACAAAACAACAACAACAAAACATTTAACAAACGTCAAACTACAACAAATGCAGAAGAAAAAAAATAAAGAAAAAGTGCCCTCAGAAAACAATACCAGCAACGTGACTTATCATTTGAAACAGATCTAAGAAAGTTTTCAACATGAAACAATAGCAGGGGTGGTAACACGAAAATTGTGACAAGTTTAAAAAAAAAAAAAAAAATAAACAGTTAGCTTTTTTCTTTTTATTATTTCTATAACAAGAAAATGAAATGTTTCAAAAGTATTTCGCTGTTTTAAACAATTAATAATTAAGGACGCCACAATTTATTTTACATTATTTTCTTATAACAAATAAATATAATTGTGGCTTTCAAGTCTTCAATATATTTTTGTTAAGTTAAAAATAAAATCAAAATAATAAATCATAATGATTTAAAAAATAAGGGCCGTTGTTCCGTTAGCAGTTGGTGGCACATGCAGTTTGAACACACATTCTCCTAATTTATTGTTTATTTCGCCTTGTCATAAGTTTTATTATTAGAAACCCCTATTTGGCATTATATATTTTTTCTATTTTTAAGTCTTTTTTTTTATAGAACATTTTATTTCTTAAATTTCTACCCTTTTAAAAAACATGATTTCATTTTTTATTTCGCTGTTTCCCATTTTAAATTCACTGTCCCACTGCCTGCCAGCCTGCCAGCCTGCCAGCCTGCCAGCCTGCCAGCTTGCGTTGTTTCCTTAATTTCTTTTTTTAAAGTGTCGATATTTCTTCTTTTATCGTTTTACTTTGTAAACTTTATTTCTGATTAATCATTATTAAACCATTTCACTTTTTTCTTTTTATTTTAGGTGAGTAAGACGAAAATTATATACAATAAATTGCTGGTGGTATCATGTGTTCACTTTCCCAAAAGCCTCCTCATTTAAACTTGAAATGAATTATATTTGAAATGAAAATTTAAGTCATTCTTAATACCGCAGAAAATTATACTTCACAATACAACTCATTAAAAAGTGATCACTTTCACAAGATGTGTGCTAATAATCCTGGCATTCCACAGTGCTTCGCGGCTTAGTTGAAACGAATAATAATATTAATAGAAATAAATTTCTCCATATTATATAAAAAACAATTTGGTTGCATTTTAAAAAAAGTGTCCAAATTTTGATATAAAAATACCAGAATTATATAACAAAAAATATTAAATTAAATACATATTAAAAAAATAAAATAAATTATAAATCAAATAAATAAAATAGTTTTATAAATAAAAAAAAAGTATTAATATAATTAAAAAAGTTGTGTAAATAAAAAATATAAACAAACGAAAAAATATAACTGTAATAATTATAAAAAATAAAATAAATAAAATAAATAAATACATATAAGAGCAGTGAAAAAAATGATTAAAAAAATAATAATAAAAAAAAAATTATAAATTACAAAGAAAATAACCGAAAAAAATTGTAATGTATAAAATTATAAATAAAAAAAAAAAATTATAAATATAAAAAAAACTATAAATAAAAAAAATTATAAATAAAAAAAATTATAAATAAAAAAAATTATAAATAAAAAAAATTATAAATAAAAAAAATTATAAATAAAAAAAATTATAAATAAAAAAATTATAAATAAAAAAATTAGAAATAAAAACAATATATATATATAAATATATATATATAAATATATATATATAAATATATATATATAAATATATATATATAAATATATATATATATATATATATATATACTATATATATATATATATATATACTAATATATATATATATATATATATATATATATATATACTAATATATATATATATATATAAATTTTACTATATACTATAATATATATATAAAAAAATATATATATATAAATATATATATATAAATATATATATATAAATATATATATATAAATATATATATATATATATAAATATATATATATTGTTTTTATATATATAAATATATATATATATATAAATATATATAAAAACATATGCATATAAAATATAAATAAAAAAAATATAAATAAAAAAAATGTATAAATAAAACAAAATATTTAAATAAAAATAGATTATAAATAAAAAAAATAATCAAAAATTATAAATAAAAATTTTAAATAAAAAAAAAATACAAATAAAAATTAATACAAAAAAAAGGCCCAAGAAAATTATAAATAAAAAAACTTAAATTTTTTTAAAAAAACCTAACAAGTAGCTTTTTGAATTCAAATGACAGTAATTAAATAATGCAAAATTAAATACTACGAAAAACAATAAATAAATTAATTAAATATAGTTGAATACAACAAATAAAACAAACTTATAAATTATAAAGAATCAAATAAAATAAATAAAAAAATTATAAGTTAAAACGATAAATAAAAACGTAAATATAAATAAAAAATAAATTATGTAAAACCGAAATTCCTAAATATAAATAAATTAAATACAAATCCATAATAATAAAATAATGATAAATTACTTTACCAAAATTTGATAGTTAACAAAATGTAAAGTTATGAAAAAATATAAATAAAAAAATAATTAAAATTATAAGAATTAATAAAATACAGAAATAAGCAATAGGTAAATAAATACAAAATACAATCATATTACTTATTTAATATTTTAAGTGTTATTTATGAAATATTATATTATATTATATTATATTATATTATATTATATTATATTATATTATATTATATTATATTATATTATATTATATTATATTATATTATATTATATTATATTATATTATATTATATTATATTATATTATATTATATTATATTATATTATATTATATTATATTATATTATATTATATTATATTATATTATATTATATTATATTATATTATATTATATTATATTATATTATATTATATTATATTATATTATATTATATTATATTATATTATATTATATTATATTATATTATATTATATTATATTATATTATATTATATTATATTATATTATATTATATTATATTATATTATATTATATTATATTATATTATATTATATTATATTATATTATATTATATTATATTATATTATATTATATTATATTATATTATATTATATTATATTATATTATATTATATTATATTATATTATATTATATTATATTATATTATATTATATTATATTATATTATATTATATTATATTATATTATATTATATTATATTATATTATATTATATTATATTATATTATATTATATTATATTATATTATATTATATTATATTATATTATATTATATTATATTATATTATATTATATTATATTATATTATATTATATTATATTATATTATATTATATTATATTATATTATATTATATTATATTATATTATATTATATTATATTATATTATATTATATTATATTATATTATATTATATTATATTATATTATATTATATTATATTATATTGTTTAAGGTTAATTCACACTGCAACAAATTATTTGTAATAATTATTTGGCTTAGGCAGAGAGACAGATGGACCAAGCTTAATTTACTTTCCTTGTTATATCGATCCAGAATATATGTACTTAATAGGGTGACAGACTAATATTAAGAAATTGCCATACCCTTATAAAACTTTTTGTTGGGGAAGGAGGTAAGAAGCAAAAAATATGAGGCTTTTAAAATTAGGAAATAAGGCCTTACTTTGTGGGTTTTTACATTACCTTGTCACTGTGAATGCCAACGCTTGGTATGCACTTGAAGTTAATTGAAGATCCGTTTTTGAACCGGATGTCTCAGTTAGTGTATTTGTTTTAGGGAATTTTGATCCGTCAATGGTTTTAATATAAAACGTTTATAGATTTTCTGCACAATGGGGAATTTTTCTGCATTGCGAAAAATACAGTTTAAATTAAACAAAATTATACAAACACTATGAAGTTGGTGCTTCAGAGTACCAATCAGGAAGAAGATTCTCTTTTAGGAATTCCGAATGAAATATCCTTGAATCCTGTAATTCATCTGCCTACTTTTAGCCTAGAAAGAAAGTACTTTACTTTTCTATAGAATGTAAGTACGGTCTTCATTTGGATTTTAAAACTTTTTGGCGTTATTGAAGTAGCCATTGCCAAGGCTTTTTTAAATCAACTTTTTTTTGTACAAATTTTTTAACTTTTTTTTTTAATTTTCCTGCCCCATAACTGGTAATAACTTTTTAACTTTTTTATTTTCTTCATGTCTGCCAAGCTTAGAGCGTAATGAAAAGGATTGTGAAATTCACTTGAAAAATGCTCTTTAATAAAATATTCCTTCAATTCGTATTTTTCCTTAATGGTTTCTTTCTTGCCTTTTTAAGGATTTCTTTAGAAATGAAGCGCTTGGCGAAAACAAAGTTAAACAGTATTTTCTTAAGCTTGCTTCTCTTTTAGTTCTTATCTTTGGACCGTATTATATATTCTCTACTTAACGTAAATACTATTTAGTCATAATACGTTCTTATTTTCTTTCATCCAGTTTTGATCATCAGGAGTTTGTATGCTACGCTTTTTTGTCAACACCATTTTGTAATCTGTTTCTTTTATTTACTTTTTTTTCATATTTATTCTGACAAAAGAAATGGATCTCTATAAGTTTGTGGGGGGAAAAACGGAAAAGAAAAAGAAAAAGAAAAAGGAAAAGTTCTCTTCTTATTTGCAGAGAATGTAGACAAAACATGAAATTGCGTAGAAAATATAAATATAAAAGAAAGGATTTAGTTTTAACAAGTATTTGTTTGCAGTTTGTGTTTTGTTATCTTTTCTATAAACTCCTCCTCCTTTTTTTTAACCATGCCATACACCTCATTTTTTCTTAAAGATATTTTTTATGATTCTTAGACTGGCAAAATTATTTTGTATTTCTCATTTTCTTTATGCCATTTACAAAATAATATTCCTGCATCAATGAAAATGATGATTCACAGTCATTGATTATGTATCATGCTTTTCAGATATGCTGGCTATTTTATTAAAAAGGCTTAAAGGGAGGGTGCAAAAGCTTCTTGTGCTATGCGGTATCTAATGTGTGTTCAGACGCATCGTTCACAATTTAAATTATTGTGTTTACATGTAAATCTTTTATGGCAACAAATCGTAATTGGAGCCCATGAATGGATTTTGTTCTTTTTCTTTTATTTTTTTTTTTTTTATAAAGAATAGTATTAAGTTTTAAATTCAATTTGGCTTTTAAAGCAGCTTCAGTTCGTTCATTCATTCACTTACCTGTTTTGTTAGTCTTCAATTGAAAGCCGGCAACACTGATTAGGTTTTACTTTTTCCCCCTGCCGGCCAAATCCTTTGGCCAGGAAATTGCTATTTTAACAGTGACAGCCAAAAGTATTGGATTAGGATCAATAAAATAGAATCTCGTGAAATATTAAATTTTGTTTTATTAAAATATTTCTTTCATGTTCTATTCCAAGTAAATGAGCTTTTGCGAGATATTTTTCTTCCAAATTACCATATTTTTAATTTTATTTCCAAACAGCTGATTCCTACATAGAACAAATAATTAAAAAAAAAAAACATTTCGCTCACAACTCAACAACTCAGAACGGCATTGAAAAATAAAAACTATTGTCAAATAAATGTAAAGAAAGAAAAAAAATATCAAATAGTATGTGTAGACGGCAGAAATGTTATATGCCCCAAAAGACTAAACAGCTTATAGCAATTATATCCTTATAGACAACTTTTAATACAAGTAAGACCTTACAAACTGCGAAATTAGAGTATTCTAGTATTTGAATATATTCGAAATTTGCTGTAACTGCATTAGAGCCGTTGTGTCCACATTTTTTTTTATATCTCCAGTTCATAATTTCAGTTAAAGAATCGGAATAAACTTAAGTAGCAATAACATATTAAACATAATGTAATACCAATAACTAAACAGCTGAATCTATATGCATATACATATATGAGATAAATGGTGACAAAAAAGCTATTGCACGCGAAACCCCTTATTTTTTTTTTATCTAGCATGTGTATTGCTAGAAAAAACACTTGTTCTTTACTTGTTTAAAATTGCCAGCACTGGAAAGCTTTATATATATATTTGTATAATATATATTTTTTTTAAGATAAATTTCCATGGCTCGCGGAGTTTTAAAGCACATACATTGCATATATATCTATATATATATAAAATAACTAATCAGTAAATTAAACTATGTATATTCATAGCAGGCCATTTTGACAGCTGTCAAATAGATACTTTAATAATTGGCAGTTGTCAAATCTCATTGAAAAAATATATTTTAAAATTGATTTCAATGAAAGAACTGACATGCAACTCTAATTTTATGAAAATGTTTTTTAGGACACACTACCATACTTTTCTAGTACACATGTCATATATAAGAAATCGTACGATTAAGTAGGATAGTGACACATGCCCTTTAATGTAGTAAAACCGCTCAGCCTTAAATTACATTTCTGGAATTTTTAAAAAAATATTTTGCTTTTTAATTTCAAAAGTTATGAAACGCTTGTCTGGTGTTCATTGCGATACTAAAAATTATTTTCAGTGTGCTATACAATTTTTTTTTTTTTTTTTTTTTTTTTTTTTTTTTTTTTTTTTTTATAAAATAGTAGTTTTTTTTTTTTAAATATTTTTTAGAATAATTACTTTTCAAAAATCTATTTTCTTAGAATTAATTTTATCCCCTTTTACACTGAAACAGATAAACGTCAATCATTATTTACCATTAAATTAAAATAAGTCTTTAAAATT
Source organism: Ormia ochracea (assembly GCA_963402855.1). NCBI lineage: Eukaryota > Metazoa > Arthropoda > Insecta > Diptera > Tachinidae > Ormia > Ormia ochracea. The sequence continues at coordinate 7,143,352 of OY727109.1, read as the reverse complement.
AATGTTTTTTTTGCTGTTGCGCGAAAGCCAACTACAAGTGCAAGTATTGACAATCACTTATACAAGCAATCAGATATCACTTGTCACTTTGACATAATACATATACACGTTGAGATGCGAGCATATACAAGAATTACAGAGTAAACAATAAAACATCTACTCTGTGGCGAAAGACGAGAAAAATCATTGAAAATGCGTGAAACATTTAAGGCGAATAGTTGAAACGCAAAGTTATTGGTAAATGGATAAATTGTAAATGAAATAAGTGGGGGTGTGAGGAAATGTAATAACAGAGAGATTTTTGTGTACTCGTATGTTTTGTGACGACTAGCATTAGCATCTGCCTGAAACTGTAAACTGTTTTTATACCAAAAACATAACAAAATATACTGTATCTTAATAATGGGCAGTAACTGTATCTAAAAAATTCCAAAATATCAATATTTTTCTCTCGTTTTTTGCTACAAAAAAGTAGAAAAAGTACCAAGTACCAATTTAGTATTTATTCTCCATTATTGCCTCCTAAGAAGCAGTGAATTACAATCGAATAAGTACCTTTTGTTTTGTACAATTTTCTTTCATGTCAAATGTATCAAAAAGAGAAAAATTTTAATGTAGTAAATATATTGCTACTGCCATTAATCTTTATCTATAACAAATTTATCAGGCAAATAGTACTAATTTTTCCCTCTTGTTTCTTATGAAAAAGTACCCTTAAATTTTTAATCTACAAAGAATTAGAACACTAAAATATTTTTAAACAATTAAATAACAATTTTAAACAATTAATATGTTTTATGGCATCAACGAAATCAGCATTATAACAAATGTCAACTTTTATTGGCCCAGCATGTGTACAAGGGGAATTGCGCGGGCTTCTAGTGTTAATTATATAAAACGCAGATAATGAGTTTGCAGCGCAGCCATAACTTATTTAGTTAGCATTATAGTTTTTTCCTTATCGTATACTTTAGAAATAATGAAATATTTCTTGGTATTATACAAGGTTTATATCAGTGTTGCCAATTCGTTTATTTTTGTTAACCAATTTATTTATTTACTTTTCTCCTACTTATTTTTTTGGTCTTGGCAAAATTTGGTAATAAAATCTTCCACATAAAATTCTAAACCTTTTCTTACCGAATACAATACAGAATATCTCTGTTTGGAAACAGATGAAAGTTAGTGTAACCGATAACGGAGCACGGGAAAATTATAGTAAAAATATAGTTTACTATATTGAAAGAATATGTTGCCTCTACAATTCATATTTAAAACAGAAAAAATGTTTTTTTTAATATATGGTGACGTAAGCCAAGTTTTGACCTAATGACATAGCATGCGTTATACGTAGACTTTGTACTTTTTTCGCCTGGCAGCTACGTTAATCTATGCATATTCATATCAGTTCGTATCCGTTAAGCAAAAGCACTAAAGTTTGGCAATTTTTAACTTTTTGCATACGTTGACTACTTTAAAAAATTGGTAACTATCAAATTCCAGTGCAAAGAATTTAATATCCGTTAACAAAGTGTTACCTTTTCCTTCGCTACCTTGATTTCAGGTGAGAAAGTGCAAAGGATAAGTGCGAAGGATAGTATTGTAGATGGTGTTTTCTTAGCTAATTGCGCTGCATGGAATATTCGGGCAGGCACTTACAATAAGCTGAATTATTAGAAAAGGCTAGCGAGTGAGTAGTGGCATTAAGTTCACGGTGATTTGGAAGTTATCATATTGCTGTTGATGTTGCCATACTTTTGCTGGATTCGATTTCGTAATTTACATCGGAAAAAAGGACATTGTTGCCAACGAGAATTGGTTAAAAATCAGTTCAAAATACGAAGGAATTTTGTAAGAAAGTAGCATCAAAAATTTCGGGCCTTTGACGGCAATACAGTTTTATAAAGTCAAAATTCCTTATAAGCCACTTTTAAATTAAAGGAAAAGTCTGAGAAGAGATTAGACTCGCCAATGCAATGTTACATAAAAAAATGTTTTGAAGGAAATTTAAATAAATTATATTTAAAATCAAATATGCATTCAGGTAGTACGATATATTATTTTAAGCGTTTTTATAATACACGAAAGTATCTCAAGGAACTGAAAATTTTAATTGCCAGCCTTTTAGTTTAAACACACACTTAAACAATTTGTGCTATTGGCATTTCTCTATATCGCCAGCTTTTAACGAAAAGTGTTAATGTTTAAAAAATGACATGAGGAAAAGTATTATATGTGTAAAATAATAAAACCCCGTAAGGCATTTAGAGGATGATAATGGACAGTTTTTTTCTGTCTTCCTCTTTAAAATTTATTACCTACCACGGAGTATAATCATCTCTTGCAGATTCCACAAAAAAAAAAAAATAAAATAAATAAATAAAGAAATAAATAAAATCACAACGAAAGTGGTGGTTGATAGATTTTGATTGACTGTTTGGCTTGATGTGTGACTAAAATACGTAAATGAAACTAAAATGCACTTAGTGTGGCATCTATAGTGACTGAACAACTGAGCGAGTGAGTCAATGTGTGTAGCATGTGTTTGTGTGTGGGGGCTTGAGTTAATGAGAAATCTTTGTTTCCTTGCCAGTCCATTAATGTGGCTTCGTTGATTGTCTGTTTGTTTGTTTGTTTGTTTTGCGCATTTGCTCTTTTCCCTATCGCGCTTTAGTTCTCCACTAAATATAAATTTAATGTAAAACGCATTAATGTAATGTTTATGGAAATGTCACTTTAAAAAAAGTGACATTGTTCTTAAAAAAAGTGACAACACTCACATACAATAACACAACAACAAATGAACAAGGGGGAACCCTTAATTTTATGGAAAAAATAGAAAAAAAAAATAATAATAATAATATTATGGAAATACTTTTAGCGAAATATAACTGATGGGTTTAATCAACTAATACTTTCTTACAATCAAGCTCATAATTAATGACTTTTTTCTTTTAAAAGTTTCCTTAAAATAAAATAAAATAAAATTTATCCCTTCTCTTCTACAAGTTTGTGTGTTGTTTACAAATCTGTGTTTTTTTTTTCTATAGTATTTCCCCAGTGCTTTTCAGGCAGACTACACCACACACCCATTGCCAAATGCAGCTGAGTACGCGTCTGACTCTCGCTGCTCTTAGTTGTTGTTGCTGCCTGCCTGCCTGCTGCGTATTCGTTTCTTTTGTCATTGTCTCTACTTGCAGATTGTCTGTCTAAACATTTTAATTATAATATTTGGTCGATGTGTGGGAATTGCTCCATATGTCACACTCTCCGCCCATATTCTATTTAAATATTTTCATATTTCTTTAAAAGTTCTTAATAGTCTTAAATAATAAATATTTATTATGGAGAAAAAAAACTCATAAATGTGTAAGCATGTATGTTTCGCCAACGAATGGATCTGGCGGCATACGAGGACGAAGACAAGTTTCTGAATGTTAGGCAGGGACTTTGTTTTATTTGCCTTCTCTGGCAGCAGTTTGTAAATAATTTTCTATCGAATGGATCTCGTGGCATACAACCCTGGTTTATGGTTTATGGTTTATGGTTTATGGAATTTTGGAGCCAAAGATTCGTTGTAGAGAACTGACTCTAAGAATAAAGGTGTAGGAATTTTTGGATATTGAGTAGAGTGATTATTTCTTCCGGAGATCCAGTTAATGGAAGGCATGTAATAGTAAGCGGATTACAACTCAGCGGAGGGCCTCTTTAAGCCATTCGCTCAAGTTACTGTAGCCAGTAGTGCACCTCAATGCTTGTCTTGATCGCCAACATGGCAATCAAAGTGTAGTTTATAAGCAGTTTTAAGAAACTGCGAAAGGGGTTTCTTGGTGCCCTTATTGGTAACCCCAAGCAAAGGAGCAGAAGTTATCGGGCTAACTTACAATTTAGAGTGGGATATTTCAACTTTTTTACTCCATTTACACAATGTAAGCATGCAGAATTCCCGCACGCAACACCGAGATATTGACTTTGAGATCGCTGGATCTGCACTAAGACTACATGTATGAAAATTCCAATAGAGAGCAAAGCCTAACCTAATTTTTGTACATTTTAAATTGAATTCAATGGCTTAAAATCTCTTAAAATGAGATACCCTCTTTTACTACGTCTCTGCCTGCGATTGTAAACAAACAGTTCATATTTTGAAAACAAGCAGGCGCAGCAGCATGTTGTTAATTGTAATTTATAATTATTAACAGTGCGTTTATTGACGATGGCTTTTAAAATGCCATTAAAATAAATAGTTTAGTTCAAGGGTTGAGAGGGGAAATACAGAATGAGAGCACACACACGGAACGCATAAATTTTTATTTTTATTCCCACTGTAATAGAAATATAATTTGACAATTTCTAGCGCCTTATGTTTGTTGTACGATGGTGAAAGATTTACATAATAGTTTTTCGTGTTATTGGTTTTGAGTTCAAAATAACTAAGTGAACCAATTAAAACTAAATATATATATATATGTATATATATATATATATATTTTTTAAAAATACACTGCTTGCTCAATTTATGTGCGGTTATTACAGCGGGGCTTTACTGTATAATACCCTGTTCAGACGTACATCATTTTGATTTAGTCAATTTATTTGTAACTATTAAGGGTTGACACAAGATGTTCTTTTCTTCAGTTATAGTACACAAATCGGGAGAGTAAATGTCATTTGTGGTTTTTGCCGCATACAAATCGGGAACGGGAATGTGTTTTCAATAACATTTTTTTATGTTTAAGGACATTCCATAAAGTTTTGGCGTAAAATATTTTAATTGCATCTTTATCAACGTTTTGTTATTTTTGGAGAATTGGTGATTTTCCTTTTTATTTCTTGAGGGAAATTGGCCACAACGTCATCAAATGACTGAAAGGGACCAGTACATCAGCACACATTTGATGTGCCTATGGTTTGGTGCAACCCATGTTGTCATTGTGACTTCCATCAAAAGGATCTCCGAAACTAGTAAGCTTACTATTCAGTTGAGCGAATGGCTTAAAGAGATCCCCTGCTGAGGTGTTATCCGCTTACGGATGATTACTATTGCATGGCTTCCATTAACTGGAGCTCTGGAAGGAGTAAGCGCGCTATGCAATATCCATATATTCCTGCAGTTTTAGTCTTAGAGTCAGTTCTCTACAACGAATCTGTGGCTTCAAAAATCAATAAAGTAGAACTAAAAACAGATTTCGAAGAGTCTGAGCGACTTCTTCAACTGCAATCGTCAACACCATTTTGTCACACAGTCGGAATTGTATGATCTTTTTCGCGATTTGAAATGATTAAATTATTTCGGGAAATTGTAGAAAACGAATTTATTATTAAATAAATTAATAACTTTTAAATTAAGTAAATCGAGAAAATTGTGCCGGCGAGGAGAGTATTTCGCCAGGAATATTGCCGGAGGGGGCAAAAATGTCTTATTCGGTTTGAGCATATCATTTTACATAAGACTCAGCCGATACCGTCTCAGGCCCACTTTGCATGCAGAATAATGCAATCAAACAGTTTTTAAATTTTAAAGAGATTTTTGTAATAATCAATTTCACCTGCAGAATTTATTTATTAATTCATTTAACAAAATATTGAATAAAAAAATTTTTTTTTAAAAACAAATTTTTTTTAAAAACAAATTTTTTTTTACCAAAAATTTGTTAAGGTCAAGTGATGTCAATGATCAATATCAATTTTTTTTACCAAAAATTTTTTTACCAAAAATTTGTTAAGGTCAAGTGATGTCAATGAGGTTAAAATTGAAAGGTAGAACAACCTCAAATCCTTTATTGTTCTGTGCTGTCTGTCGTCAAGTATCTGTACTATGCGGCATTTATTTTGTGTTACTAAGGCTTTTAATTAATTGTTACTAATTGATTAACACTTCTGTTGTATTGTATTCAAATCAAATATTGTAATCAAATCATCTCTCTCCTGCTCGTACCAACCGTACAATATTATTTTTCTTTCAAACCATAAAACTTGTATTAGTTTTTCTGAGAAAGAAATGAAATTTAATTTCAATTATAAGTTGCACTACTAGAGAGAGAAATTATAATGTTGAACTCTTCAATTGTCGCAACTGCAGACAACAATGATTCTGTAAATAAAACAAATTACACTAATTAGTTTAAAAAGCAATTCAAAGTTAAATAAAAGCTTTTTTCTCTCTTTTTCCCAATTTAAAATGCTTTACAAAGCGAGTGTGATAATTTAAAAAAATGAAAATTGAAGAAAAAATGCACAACATATTGCTTATCTATCGTTTTAAAGACTGTTGACTTGTGCTTTAATGCATATTGTTTTTATCTTCCGGGCTTAGCTGGTATCATGCAACGCAGGGATGGTAAATTGAATTTTAACTTTGTTAAAAAGAGTTTTTAATTTTTATTATTTTAATAAAAAAAATCTTTAAATCATTCATTATAAAAGCGTTAGCGAATTATATAGGATTATATATTGATGGAATTTCATGTATTGATTGTATTGAATAGCATGACATTTTTGTGTAAATGAATAGCATTGCATTTGCATTAGGGATGTATGAAATTATTTGTGAGCTACATATCTTTTATTTATTATACGATTTGGCTGGTTTTTGAATCTAGAAAATCAGAAAAATGTTGCTGCAGATGGATTTTAAAATTTCTGATTTTAGTTAAATTTAAGTTCATTATTCTGCACAACAAAAATGACTGCATAGATAGGCGGACAGATGGACAAAGCTTCATTAACTCATTAACTCTTATGAGAATGCAGAATATATACATACTTTATACGATAGCTAATGAATATAATACAAATTACGAATGATATGATATAACGTATGTATAACCCTCTTATCATTTTTTTTGGAGATGTTGTTCAATATTTAAAAATTAAGTGTGACCAAATTGGTATAGCGGGCGTGAATGGTTTAATTTTTTTTTTTTTTTTTTTTGTGTAAACATTTACAATAAAATCTTGCACGCAATTCACACTATGAATTTTATGAAGTCTATTTTTCTTAACTCCCTTTTGAAGTTGCTACCAGAAACGTATTTGGAGTAATTAATTTTCCTCTACATATCTTCTTTCTAAAGCTTTTATTTTCGCCTTTAAAAAAAATATTTCAAAATAAATATTGTAAATAATAAAAATGAAAGAAATTTTTAATTTAATTGAAACGATGGAAAAAATTGAAATTTATGGCGTTTTCTCTTTTCCACATAAAAAATGTCGCCCTGTGAAAAGGTGCCCTTTTAAAATGTTTTGCCCGCCCTGTGAAAGTGCAATTTTTTATACAACGAGAGAAGAACACAAATTAGAAAAAAGTGCAATGACTTTTTTTTTAACAGATGATAAATAAATATTTTCTGTATGTTTTATGAAATGTGTATACAAAAATGTTGAGTTGCCAGATTGCTAATTCATCTGCTTAAGAAAGCAAAAAAATTTTTTTTTTTTATATCTCATAGAATTACGCAGCCGTATTGTTGTCTTTTCTTTGTTTTATACGATACAAAATATAAAAATAATTATTAAAATCGAATTTTCTGACTCCTTCAACTCAAAAGACTTTTTTTTGAACATTTTCTGGTAACGCTGTGTAAGAATGTGTTTTACAAGGCAATTTCTGCCCTGTTGATTTGCTCAGGGCAAAAGTGCAATGCCTTTTGCCCAGCGAAGGGCAACATTTTTTAGAAAAGAACGCGCAACCCTTTCACAGGGCAACACATTTTCGAGAAAAGAACACAAAATTGCCCTCCCTGCAGGTAGTGTTGCCTTTTTTTGTGGAAAAGAAAACGCCATTAGATAGACTTTGGTTTCATTGTTCCATATAGTCGAGCCGTTCTTTTAAAGGGAAACTTGCAATGACGGCTAATGAGGATAAGAGTAAAGCATAACCAGAAAAACCATGGAAATCTTCTTTGTCCTCTATAAGTATTGCGGCCAAAAATAAAATGGCAACCAAAATCGGTCATTGAAAAAACCCACTTGTGAATCAGGATATTTTTTTGGATATTTTCCAAATACAAAAATTAAGCGATAACCAACCTAGAAAAGCGATAAGTAATACAAAACGATAAATAAAAATACAGTAGAATTTCGGAGCACTCATTTTCTTTTTCTCGCACCTCCTGGAAGCCCAGACTTTCGAAGAAAAGGCGAATAAGATTTTCATATTGTAAAGCGGCACTAAAAATAATTTTCCTTTGCGTTAATTTTGCCAGCCCTGATGAATGATTTCTTATACTCAATGCCTTCTAAATTAATGCATTACGACGAGTTGTTGTTGTTGGCATTAAATATACTGATTAAAAAAATATGTCAAAATAACATTTAAAAAATATATTTGGAAATATTTAAATTAATTTTTAATATTGTGTATATTTGGAGATTTTGACACTGTTTTTGCTTTTGTGTTGAGAGGAGCACATCCGCTCTGCAAGTGGCCAAAAAAGTGTTCATTTTTTTTTTTTTATGTAATTTCAATTTGGGGAAAAGTTTAATTTTTATTTTTTTTGCCGTAACGCTGGTTTGCTTACACTGTACTGAGTCACGTTCTATGCGCTCGTATCTGGAGACTCGGTATGCCATAATTGATTGCTATTGTTAGTGTTGTTTTTCTTGTTGTTGTTTTCATCACGGTGGGGTGTTGACTTCTGTCAATTCCATTTGTCACATTGAGTAGTATTTGATAGTCTGAATAAATAGAAATCTTGCGTATTATGAACGATAATCTTAAACTTGCAGCAGAAGCACACTTTTATAGCCGAATATATCTCATCTCCACCATGTTCCGATATTAATGACTTACAAAAGAGAAGAAGCTCTTAATTTATGCGGGCAAGTATTTTGCTTCCCTAAAAGTGTGTGCAAGTGATTTAAACAAATGATTGTTCTTCAGATTAAATATATATATTTTTTTTGGTTTTTTTTTTTTTTTTTTTTTTTTTGAAACATCTTAACTAATGACGGAATATCGGAGGGCATTACTTAATTTTTTGTTTGTTTATTTATTTATTTATTAAGTTGAGAGCTTGTGAATTTGATTTCTTTGAGAGATTATGTTGTCCACTTGACAAAGTGATTAATTAGTTTACTTAACGAATTTAGTGTGCCTTTTTTAAATCATTTTTTCACTCTTAGAATTACGACTTCTTGCTATCTGCTATTAATAAACTAAAGTAATAAAAAGCTATTAGAAGCTTTAAGCTTTTTTTGCGCGAAGATAAAGATATATATATATATATGTATATTTTTTCTTCCTTAATGTTTACGCTGTTTAAAAATAAAATGATTGATTTTATTTGTTTTCCTGCCTAAGGCCTTTCATGAAATCTTTGGTTGGTAGCCGTGTTCTCACTTCTACAAATACAGTGCGCAAAATAAGTTATGGTTTACTAAAAATTTATTCAAAATATGCACTGCTTTTCCTCAAATGTAACTCTCATAAAAATAATATTTTTGCAAACTCTTGTGTATACAATTTTTGTATAGTCATCGCCAAAAATCAAGTTCAATTTCATAATGCACTATTTTCACTGACTCTAAACTGTCAAGCTGTCAATTTTTTTTTTATTCTTTTGTTTGCTGCTTCAAAACATTTTACAAAAAAAAAAAAAAGGAATATATTAAAATATTCAGTTAAATTTGATACATAATTCAAATTTTGCATTAAATTTGATACACGCTTTGTATCGTCTTTGGGATGATGTTTCAAATTGTAATACACGGCCTTCAAATTGCCTTGTATCCGCAATAACGAGAATTATTTCGTAAAATAATTGTAAAGGCTTTCCTTGCTGCAATGAAAACCAATAAATGTTTATATATTATTTATTAATTTTTTTTTGTGTGCATACTTTTGTAAGCCACTGCATTTTAAAATTGTTCCACCAGTAAACTTGTATTTTTTTTTTAAATAAGTTTTAAAATACAATTAATTAAATTTGTAAATTTGTGAATTTTTTTTAAAAAATTTTCAAAACTTCTTACAAATTCTCCAATTTTAAAACTATCCCTCCTTTAGCAGCTAAAATGAATGATTTGTTATCGAATTCCAATGGCACTGGTGTTTTTGCCGACAGAGTGAAATGAAAATTTTTCATTAGCAAAGCTAAACCAATCAGGGCCTGCATTTTACCAAATCTTAGGCCAATACAATTGCGTGGGCCAGCTCCAAATGGCAGCCAGGCCATTGAATGTCGTTTCGCGATTTCCTCCGGTGTGAAACGTTCAGGATTGAATTCCGATGGATTGGCATAAATGTTTGGATCGTGATGTATGGCATCAATGGGCACAATCACCATCATGCCTTTTTCAATGATGTGTGAGGAGTTGGGCACCCTGTAGTCGTTTAGAGCTTTTCTCAAAATAATCGAAGCTATAGAATATTTGCGCATTGTCTCTGAAAATAATAAAAATTATATACAAATTATGAAAAAGTTTGATTTTAATGTATTGCTATAGTGGAGTCTACAATGGAAAATTATTTAATAAACTTAAATAGTTGTATAAGAAAGCTTTGCACTTTTATAGGTAATATTATTATGGAATTTTTGCATATTAGGCATTAGTGGCCATGTTTGTTGGTTTTTTCTTTTCGAAGTACTACCAGTTTGGTTGTAACAAACTATGGCCTGGCCTGCCTTTTTCCTTTAACAGTTTGACTTACCTAATAAAATTTGTTTCAGATATTTCAATTCCCCTAAAGCTTCATAGCTCAACTCATTGTTGTATTTTTTTAAGACGTCGCGTATTTCTTCTCTAGCCTTTTTCTGTATGTCTTGATTAACCGCCATTTCGTATAATGCAAAACCCATTGTGCTAGAGCTGGTTTCGAAGCCGGCCAAAAAGAATATAAATGCCTGGGCAGCAATTTCCTCTAGACTAAGACCTTCAGTGTCGTTGCGATTTTTCAGCTCAATTAATAAATTCATAAAATCATTTTTTTGCACCTTCTCGCGCTCTCGAAATTCCACAGTTTGTCGCACCACATTCATCATAAAATTACCCACATCCAGATGGGTTAGACCAATACCCAACTTGCGAGCAAATTCGGGGTAAGCTTGAGCAAGTGAGCTGATCACGCGACCATAACGGCGTGTGCTGAAAGCTTTTTTTCCCATGATACGAAATTGAGTATTTTCATCTTTGAGGCTGTTACAGTCCAATCCAAAAGCACACGAACCTATAACATCGGTGGTAAAACGTGCCAATAATTCGCGCATTTCGCAACCCTCCTCACAGTTGTTGCTCTCTAGTAGTTGCTTAAGTACCTGTACAAATCTCTCTCCCACTTCGATTACACAGGGAAACATAAATTTCATTTTGCCCGAAGTAAAAGTAGGTGTCAATTTTGTTCTCATTTTCCTCCACTTCGGTCCATCCAAATTAAACAAGTGCCCTGACAGAGGATCATCCTTTTCATTATAGTAATTACCACGAGCAGAAAACTCATTGAAATCGGTTATAAGCACGTGATTAATTAAATCTAAATCCAAAAGCACGTAAGCTTTGCGAAAACTCAAATAAAAACCTCCCAGCGCTGCCTCACCTTTGAACTTTGCATAAAATTCGTTGAAAATCTCTTTGATCGACTGCGTTTTGCCCAGTTGGGCGGTGTTACCCAGAAATATACTGGGTTTCTTGTACACTATATTACGTTGCTGAAAGTACATGTAATGCTGTCGTAACTTGTAATAGAGGACGCTGAGTAACAGCAACAACCAGCCCATGACTTGCACAAATTCCATGATTATAATGCGACGTTACAACTGTAAGTTGAAGCAAGAATGTAATTCAACTAAACCCAGTTGAGAAGCAGGCATATTTGAATAGCGATAAACAGCTGGAAATGAGTAAGATGAGAGCGAAAATGCTATAGATATCGCGGCTGCCAGGGGTATGAAATTGTCTGGATGCGATTACAGTGTAAAATAAATTTTCCAAAATAAATGCAATCGAAGGGGTTCTTAAAGGTGGTGTGCATAAAGACCAGGTAAATGTATAAGGGGTGTAAAATGTTTCTGTTGCTTATAAACTCCAGTGCCTGTTAAGGCGCCGATGCACTATCCTATACAGTCGTACGATTCACACACACGAAAATCTAATGTATTATTCTTATTTTAAATAAGAAGATAATAAAATAGCGTTGCTGCTGCCATATTATCATAGAAGAATAATGCGAATAATTTTTTCTTTACTGATTGAAGTACATGCCACTCTGATCGCATGAAAATGAAACTTTGGCTTGCCATAGAAATTTGACATTTTAGGTCACACTGATCTATTTTTTCAACAGAGATGCCATAGTTGACAGATTTACGGTTGTGTAGGATAGTGTATCAGGACTTTTATGTGCTTTAAACAAATATAGAATTTATAACAATATGCATACAAATAAACAAATCAAGCGTGCGTTATTCTTAAAATTGTCAAAGAAATAATAATCAGCTGTCGTAATACTGTCAGCTGTTAGAATTATTACACTGTGTTCATTACTTTCTGTATTTATTGGAGTTTTATTTTGGCTGGCAAAAAAAATTTTAAGACTTTAAAAAATTGAATTTAAAAAAAAAATATATATGTAAAATATGAATATTTTAATCTTATTTGAATTATTGTATGTAAAAAATTGCTTACAACCGTACAGTAATTAGGCGGTCATCACATAACCATTGTGAGATATATGTGACGATTTTGAGTTCAATTGAAAACATGTGGCATCACGGTGTACTTATCAGTTTATTTTCTGATTCTGTTTATTCAATTTGAAAAGTTTTGTTCGTTTGTTTATCTGTTAAGTAGTCTCAGGGTTTCCGGTTTAGTTTTCAATTTGATGCCCACTTCTAAATTTATACTATCCTACACAATCATACGGTTTAACAAATATAACGTTTATGGTAGAAAAATGTGGAACTGCAACTGGTGGACAAATTTTGTTGAGAAGTTATAGAATTGGAAGCCATGTGATATAGGCCGCACCAATGCAAACAGCCGAGAGTAAAAAAAATGCTATTTTGAAGCGATTTCTTAAATACAGATTTTTCAGGGATCGGTATTTTTTTTAAAGTGCAGAGATTTAAAGAAGTTATCGTGTTATTAAAAGAATGATTTAAAATTCTTTAATTTAATAAACATACATTTTTAAAAGTCATTAAAAAATCTAAATTAAGAATAAATTTTTTTCTTAGGAGCAAAAGTGGCATAATTGGATTAAAGTTCCTAACCTGAGAACCCTGATTCATCTTTTTCCTAGTGCTCTCGTTTTCTCTATTTGAATTTTATTGCTGATCTTAATTTGTTTTACGCTCATTATGTTCTTGTTGGGTTTCTGAGATTAATGTCCAGGGTTGGAAAGCGTTGTATTAGCTATTGTGCAAAATTCAACAGCTACGACGTTAATAATAATAATAATAATAGTAATAGATAAGTAAATTAAAATCTTATCATTTTGTTTATTATTATTTTTATTACATAAAAAAATTTGTGTTAAAAAATAATGAGACTCATTTTGCTTAAAAAAAAAAAAATGTTGATATTCAATATTTTTAATGTCCAGTTTTGCATGAATGGAAATAATGAATTCTTTTATTCTATTGAATATAAATATTTACGAATTTGATAAGCGATAATTGCAATAAATATTTATTTATTAATACTAATTTATACTAATTTTTTCTAAGGACACTGAAAGAAATATTATTATAAAGAATTAAAGTTTTTGGGATATTTGCTTTAACTAATTAATATTTTATTTTTATTTACTAACATTTGATATCGGTATCAAACAATAATTTTAATTTCTTTAAACGGAGATGAAAAAGCTGAAAATATTGTAAGCAGTGCAGCTACTTGTAATGCGTTCTTACTATAGTTTTCAATGAATCTTTCAATGGACAAAACTTGTAGTATGAACGTGTGATGTATTTTTCGGGTCTCGAATTTTTGGTCTTCATCTCTATGATAATACATACAGTACAATTTTATTATACACGCAAACACTATCTATAGATGACTACACTGATATTCTTAAGTATAGAGTGTGCCATTTTTCAGTGCAGATTTTGCATAAGCTTTCTAAAGATGTATTAAATACTCGTACATTTATCAATTGCGCATGTGTGTAAAGTTAGATACGTCAGTTAGCTTCTCATTATTTTGTCATATTTTCAAGTACAAAACTTATAAGCAATCGATAACTCAAAAGCTATACTGATTTCGAATAACAACAAAATTGTTTCGAAATCTCCTAAAGCTCTATTTTCAAGCCAGTATTGCCACACCCTTTCACTTTGCTCGATAGTTTTACTCTCAAAAGGGGCACATATACATCTACATCTGAAAGGTGACACCATTCCTTCTATGCGTTCTTGTTTTTTATGCGCTCTCTGCATTCTACAGGTTTCTTCATCCAAGTTTAATTAAGTTAAAAGAGAAAGTCCTGAAAAAGGTTCGCTTTAACCGGTCTCGATCACGTGCCAGGTTTGCTGTACTGTCCTGATGGCCTATTTTCATTATAAATCCTTGTGACTATTTCCCATGTTTTTGTTTTGTTTTTTCAGTTCAGTTTAAGGCCTGTGCACTTAGAATACGTTATATGTCATACTTTGTAATTTTTCAGCTAACAGCTAAGTTTGACAATCAATCCTTAACCCTTCCTTAACCCAAAGTACTAAATTTGAGGTTATTGGATACGTACAGTACTTTGACGATTAAAATTTATTATGAGGACAATTACTATACTAATTGCTGATTTCGTATCCATTAACAATATATTGATTATAGTAAACTTGATTTCAGTCGAGATCGTACAAAGTATAAGTATGATGTATTCCATTTAACTCGGTCTTAAGTCTGCTTCATTTTATGTTTAACTGAAAATATTGCTTTTTAAGCAATGAATAACGCTTAGCCTACTAAACCAGAGCTCGTGGGTTCGACACCTGCCTAGACCCTGAATGTTTTCCTGCGGACAAGCCGAAAGCTTGAAAGCTAAAAAAAAAAAAATATTGAAAAAATTCTGTCCCCTACACAAAAAAGAAATTGAAAACTCGGTGGCAGCATTACTTGGTTCTCCGGCGTACAAACTCGCACCGCTTTCAGTATTTATTATTTGAAAATGCTTTATTTTTATTAAAAAAAAATTATAATTTAAACAAGAAGTTTGAAAAGACGACTTTAGCGTTAGATCGTTTTCAGAACTCAAATTCAAATTTTTTTTATTTATTCAATTTTAGAGCGCGCTTATTTGCGGTAATGATAAAAAAAGGGGTGCTGCACCACCCATTTTTCTTATCATTACAATTCATTGCTAAGGGGCAGCCCGCCAATGCTTTTCAATTCACAAACTCGAATATTTTCATTACTTATTCTGAACAATTTAATTACAGTTTTATTTTCCTATTTTGTTATGTTTCTCTAAAAAAGAATTGGGTATTTTTCCTTGTTCCCTTTGTTTCGACCCCAACAACAAAATTTTAAATTTCACTTAAAATATTCATGCCTTTTATGATTAGTTTTTTTTTTTTTTTTTTTTTTTTTTTTGCTGGTGTGTGTGTTTTTTCACCATACTGGTCTTATAATTGATTAAACATTATAAATGCCCTCATAATATTGCATGTGAAAAGAATAAAACAATTTTTCTTTTCTGTCGGCTTTAACAACACCATCATCAGCATATCCTTTGAAATTGAAATTTTGTTATTTGGGAATTGGCCTTTCGACAATAACAAAACAAAAAAAAAAAAAAAAATCATCAACCAATTTTTTCTATTAAATTAAGCAACTAGCGAACAGTTTTTCACAAAAAAAGAAGTATTTCTGCTCATGGTAGTTTAAATTTAACTAAGCAGAAAAGCAGAGAGCGGGGACGTTAAAAAATAGCAAAGAGAAAAAAGCGCATGAAACGGACAGATGTCAGAGTACATGGAAATGAATGTTTATTTTATATACACTGTGCGACTATAATGCCAGTTAATACAAAAAAAAAAAATTATAGTAACAGCCATTTGAAAACATTCATGTATGTACATACATGTGTATGTATGAGTGGTTGTGTGTTTAAAAAGGATATAAAAATGTGCTTTACTTTACTTTACTTTACTTGCTTTGCTACTTATGTTAATCAAAAAATTCCTACGAAAGGAAAGAAAGCAACTACACCCATAAGCCGTTTGACCAGGTACTCGCTTCTACATTACTTCAATCAAGGCGAATTCAGCAGTCGTTGATCAGCTGATTGTGTTTCACCGTTGCCAAAAACAAAAACTCAATCTCAGTCCTTACTCAATCTTAATCCTTCAGGATTAACTGAGTCACACAACACAACTGTTTTTGACATTTTAATATTCATATGACATTCAGTGCTGGCAACTAAGAAAGTATTGTTTCTAGAGAAGCCTTGTTTAATCAATTTGTGACGCAATTTAAATAAAATTGTCCAATTTCTAAATTGCATACTTTTTTTATAAATTCAGATACCTTTTTTTTTAAATTTCGTAAAAAGTTACATTAAGCAATTTTACTCTCTGTGTGAAGTGGTTACTAAAAGAAGCTCCCAAATCTAATCCAGATTCATTATTGAAAAAATTGTTCCGAACCCGATAAAGCCCTATATTTTTTTTGATGTACTTAATTTTGGCCAATATTGAGTCCATATAATTCTAAAACAATGCCGACTGCAAATTCTATGAATGCCTTCATACACAATTTTTTATATTAATAATATGTAATTTAAAATACAACTCCAAGTGTGACCATTTTTTTGCCGTAAAAAAAAAGTGAAAAATTAACAATATGTTAACTAAAGCGGCAACGCTAATTACATGTGCGCATGCTGATAAACCTTTGACAGCAGGAACACTTTCCTATTTGAACACAGTATATGTATTTTTTAGTCCATGTGGAGACAATGGAAGCCTTAGTTCAAAGCCAATAACGTGAAATGATTTGTTCTATGTATCTTCGGTATGCACTCCATGCAATCCCTATTAGAATAATATTTTATTTTTATAAAGACTGTAAGTATATGTATGTTGTATATTGATATCTTCTTTTCTCCTCTCTCGCCATTATCGCTTCTTTTATCTTATCTCGCCTTGAAAGTGAATTCGCGAACTTATAGTGTTTCATTATCGCTTCTTTTCACCGCTCTCGCATTGAAAGTCAATTCATGAAATTATAGTGTTGCATTATCGCTTCTTTTCTCCTCTCTCGCCTTGAAAGTCAATACACGAACTTATAGTGTTGCATTATCGCTTCTTTTCTCCTCTCTCGCTTTGAAAGTCAATACACGAACTTATAGTGTTGTATTATCGCTTCTTTTCGACTTTCTCTCCTTGAAAGTCAATACACGGACTTACAGTGTTGCATTATCGCTTCTTTTCTCCTCTCTCGCCTTGAAAGTCAATACACGAACTTATAGTGTTGCATTATCGCTTCTTTTCTCCTTTCTCTTTTTGAAAGTCAATTCACGAACTTATAGTAATCCCCCCAAAATTATAGTGTTTCATTATCGCTTCTTTTCTCCTCTCTCGCTTTGAAAGTCAATACACGAACTTATAGTGTTGCATTATCGCTTCTTTTCTCCTTTCTCTTTTTGAAAGTCAATTCACGAACTTATAGTAATCCCCCCAAAATTATAGTGTTTCATTATCGCTTCTTTTCGCCTTTCTCGCCTTGAAAGTCAATTTACGAACTTATAATGTTGCATTATCGCTTCTTTTCGCCTTTCTCGCCTTGAAAGTCAATTTACGAACTTATAGTAATCCCCCCAAAATTATAGTGTTTCATTATCGCTTCTTTTCGCCTTTCTCGCCTTGAAAGTCAATTTACGAACTTATAGTGTTGCATTATCGCTTCTTTTCTCCTCTCTCTTCTTGAAAGTTAATTCACGACCTTATAGTAATCCCCCCAAAATTATAGTGTTTCATTATCGCTTCTTTTCCCCTTTCTCGCCTTGAAAGTCAATTTACGAACTTATAATGTTGCATTATCGCTTCTTTTCTCCTCTCTCTTCTTGAAAGTCAATTCACGAACTTATAGTAATCCCCCCAAAATAATTTATATTAGTTGGCGGTGATCAAACGTCTCTTTTATTTTAATTTATTAAAAATATATTTCTCTCTTTCATGTCTAAATCATGGTGATTACAGAGTCTCTGGCAAGATATTCACAGATTTCTCTTCTACTAACCGTGTAAGGCGGGGCTTAGGTGTATATACTATGAACAGTAGTAGCCATAGGCAACTCAACCCCTGGATTAGATCAGCAAAGCCAGCATTAAATAGTTAAAACTTGTATTATTGCGATACATACACGTGCATCCCCACACGTTTCTAACTGAATGTCTGGTCATTCTTTTCATTGCGAAAGGAAATGCACACTATTCATTTGCTAAAAAGCAAATCGTTAAAAAGGGTAGGGGGAAAAGCCAAAAAGGTAAAAAATGGTTTAAATAATGTTACATTGATGCATTTGTAATGGTGTGAGTCAGAGTAATGATATTGATGTTTAAGGTGATGGTAGCTTTGAGCGTTAAGTGGGTAATGAATAATGGCTGCTCACCTGAAAAATGTATGACTCTCTTTTATAAAGCATATGTTAAGGGTTTGTGTCGTTTTCCTTTCCTTTTCTTTCCTTTCCTTTCTTTTCCTTTCTATTATTTTTTTTTATAGAAGTCCTTTTAAAGCTCTTTGCTATTAGAGAAGTAATATATATAAACGGATTAGGAAAATAAATTATTAGATGAAATTGTAGGGGATTAAGAAATTGGTTGGAAAACTGTAGATGAAATACACATTTGTGGAAATTGAAGTGTTGCCTCAAATGAAATTTTTGCACTTAAAGCCTAGAGATATGAGCTTAATTCTTAAGGAAAAGTATGCTTTTGCCTTTTAGTATTTTTTTTAACGCTTATTAAAGGCGTTAAAAAAAGGATGCTGTAATTTTTTCCTTCCAGACTCCGTTTGAAAACAGCTGTTTTTATCAATTTACAGAACCAACCGATTGTCCTTTTTAAATCCTGAAATTTTTCTTCATTTCAAACGTAGGATGTAATTTTTTTTTAAAGGCGGACAAGCTTCTGGTTTAAAATTGAAGTAAACATATAAGTGAGGCGTTACCAATAAGTTAGGGAATAATATAAGCCTTACTGTTAGCTACTGTAAATGTGATTTTTTAAAAAAAAACATTAAAAGTTATTGAATCAGACTATTGAACTGCCGTTGATCTTTTACAGCTGGTTTGAGGATTTGACATACGACAGATTGTCAGCACGTAATTACAAAACACTCTTCCCGAAATTTGTTTATTTTCTAAAGTCGATTACGTATAAAAACAACTTATATCGAGAAAAAGTATTTGGTGTACAATTTCCTATTCTTAGCTTTTCGAAATTTAATGAAATCTTGTGTATGTTCAAAATTTGTATACCGAAGATTGCATGTCTGTAATATTTTACACGGCTTGTTAACCGCAGGCAAAGAGCAAAGATTTTGAAGCGCTCTTCAGAATGGTCCGCGAAATTTCTTTCAATTTTGTTCCATATTTGTTTGTAGCCATTTTAAATAAAATAAAAATCACCGAGGAGGCTTTCCGAAAATTAATCTTCACCTCGTTAGTCAGTCAGCTGTTTTTTCTTTACAAATTTAGAGTAAGATGGCAATACATATTTAGCCATTTTAAATTAAATATATATTCCTGGGGTATTTGCCACAATTAACTGTCAGTTCATTATTTAGTCAGCTGTTTTTTATTTACAAATTCAGAATAATATGATAACTCATCTTATGACAATACATATTAACCCATAACATATATATTCCCGTGAGGGTTTTCCGAAAATAATTCGTCAGTTCGTTATTCAGTTAGCTGTTTTTTCTTTACTAATTACAATTACTAAAAAGTAATATGATAACTCGTCACATAACAATACAACATACCTTTTACGGCAGTGCTTTTTGATCTGAAATAATTGCTTATGACTCGGTTTCGAATTGAGCAAACCTATTTTTATATTTATTTATATAAATAATATTTGTATTTATATTCAAAAATATTTTTCTTTCCAGTGTATACAATTTTTTAACACTGGAAAAAAAATTCTTTTTGAATATAAATACAAATATTATTTATATAAATAAATACTGGACCGGTCAGTTAATTTTTAGTCGTATTATATATATTTGGAAAGCAAGCTTTCAGAAACAGAAGGCAATGCTTAAGACCACACACTGAAATTCTTAAGCAGAAATACTTCATATTAAACAACAGGAAATGCACTGGAAACTCCACTTCGGTTTAATGCAAATGATACATGGACCGACTAGTATGTTCGAAACGCGTTTCATCTCAAGGGGAAGGAGATAAATAATATTTCGTTAATACAAAGCAGTTGGATTTTTAGCTGGCGATTCGATAAGTGTTGCCGCTTAACGGAAAACTACACAATTCAGTGGCGCTCCTTTCCTCCTTTACTTAAACTGAGCCTTAATCGTATATATAAATCGGTGTGTTTGTATACATATAACAAATCATTTGATTTCTGATTCTGATTTCTTATCTATTTCACATTTTTGTTTTTATGCTGGCGTTTTTTGTGGGTAATGGAAATTGGTAATGGTTTATCGTAACGATAGCGATATCGTTAGCGTCAAAATAATCGTTTACATGTAGACCTCCGTATTTTATTTGGAATATATTGTTTCACTAGACCGCTTATGTATATGTTTCCATAATTTTCTTCTTTCATTTAAATATTTAATGAGACTGCTGTTATCGATGAACGTTTGAAAGTTATCGCTTATTCCTCTAATACCATTTTGCTCAAAGACAACTTTTTTCCAGCAAAATTTTTTTTTTTTAACGATTTCTAAATGATTTAATTATTTTTCTTTTCTATTCCTTTTGCCAACATAATTATTTCTTATTACTTGTTCTCTGCCGTATGCAAAAATTGTAAAGTTGTAAAATTGTAAAATTGTATTGGCCATTATTTCATTTAAACAATTTTCTGTTTCATCTGTTTCTGTGGCCGGAGACTCATTCAAAAGCTATTTATCTGTTGTATGGCCTGTACGGTTTAATGAGTAACAGTTTAGGCCCTAATAAAACATTTACCACACTTTGAAATTGTGTATGCCGGCTCCCATTTGCTTAACACATTTTGTGGTTTTCTTTCAAGAAACATGAGCTCTTTCTTTCTTCCTTCTAATTTGACTCGGTTAAAGACTGTATTGTGTGTGAGTGGGCGTTTATTTTGTTAGGCTCAGATGTCAGCTGTAACCGCAAACGTTTTTCATCCATTTATTATTATAAACTTCTTTTCAGTACGTATATTTTATTTAAAAATTTAACAACAGGATTTCTACTGAAATATGAGAGTGTGTAAAATGTGACGAAGCAAGAATTTCATATAAGAAATTTAATAATGATGGAGCAATTCATACAGATTAAGGGCCGGAGTTTATCAAGGATATTGAAATGGTTTATTTTTATTTTCACTTTAATATTAACACATAAAAGAAAATCACTCACGAATTCATGAATTTATCTAAAAGAATGTCGAATGTGTTCGGTAGGCGTTAAGTAAATTTTGTGTGGCAGGCAAAGTTTAAAATTATTTAAAATATTTTGCTTTTTAAAACAGCCTATGAGGCATACACATATTTTATTTCATTTAGTGAAATGTCAAATGCAAAGAATTATTCTTAATTTTTATACTTGGAGTGAAATGTTTCATTGTAAGGAAATGAAAACAAAACGAAAAATGTATACAAAATTGAAATAAAATTCTAAGAATATTAGAACAGCTGTTTATACAGATAATCAGCTGTTTTCTGTTAACTAACTTAACCTGGAAAGCTTTCAGCTTGACTGCTGGAAAACACCCAGTATCTAGGCAGGAATCGAACTCGAGATCTCCGTTTTAGTAGGCTGTGCATTATTCATTCGCCTTTGCAGGCTCCCAATGTTATCCTAAAGTTTTTTTTTTTTAATTTTTGTTCGTGTAATTAAGGTTTTACATGGTTTACTTTGATTAAGACTAAGGTTTCGTTTGTTAAAAGCCAAGCCACTGCTTTCATTATTTTAAACAAAAATTTAACAACAAACATTTAAGGAGCGTTGGAGTTATCCTTTAATGATCTCTTTATTATCCTTTTCACACTGTAATTTATTAATTTCAAATCACCGACTGACTTCTATATGATTATGTCCATAAAAATTAATTTAAATTAAATGTTTATCTTTAGTTATTTGTCATTTAAATTGCTTTTTTTGCTTTAGGGCAAATTGTTGTCCTTTATTTACCAAATTATCCTTTTCGCCAACAATTATATTGCTAGTTTTATACTCATGTTCATTTGCATGTTGTGCCTTTTTAGCTTTAGATGTATTTTTCGTATACGTTGTATAATTTTAATTAAATTATTACTATTGGAATAGTTGGCTATTGTACCCCTTCGCTTTGTTGCTTTTTCACATAAAGAGTTTTAAATACGATTAGTTTTTTTTTTGCCTTTTTGTTTTGCCCCCAGCCAACAAATTCATCCATAATTTAAAATCATTATTAAAAAAAAAATATAAATTGAAACCGCATCAGCTGCAAAACCTTTTTGCAAATATTGCATTGTAAATGAAATTTATTGGCAAATGGAAAAGCACAAGTCCTTTGGAAAAGGATTTTAAAAAATTTACTCATCTATTAAATGGAATTTATCTAAATCAAAACTACTTGTTAGAAAATTCATTTAAACGTAATAAACGTAATAAATGGCAAAACGTATTGCAATATATTTGCATTAATAATTTCAAAATATTGCAGTTGCATTCAATTGCTTTATTTAGAAAGTGTCGTATTGTTTTATGAAAATAAATTGTTTTTCTCTTATTCAAAAATGTTCAGGTGAATGTCATAAATTATTATTTTATTTTTTTAATTAAATTTTTTGAAAAGATTTTAATTTATTAATACACAAGATTTTTTTAAAAATATTTAAGAAAAAAAAAACACAATTTTTTATTGTCGAGAATGCATTTAATTCTGCTTGTAGTAGATCGTTTCTTAATATATAAAAATTTTCTAACAAATTTTATATCGCTATACGAAACCTTTAAGGCCTAGTCAGCTAGAACATATCATTCTTATATTTTTTACTTTCTCAATTGACTTGAAGCTGGCGACGGAAGAGGTTGGCATAATAATTTTTTTTTTCAAGTTCTCGTAATTGCAAGTCCACTTAATAAATTCTAGAATATATTTTTGCAATGGTATTTGACAACAGTCGCTTGTCAAAGTATTGAATGTGTGTATAAAAAGTTGAAAAAAAGTCATAGTATTACTTGTAATTAAGGGAAACGTATTTATTGTAAACCGGCTAATGTGAATATACATAGTTTAACTTAGTTGTCAGTTGAAGAATTCTATCTAACTAGGACTTTAAAACTCTTTTAGACATACAAATTTTCTAGTTTTCCTACATTTCTTTAGTTTGATTAATTTTCTTTTAAAGTTTTTTTCCTTGTTCACACACAGAAAGTTTTCATTTACAAATTTGGCTGAAAACGTCAAATGCAACTTTACAAATGTGTGTGTTTAAATACAGCTCTGCATTGTTTCTGCTTCCTCTCTCATCTCCAAACACAAGACTTTGCAAAGAATACTTTGCTTGTCTAAAAAAGATCAATAGGAAATTTTGTTGGCATCCGACTGAAAATGATAAAAGCACAATAAGCTGAAACAAACTACTAAGTATTAAAAATATTTGTTAGAGTCTTTTAATATTAAAGCAGCGATATGTATTTTTTTTTGGGTTATTTTAATTTTACAAATTCTACACTCTATTGTGAGAGGATGTTGATAAAAATCATATTTTTCTATTTTTATGTTTTTCTGCAATAGAATTTGGCAATGAAAAACGCTTCATTGGCAGCACTGATTCACATCAATAAATTTGTTAAGCTTTAAAATCTTTTTAAATTAAATTTATATATATATACATATATATATATATATATATATACATATATATATATATATATATATATATATAAAATTATTTATTTATTGGCTTGTAGTAGCGACTATGCCTTTCAAGCAGTTTTTGCGCTTAAGACTGACCCACCTTACCATTTTTATTCATAAAGACTTTCTCATAAAGGTGGGCTTTGTACCTCTTTCAGACATGCAAAGTTTACTTTAAGAAAGTTTTCTTAATTTTCTTTTAAACTTTTTCCTTATTTACATACCAGAAATTATCAATTACAAATTTTTTTTTTAAAACGTCCAATTCAAAGCTACAAGTATATATAAATATAACTCTTTGAAAATACAACTATGTGTAAATACAATTTAAAAAATTTTTAAATTCTTTCCGATTAACATTTTTGATAAAATCTAATCTTCTTTTAAGCTTATAATATTTTTTTTATTAATTCCCTAAGGCAGTTGACAAGTCAGCAACTTCAGTGAAAGCTCGTAGTAAGCTCCTCTCTTTTATTACCATTCTCAAATATCTAATTAATTAATTTTTCTTTTTCTTGTTTTCTTTCCAGGTAATAAGTGATAATGTTTTTCTCCTTATCTTTTGTCTGCGCGTTTGAAGGTGAGCATTTTAAAAACCACTATTTGAAGCTTAAAAGCCATTATTAAAAACGCATTTTAAAAATTTCTAAAAATATTCTATAGCTCGTATTGATTTCAAGTCACTCATTAAAATACTAAAAATATATTTCCTTGCTATTTTGAAAGCTATTAATGCCTAATTTAGTTAATTAATAATCTCCCGAATGCCACGCATCATCATAAATAATAATTATGGTATAAGAGGACGAGCTTGAGGCATTAGATAAACTTTAGATGTTTTTCACAACCACAAACAAACTAACACATGCACGCAGCACAAACCCACACTTCCAAACAGCATTAAAGCTTTTTAATCACACTAGTGTGTCTTGTAGTGGCATATGAAGTGAGTAATTAAGTGAGCTGGAAGTGTAACAAAGTGTTTAAGAGATTAAGTCAAGTCGCACAGCATTATTTCATCTAATGTGAAGGGCATTTTCTAATCGTTATATTACGCTTATGGACAACTTAAGGAACGTTTATGTAAATCATTTCTTTTTCTGCTGTCGTACTTACTGCATAATGCCTTGAGCTTTACGAAAGATGGCTGGAAGAAGAAACATGCGATAAACCTGAAGATAAATTATTCACAATACAATTTCGTCAAACACTCGAAAAAATAATGCTTAACAAGGTAGTAGAAACTGCAATTTGTAGGTTTAGGGAAGATTATAAAAAAAGCTTTTAAGGAAGTGTTTAATAATGCTAGTAAAAAGGCATATTTTAGGCTCTTTTGTGAAATTTATTTTAATATAATTTATTGCATAATAACGCCCAAAAGTGAAATCGTATACAATCTAAAAGCTTTCATCAATAATTAATTTATATTTTTATTTTTCTTAAGCTATCCACAAGAAGAAAACTTAATTGGCAAATTATTTTTTTAGATACGTTAATTTAATTTGTGCTTTGACAAGGCAAGAAATTTTAATTTTTCCACATTCGTTGCAAAATATAAAAATTTTATAGTGTAAACAGCAACGAAAGTTCAATGAAAGCTTAAGAAAAAGTTACTATTATATGCATACAATTTGCAAATGATAAAGTATGACGTGTGCTTCTTAAGTTGTGTGAAAGCTTTTTCTCTTAAGCAAAAATTTTTTTTTTCTCATCAAGTCAAGGGGGCTTGAGGCTTAAGTTTATAAAGTAAGTTTTTTTATATAGAATTTGTATAAGAAAAAAACTTAAGCAAGTATTCTTTATAAATTCTAGTGAAATAATAAATTTGTTTTGAGGGCAGAGGGGAAAGTTTGATTCTCATTCGTGATCAAACTAAAGTTCCTTAAGAAAGCTTTTTTCTCTGTATACATATATATTGTATTACGAAATTTAAAACACAGGGAAATAAACTAATTCACGTTTGGGAAAGTGGCCGAAGCTTTTTAAGAAAGCTTTTTTCAATTTATAACTTTTGCTAAAGAAATAGCACTTTGAATTTTTTTTCAAGTTTTCAAAAATTTAGTAACTTTGAAATCTGGAAGGTAAAGGAAAATTTGTCATTTTTAATGAAAATTTGCTAGCAAGCTTTAACGTGCTTTTTCTCCGAAGGCAATTTAAGTGACAGTGTAGTATTTTTTGTTTGTTCTGAGTCCGTTGAAAGCAGCATTTGACTCTTTAGGCAGAATATTTTTTCCGGCACATACAACTGGTAATTTTCCTCGAGTGTACTTGCGCTCACAAAACATCATTATGTTTTCTTTATGTCCATGTATTGCTTGGGCTATACTGTCTTTTCTGCTCCTCCGAAGCCGTGTCAGTATTAAATTTTGTATATTTTTACGCTTAAGGTTACAACATAATTAATGCTGCCGGTGCATGAGCACAAATTTCGTATTAATGCTTTTCTATGTTTTAATTTTCATTCATTGTGTCTGTTGAACTTGTTTTTTCTCGCTTAAAAATTTTATGATATCATTTGGATTTGTTATGCCTTCAGCATATGGTGGCTGCATTGCAGGGTGTTACTAATTTCGAAATATACGCACGCATAAAATTAAACAAAAAGCGCTTTAATGTATTATTGATGAGATCGTTTCTTTTCTCGCTTGGAAGCTTTTTCTACTTTTACTCGTAAATGATGGGATTTAAAAATGTATCTCATGTGAAATATATGGCGATAATTATAATAATCTTCCTTCTTTAGTTTATTTAAATAATAAATATATATTTATAATATTTCGGCGATATGTTTCGGAGTTCTAAACAATTAAAATGTAATATGTGTATCTGTCCCGCGATAAATATATATAGATGTATCATATTTTTTTTTTATTGTTATTTGTTAAGATCAATAGTTTTTAGGTGAGAAATGTAAACAGAAGTTTAATGAGTACTCATATGCACATTAAATGCAATTTATAAACGTTTCATAGTGTAAACGGTAACCAATGTTCAATGAAAGCTTACGAAAAATAGACTATTTTATTAATAAAATTAGCACATGATAAAGTATCAATTAAGGCCGTGATTTCCTATCGTAGACAATCGTAAGATCTGTCACATATGGCATATATCGTGGAGGAATGGAATAGTGTGACCTAAAGGTGCCTAATTTTTTTCGACAAGTCGTAAAATTTCCTAAAGTTTATGAAATTTTTCATATAAGTGCAATTTTTATGTAATCAGAGTTTTGTTTTTTAACAATTAGCAAAGAAAATATATGCGAAAAGAAAAGTGTGGCACCAATAACTTAATTTTGATTCGATTTCTTAATCAGGTTTTCCTGTGTATGTATATATGAGTATATGAATGAGACGATAAATGATGACATCCAGTTTCAGTGGTTTCGCATCTAAAGACGATAGTTGACATTAACATTTGAAAGTATAAACAGCTGATTTTCCTTTGACAGTACCAATATTATCAAACCGCATTTTAATTTATTTATTTAAAAATTATTTTTATAAAATAAAAAATCATTTTATAAATTTAATGAAATTATTAAATGACTTTGAATATGGATGCTGTTTTCATTTACAGTTTTTCAAGTTTTAAAAAGGACTTTAGAAAATAAATGAGAATTATGTAAAGCAGTAATAAATATTCAATATCAATAATGCTTAAGCATGAATAAACAGAACATTAATTTTAAATCTTATATTAATAAATTTTTTCTAGAAATTTAATTATTTTTTTTTTGATAAAAATATTCAACGAAAGTTTTATTTTAAAAGTTATCTTAAAAGAAATTTGTATTAAATGAAAATTTTAGTTGAAAGCAAGTCGTTTGTTACGTTTAGTTTATATTCAATTAGTTTCTGGTAAACAAGTTTTTCAAAATTCTCTTTAATTCAACTTTAATTAAACTTTAATTAAACTTTAATTGCGGCTACCACATCTCTTTAATTATTACCATGCTGCTTATATCAGCTTGGCTTTTCCCAGTGACACCGTCATCCCACGAAGGCGTAAATGTCATTAGCATTTTCAACCTTTAATGTTTGTTTAACATTTTTTCTTTTGTCCTTAATGTCCTTTTAATACTCCCCCCCAAAAACCAAAAAAAAAAAAAAAAAAAAAGAAGGACAAAGAAGAACAAAATTTAATTTCCTGTTAATGGAACTGGGGTCTCGGCTGGCTCTGCTATTTGTCTTTTACTTTTATTAAATAATAAGTAAATTTTAATTTAATTATGACTACGTTAATGTAACAATCTTTTTTATATAATTTTTTTTTTTTTTATATATACATATATTTTTTTTCTGTCATGCTTCCGTACGAATAATGTGTTTTTAGTGACACGTTTATTATATTCACCAAATGTCTGTTTGCGTTGTCCTCTTTTATTGTGCGGTGCTCTTTGTATTAACAAAGCAACTTGTTTGGTGTCTAATGTGGTAACGTGATGGCATCGGTAATAGTCCTTGCATGTCAGATCTCATTAATTGTGCTTTTCCTTTAACTTGGTGTAGGTGCAACAATTTTCACGTTTATTATAATATTTTCCAAGCACAAGTTCAAAGGACTCTCTCTATCTCTAGTCGTTTTTAAAAGTAGTGACTGACGCCCTGTTTAAACAAGGATCTCTAAGGAAAAGTGCTATTTCTTTTTTCACAAAAACAAATTTACATTTGCCTCGCTTGAAACGAAGTGACTAAATGCTCGTGTTAAAAGTGTATTTTTCTTTACACACTTTTGCATTATATAAACACTTGACAGAAAAATAATACAAAAAAAACAAAAAAAAAAAAAATTATGAAAAGAAAAAAAAAATTTTAAATTTTTTAATTAAAAATAATTTTTATTTGGCGCTCGGCTTTCGTCTCAAAAGACAAACGAATAGCAGGGCAGATGTCAGAGAGTAAGAGCGAGCGAGATAACGAGTGTGAGTAAGTTACCAACAGGTTATAAATAAAGGTGATAATTACTGTTATTTAATAATTTATTTAAATTTTCATTTAACTTTGCCTGCCCTCCTTCTAGTTGTTGCTCTTCACTTAAATCTTGTAGGGGGGTTTTTTGTGCCCTTTTCGGCACTCGTGAGAATTTACTTGTCTCTGTGTGCGTACTTAATGAGCAGTTGGCATGCAACATTTTGCTCGTGTGTGTGTGTGCTTGTTTTGTTGCGATACGATTTTTTAATGTTAATAAAATAAAGTTAAACAGAAAAACTCGATTTGAATTAAGCGAAGTTTGTTGTAACCTGTAAACACTTGTTTGGAAATGTTGTTCACAAAACACGGCACCGAAATATTAAACATTCACATTTTAATAAAAAAAATATATATAAAAAAAATTAATTTGAGAAAATCACAAAACAAAAAAACACTTGTCGTGCTATTAAATTTACAAAACAACTTATTCTTAAACAATTAATCGTCCTGCGCATACCTTTCAACAATACATTGTTTAAATATCTACAGATAAAGTTGATTTAATTCCTTTCTTGGGCTCATAAATAACAAAGGGAGCAGAAGGAAGAGATTATATTGGGTTTTCCATTAGGTGACCACACACTTGTAAAGTTAAATAAAACAAATGTGAATAAAATGCAACTCTGATAGCATAAAAATAATAATTTTATGAAAATTTTGTTTAAAGTTTTGCAAAACGTACGACTTGTCATGAATTCTGTCATATCAGCTGTGGTTTTAGAAGACACTATTCCATTTTTCCAGTAGATATGTCATGATTGACAAATAGTACGATTGTGTACGATAGTGGATCATGGCTTTAACGGCCGTAAACTTGAAAAAGCTGGTTCTTATTAGAGATTTAGAATATTTTGCGAAAATAGAATCCTTTTTTCTATAATCTATTAATATTATAAAAGAATTTTTATTGCTAATTTTGTTCAACGTGACTGTTAACGTGACTGGTGGTCATTAAATCGTATGATTGCGTACGTTAGTGGACCATGGCTTTTACGGCCGTAAGCTTTAACAAGCTAGTTTTTATTAGAGATTTGGAATATTTTGCGAAAATAGAATCCTTTTTTCTATAATATATGTTAATATTATATAAGAATCTTTAATGCTAATTTTGTTCAACGTGTCTGTTAACGTGACTGGTTGGCGTTAATTTGCTTGCTGCTATAAATAGGGTTCTTAATGACATTGTACTGTAAACATTTAAAATATTTTTTGGAAGCGTAACTGTACCAAATCCTTAAGTTTGTTTGCTTTTAATTGACTTACAACTAAATACCAGATTTGTAAAAGAAAATGCCTTGATCCTTTCCTTAATCTCTAAGGATATGAGATAAGCCAGAGTTTATTTTTTTTTTCTAAACATTTTGGTTTGAATTTTTAGCAAATTTTTAATAATTGGAAATGTTTCATTTTTAATGGGAAAAGTTTTATTCGTCTTTCTAATTGACTGTGTATTCTGATGAGTTCAGTGGTTCCATAGTTTTAAAGTTTTAAGCTTTTGCTGTTTAAATTTTATAAATTGCTGTCCTTAACGAAGCATAATGTTGGCCTGCTGTTGCTAATATTTTCTTCCTTATTGTGGTTTCCCTTTTTAAGGCTGCTGTTGTTTTTTGTTTGCCATTTCGTGTTGTCGGTTTTATGCCATCGAGTTTCAAGTCTGTACTATAAATTTTGTCATTAACCATGTTTTTGTATTAAAATGTACACATGCAATAATGTTGCCACACATGTGTAATTTTAAGTACATGTTTCGTGCCTGTGTTAGTGCAAGCAATTTGAAATTTGCACGCACACACTGAAGACATACAAAAAAACTTCTTACGCCTGCCTAAGCGCGTAAAGTTAGTAGGGCCGCCGCATCGCCATCCTCCAGAGCAAATTGTTTGCCACACTTGCCACACTCACACTACGCGAAGCAGGTTTTTTTTTCTCTTTACAGCAAAATAACTTACTGCTAAAACAGGACTCGCCCTAATACCGATATAAAGCAATGCTTATCATTTAGAGTTCATATGGAAGCATGTACTGCGTATGCAACTTGATGCGTGCGCTTATGTGTTTTATAATGATACTCTGTTGTTGCATTTGTTGTTTTCGGTTTGCTCTTTATAGAAAGGATTTCTTATTATTTTGTTCATTGCTGTACAATGAACGAACATCAACAATAATTTTGTTTGCAACATTGTTGCTCATATTATTTGTTCTTGTTGTTGATATTGTTGTTTCTGAGTCATTGCTATTGCTACAAATGATGCAATGCTAAACAGTTATATGCTTGCCTGGCCGTCACACACACGAAAGCACAAGTCCTGCTACGAATGAGACTACTGCATGATAAATGTCAATGCTTTCTCTCTACTATTTTTTTTATTTATTTTTTTTTTTTTTTATTATTATTATTAAGTGCACGCGTATGTATGAGTATGAGTCGTAGTTTGTATTAAATATATTTACATGAGTGCGCGTATGTGTGCATACCTTACATATGATTATATCCTGTAGCAGTGTGAGTGTGTTTTATACAGACTGCATCAGTAGAGTTATTTATCAATGGAGAAAATAAAAGTTATAAAATATTTTATCATTTTATTGCTACTAAAAACACGAAACATCACTATCTCCATCTCTTTCTCTCTCATATACACGGCTAGATGTGCGATATTAATGTACATACAGTACCATTTTTACGGCTTTATCGGGATTTGAAAGATTGCTTGGCTTGAAAATGATCAGTGTTGTCGTTTTGACAATTTTGACTCCGAAAATTACAATTTTCTTTCAAAGTGAGTCAATGGAAATTTGTTATAATACTCAAATACTTAAAATATACCGTAAATATTTAAACTACTGCCTAAAAATTAATCGTTCGTTCTTAGCTTTTTTAATATAATTTTATGATTTTTAGGACTTACATTTTATGTATCAAAAAAAAAAAAGCTGTTATAAACTCAAGCAAAAAAGAGCGTGTAGAAACAGTCTTAGGTGTATTTTTTTGAGAAGAAAACAGCAACATTCATTTAGTCCTCAAAGTCTGTGCTTTTTCCTTCCTTGAATTTTTATTGGTTGCTTTTTTTAGCAGTAGAACGTGTTTGTTTAAAACGAAAACAAAATTTATTTATTATTTTCTATTTTTTTTTGTTTGTTTTATTACTTAATAAGGAATTTCAAGTGAAGAGTTAATTACTTTTGTTGCAAAAGTTATAAATTACAAAACTAAATTAGATAAATGAAAAAGAAAAAAAATATTTTAAATTCTACTTAAAAGCTTTCAATTTTCCTTCTCTGTTTAAAGTTAACAATCAAATGTGGCCTTATCGAGACTATGTTTTTTATCTTTGTTTTTAAAATGGAAAAATTTTTTTTTATAATGTTATTTGTTTCTTTAATTTTTATTTCTAAAATAATATAATAAAAAAAAGTTAAATATATAATATATAATATTATACATGATACAATTAATATATTTTATTATTTTTTTATGTCTAATATATATAATAAAAAAATATGTGTATATATAAATCTCTATATATATATATATAAATCTCTATATATATATATATAAATCTCTATATATATATATATA
This sequence comes from Ormia ochracea, assembly GCA_963402855.1. NCBI lineage: Eukaryota > Metazoa > Arthropoda > Insecta > Diptera > Tachinidae > Ormia > Ormia ochracea. The sequence goes on along the minus strand of OY727109.1, from coordinate 7,110,792 downwards.
AATCTCTATATATATATATATAAATCTCTATATATATATATATATAAATCTCTATATATATATATATAAATCTCTATATATATATATATAAATCTCTATATATATATATATAAATCTCTATATATATATATATAAAAATGATGTGTATGTTCGTGGTCGATAAACTTAAAAACTACTGGACCGATTTTGACCAAATTTTATATGCCTGGTCTATGGCTGTGAGAAGTGTTTCTGTGTAGTTTGTCCGAAAGATGGCGCCAATATTTTTTTTTGCCTACCTAACCTATTTTCGTGAAAAAATTAATTGAAAAATAAAGTAAATAAATATCACTAGTTTTTAAAATCTATTTGCGCGATAAGCCTATGTTATGTGTCGCTGAAGGCGTTGGGTACTTAATTGGCCTATGGCGACGTTAAATATTCCGACACCGACTCATACATAATATTTTTTTTCTTTTACAAATAACTAAAAACACAGATTTTGATTTTCACCGAGAGGCAGTTCAAAATAAATGAAAAATTTGGGGTCCACCAAAGTGGAACGGGCCCAACTAGTGCAATATATAATATAATTAATATGATATAATAAAAATGCACTTTGAGAAAGTTGTTTAAGTTCTTAAAAAGAAAATTATTTTTTAACAATATGTGTTTTTTTCTTCAATTTACTTTTTTTTAAAAAAAAAAAATTTTAGTTTTTAAACTTTTCGATTTTTTTAAGAGCGATTTTAAATAAATTTAAGAACTGTTCGATTATTATTATTTAAAAATTATTTAAAATTATTTTTATTTAATTATTTTATTTGTTTTTAATTAAATATCTGATTTGAATTATATTTGTAATCCTTTACTTATTTGTTTATTTATTTATTTTGTGTAACTGAATTTTTTTGAATTCGTTTGCCATCTCTGAAGCTTGAAATTGCTTTTTTTTTATAAAAGCTTTTTTTATTTCTATATTTAAATAAACATTTGTTTAATTTTTTCTTGCAACGAAAAAGGCAAATTGCTTGTCTTTAGTTTTGATAAGCAACATACATCTTTTATTAATCAGAGAAAGGAAAGAAGGAGAACTCAAAACTATCAATCTTGCATTTTGACCATGACAATTCCGCTTCAGTGAACACCAATAGCTGGAATGCTAAAAAGCCTTTGGTTATACCAAAGAAAAAAAAAAAATAAAGAAAAAAGTACAAATCTTGACTATACCGCACTTGTGTGGAAGTGGATAAAAAAATGCTTAAAGAATTGACTACGGAATGACCAACTAACTAAACTTTGCAGAAAATAAAATGAAAAAAATTGTACGTGGAATGGAAATTGTTGAAGCATTTTAACGCTAATTTAAGATGCACATTTGTAACGCAAATGTGCTCTCCAGACAAACAAACCATTAAATTCAATTCTTTGATTTAATTTTTTTTTTATACTTCTCTTAAAACGTTCGATTGCTGCAATTGTTTGCCCTGAATTGCTTAGATGTACAAATAAATGAGTGGTTGATTCGTTCGGCCCTCGTTGCTTTCTTTTGTATTTATAATTTTCCTTTCAGTTTTTTTCTACTCCGTTAATGGTTGGTTTGTGCCTCATATTTGTTTGAGTTTTGCTTGTTGTGGCAGCGGTAAGCCATCAGGCAGGGCACAAAGATTAAGAAAATTATAATAGATCAGTCCAGACAAGCTGGCAGAGGCAATAATCATACAAAGAAATACGGCAATTGCAAGCAAATAATTTTGAACACGTACTAAACTCGAGAATATTTAACTGGTTAAGAAAATAACCCAGCACACAATGCTGGTTGCGAATGAAAAGGCCATGTATAATTTTTCATTTAATCAGAATACATTTTCAAGTAACATAAAGAAGTATTGAAAATAAATTTTTTTTTTACTTCAAATATGTATATATAGGCAAAGTTATCGATATTTTATTTTTATATAAACATTAATACAGTTCTGTATATTTCTTGCATATTAGTCTTGTAAATATTAAGCACATATTTTCTATTGTATTAGCAAAATAATCGATAATTTTCTTAATAAATCGCCAAATATATATTTTTTTTAATTATTTCGAAGAAATTTCTTTATAATACATAAATTGGCTGCAGTGAATAGGAAATTATCGATAGCGTTTGTTTTTATTATTAATATTAAATTTGCCTACACATTTTGTATTTACAACACTAAAGTTATCGATATTTTTATATCATATTAGCACTCGTATATTTCTAGCAAATTTTAGTCTTTTAAATATTAAGCACGTACATATAATACAATACATATATTGTAGTAGTAAAGTAATCGATAACATTCTTAATAATTTAATTCTCTATAATTGATAACTTGATGTATTAGTTGACATGTTCCTTCAGATCTTAATTTTTTATTCAAACTTGTTTTCAATAGAAAAATAAAGTTGTTGACAGTTTCCAATAATATAGAAAAATGAATTTATCGATAAAGTTTCGCTTAAAGAACTTCACTTTATAATACTATAATTTTAACAACTTCTGCATACTAAATACAATTCATCATAAAAAAGTCTAAAAAGTTTTTTTACAGAGAAGACCAGATTAGACATATTCACACGCATGAAAAAGATTTGTTAAAATTCTATCCACCAAAGCCTACACTAATTGGAATAGAAGCAAAAGGTTACTGAAATATTTTTCGGCTATATAATGGATAATCGATAATTTTTCTTTGTTGCAATAGTAATTTATTGTTGTTGTTTTTTTATCATCCTGAAGCTATCGATATTTTCTTCTTAGAGTAGTAGAGATATCGCTACTGTTTCTATTCAACAATGCTAGTATTTCTTTATAATGGTATAGTTGACTTTACCTTTTCTATATAGAATAGTAAAGTTATCGATATTTTTATACCATATTAGTAGCGGTATATTTCTTGCAATATTAGTCTTGTAAGTACTAAGCGCATATTTTGTATTGTAGTAGTAAAGTAACCTATAATTTTTTAAATTAATCGGCAAACACAATTCTTTCTTAATTATTTAGAAGAGATTTTTTTTATAATACTTAAATTGTCTGCAGTGAATAGCAAGTTATCGATAGTGTTGATTTTATTATTAATATTAAAGTTGCCTTCACTTTTTCTATATATAACTCTGAAGTTATCGATATTTTTGTATATTTGCACACTTATATTTCTTGCAATATTAGTCTTGTAAATATTAAGCAAATATTTTCTATTGTGTTAGCAAAGTAGTCGAATAGCAGTGAATAGCAAGTTATCGCTAGTGTTTGTTTTTACTATTAATGTTATCGATAGATCTCGTTTGTTGGTTGCGGTATTCATGAAAATTATGTTTCATGTAAAATTAAATTCATAAAAAGAAAATAATTTTTCGTTTTTAATGAAAATCAGAGTAAACGGGAAGTGGTTTATTTTAAATAATATTACTAAAAGCGTTCATATTGTGATCAGATAAAGCTCTATTTTTTTTTTACTTCCAAGGAAAAGCTGGGTAATTAAAAAAATCACCTCTATGAGTTTTCAAATAAATTAAATGGGAGATAGAAAGCTAAGTATGGATCAGGTAATTCCAATATAGAAAATAAAAGGATGGATGTGCTTTTGGTCAGATAAAGCTCTATATTTTTTACTTCCAAGGAAAAGCTAGGTAATTGAAAGTCTCGAAGGATCTTCTATCAGTTTCCAAATAAATTAAAGGGGAGATAGAAATCTAAGTATGGAACAGCTAATTCCAGTATAGAAAAAGAAAGGAGAGACGTGCTTTTGGTCAGATAAAGCTCTATTTTTTTTTTTACTTCCAAGGAAAAGCTGGGTAATTGAAAGTCTCGAAGGATCTTCTATCAGTTTCCAAATAAATTAAAGGGGAGATAGAAAGCTGAGTATGGATCAGGTAATTCCAATATAGAAAAAGAAAGGGTGGACGTGCTTTTGGTCAGATAAAGCTCTATTTTTTTTACTTCCAAGGAAAAGCTAGGTAATTGAAAGTCTCGAAGGATCTTCTATCAGTTTCCAAATAAATTAAAGGGGAGATAGAAAGCTGAGAGTTTACTTGATTTATAGTTATGCTCAGTATTGAAAGGATAATCAGACTAAACATGTTACTAAAAAAAATATTAAATTACATGCAGGATAACAATAAACAAAGAATTAAGCTCGAAAAGGCTTTTTGGTGTGTGTTATTAAAAAATCTCATTAAATATGCTGACTTTGTATTTATACCACAAGAAAGGATACATGTCAAGCCATCATGTTGTAACCCCTTTTCTCTTTTTTCTGTTTTTTTTTTTTTTTTTTTTTTTTTTTTTTTTTTTTTTTTTTTGAGGCACACAACAGTTTCTTTTAACCAAATCTGTAACCATCATTAGCAACTGTGCAGTGGAAAAAACATAAAAAATACCAAAAAAAAAGAAAAAAAAATGGAAAACATTTCTTGGCATGATTGCCTGATGATGATGATTGATTAAAAACGTATATTTTGATCGGCAGACACAGAGGCCTAAACCGCAATGCTCGCTCGTTTACTCATACCAACAGCGTCTTATCAGCTTTTCAGCTTTACAGCTTTTTCTACCAAAACGAGAAAATGTGCATGTGTAGCGAAAGAGCGCTTCATAAAAACAGCAAACAAAATCATGAATTTTATTTGTGTACGATTGTTTGAAGAATGATGATGATGTAAAAAAAAAATATGAGAAAAAGCAAACGGAGAATGAAATACATCATCTGCTGGCAACTTGAAATCAAACATAAAAAGCCTGAAATGAAAAGAATTCTTCCCATTGTAGCACAAACATGGAAACTAAATCAAAGATAAAATTATTTGTGTAGTGCCTGCCAGTACAGTACGCAAGACTATTGTCTTGTTGTGGGCTGTCAAGTCGCACAGAGGAATGATTTCTCCGTTTAAAGGTTTTAAACAAACAAGAAAATCTTAAAAGTATGATTATCTTTGCTTTTTCCTTCCAAATAAAAATATATTTTTATTATATGCCAAGAGGTTTTTTTTTTGTGGATTTTTAGGCTGCTCTTGGCTTTACAATTGCTGCTGGAAGAGGGTGAACTTTTGATGGGATTTAAGATTGGAATCTTTAAAGAAGCTTCCAATAAAGAAGTTTTTAATGTCAGAAAAAGGTCAATATTTGATCATCATAAATAAACAATTAACGAATGAAAACAATATGAAAGTCAATCAATTTTGTGTAGAAAAACAATAAGGAATATTTTAAGCGTCGATGGCCAGCCCAGCAAGCTCATACGAGTATTACGAATATTACAAATATTAAAGCTTGTGCCAGTTTCGTCCTAAAAGAAAAAAATTTAACATTTTCTATCAGAAAAGCTTTTGTTTTGGAAATATATCTTGCAAGTTTTTCTAAGTATTTCAAAAGTTAAAGCTATTCAAATTTAATGTCTATAAAAGAGCTTTTATACAAAACAGTTTTTATTGAAATATTGCTTTCAAATACGAGTATTCGAGTATTTCAAAACCTAAAAGTTTTGCAACTTCCTTTAATAAAAATAAATTTAAAAGCAGTGTTATAAGAGTTTGATAATCTGCAAATTTAAAAAAGCTTTCATAAAGCTTTTACACAAAACAGTTTTTATTGAAATATTTCCTACAAGTTTTCTGAGTATTTCAAAATTTAAAGCTTTTTCAGCTTGTTTTATAAAAATAAATTTAATGTCTATAAAAGAGCTTTCACACAAAACAGTTTTTATTGAAATATTTCTTTCAAGTACCAGTATTGTGAGTATTTGAGAAATTAAAGTTATTGCAGCTTGTTTAAAAAAATTAATTTTAAAGTAGAGTTATTAGAGTTTTGTAATTTGCAAATTTAATAAAGCTTTCATAAAGTTTTTACACAAAACAGTTTTTATTGAAATATTTCTTTCAACTGCGAGTATTCCGAGTGTTACAGAAATTAAAGTTATTGCAGTTTCTTTAAGAGAATTAATTTAAAAGCATAGTTATTAGAGTTTGGTAATTTGTAAATTTAAAAAAGCTTTCATAAAGCTTTTACACAAAACAGTTTTTATTGAAATATTTCTTACGTTTTCTGAGTATTTCAAAATTTAAAGCTATTTCAGCTTGTTTAATAAAAATAAATTTAAAGCATATCTGTCTGAGAATATAAAAGAGCTTACACAGATCTTTTATAAAAAATAGCTATAATAATTATGTTTCACATGAGTTTTCTGAGTATAACAATAATCGAAAGCAGTAATATTAGCGCTTTCTTATAGGAGAGTGTAAGAAAACTTTCATACAGATTTTATAAAAAATGGATTTAATGAATATTTCTTATGAGTTTTCAGAGCTTTCAAATGAAAACCAATATAGTTAAAAAGGGAAATAAATTAAGGCAGAGTTTTTAGCTTTTTATTGTCAGAATTTAAAAAGCTTTTATAGAGATTTTATACAAAAACAAATTGTATATATCCATTATGTTAGAAACAATTTTATTGCTTATACTGTTATTGCTTAGAATAGTTTGGTCTGGGAAGAACGGATAAAACCCATATGTAAAGCTTGCCACTTTCATTGAAATTTCGTTTAAAATTTATTAAATAAGAACATTGAGAATTTTTAATTCTTCAAATATTAAAAAATCAATTTTTAAATATTTTTAAAAAAAAAAAAAAGAGAAAGCTTTTAAAACAGGAACAATGGAAAAAACGTTAAAAGGACGCTGTGAAAATATCAGTGTAATATATATATTGACTTGTTGGTTAAGTAGCAACAATTTTTCTAATTTTCCATAATTTGGCCTTTTTTTAAATTTAACCGATTTTTAAGGATTGCGGTTTTTCTGCTATATTTAGTAATTCTGTTTCATTACGCGTGACACTTGAATTTAATTTAATTTTTTTTTCAGTTAATGCACAATAAAAATTCTTTTTACGTACTGTTTGCAGCTTTTAATAAAGCTTTCAAGTAAACCTTTTTCCACCTTTAATATTTTTGCAATTACTAAACAAAAATTTCAGCGTCCCCTGTAATTATTTTAAATTATCCTTGTGAAGTTTCCTTTAACCTTTAAGTGTGTACAAATTATATATATATATATATTTTTTTGTGCTTCACATGCCATTCGATTCGAAGTCGCCACATGGAAGTTTCACTTTTTGTTTTATTTCTCAGCCCAGATATATATTTTCTTTATGGAGTGTATTAAAGTTTTAATTTAAATAAATTCCAGCCATAAATATAAACTGAAGCTTTTGAGGTAACCTGTCATCTCTCATACCATGTCCTTTGCTTGAACATTTTAGCAATTTCAGTGTTTCATTTTTCGTCATTCACATTTTAATGGGCGAGACTTTAAACAAATATGTTTCCTTAAGACCAAAGTAATGAAAACGTAAGGTTTTCGTTTTATGATGAGTAGGAAAACGTGGCACGCATTTATTTTATTTTTCCGTGCTTTTGGGTGTTCAAGGAATTGCACTAAAGCAAAGTAATTGCGAGGTGAATGAAAAAAATATCCTTAAAGTTGGTAAATTTTACTTTGCAATATTTGAAAAAAAAAAAAGTTTTCAAAACTTGTTGGGATTTAAGAATTTTGTTAATTTATAAAAAAAAAATTTTAAAATTAGAAAAAAGCAAGACAAAGTTGTTATAAAAATCTCTAATTAAATTCAAAAGAAAATTTCTTGCCAAACGGATCAAAGAAGATGCGTTCATTTCAAAGGCTACGCCTCCATTTGAACTTTTAGATTCAGAGACATTTAAACTAGTGCTAAAGCTGTTGATAAACAACTGAATTATGAACCGCTCAAAGTCATCGAACACTTTTGGGCAACGCACTTCGATGTCGCACGCAAAATAGGCTGCGCATTAATAAAACCTAACTAAAAGCTGCTTTGCAGCAAGAATGTAGCAAAAATAAGTTTCGGTGTTCCGAAATCCATTGGTTCCAAACAGAATTCAAACTGTTGGAACTCAGAAACAAATTCAGAAAATACTATCAGAACAATTTAGTATGCTCTCCTACCCGATTTTTATTGTCATTACAGTTTTAAGGTTTCTGGAAATGTTCTCTTATTTTTTGTATTATTTTTAATAAATATTAAATTTTTATAATTTTTTTTTTTTTAACGAACTTAACCTGCAAAGCTTTGGACTGGACCGCGGGGAAACAGCCGGGCTCCGGCTTAGCAGGCTGTGCATTCTTCCTTCGCCTACGGAGGCGTAATTATATATAATTAAATTACATTTTGTTTTAGGTTAGCTTGGCCGACTTTCGATGTGAGCCACTGTATAATTCTTATATAATTCGTATTATTTTTTACAGTATTTTTAAATACAAATATTATAAGCTTGTTTTTTAAAATAATTATTTTTTCTTATTAGTGTAAAATAGATGGCAAATTAAAATTTATATAAAAAGATTTATTACTATTTTGTTTTATGTATTTTTGTATAAAAAGCATTTAAATATATATCAGTATATAAATATATAATTATATTAAAATTCTCATTTAATTTATTAATTACCTGAGGAAAGCACGGATCTTAAGTTTCAAATAATATTAAAAATTTAAAAAATAATTGATCAGAATATTTATATATTTTTAACAATTTAATATTTAATTTTTTTTTTTAATATTCACTTAACATTTATTATTTATTTGCAAATACTTTGGAAAAAATAAAATAATTTTTGAAAAGCCAAACATTTTTTTGTATTAAAATATAATTTTTCTTTAAATTGAAATATTTTTTTTTATGTACAAATATTAATTCCAATTTAAATATTTAATATGTATATATATATATATAAAATATATATATAATAATATATATTCAATGGTTACAATGGTTATAATATATATTCAAATGGTTATGATGAATGATGTTGGTTTTTGGTGCGGTGTGAAAAAAATAATTGAACCGCCTATTGTGAGCATTGCCATGCTCAACAACAATTGCAGCTGAAAAATCATCCTTCCTCTCTGTTGGTCACTTCTGTCTACGAGCTTTAAAAAGATTCCCTCACATTCACAAATATTTGTTAATGACCTCTGTGAACTTTGATCTCTATCGTGCCTATTACTCACCCACTACTTATTGCCATTTTAAGCCAAAGTGAAAAAAAAAACCATCCACCCCACACCTCTTCCTATGGCTTCTATAATTTTATGCCTCTACTGCAAATTCAAGTCTTTCAACAATTTTAATATGCCGCATTATCAAATATTTTTATCTATAAATTTTTTTCGTTTAGAACTTTTAAGGTTCGGCTGAAGAATTTTAGCCAAAAACTTAAAGGGGAATGAAAACTAACAAAACCTTCTTTTCAGCATGTCTGCCACTTAATATGATATTTATTTATCTTATTCAATGCTAAAGATTAATTTACTGATTGCGAAAAGAAAAAAAAAATTGTTTGCCAACCAAAAAGGCGTAAATAAATACAATAGAAAATGTATTAAATGGTTAAGTTATTAAGGTACTTTTTTGGTACTGCCATTTTTTTTCTTTTGTTTTTCTAAACGGTGCATTATAAAACTGCCATCGACAGAAGGGTATGAGCCAGCCAAAGCTCCCGGTATGTGGATTTCCACACATAAATTAAAGGCAGCAGTAAGAAGTTTAAGTTCTTTTAAGGCGTTTTTGGTATCTTCATGCCATTGTTTTTCCTTTCTTTTTTTTATTTCTTATTTCTTTAGAAAAGGTATGATTATTACCATTAAATTGTGGAGGTTGTTTGTAGTTACAAACAATTTAATACGAATTGAGTACTGTAACCGCCAAAAAGAGTAGCCTGTAGAAGAAGTAATCTTTGATGGAGCCAAAGAGAAAAAAAGCTTAAGTTTGGCTAAAACTGCTAAACTTGACTAAAATATTTCTTATTGTTTTCTATTCAACATTTCTTAGACTTTTGTAGGCTTCCAGTACGCCTCTTTTGTTAGTTAATGAACAAAAGGGAGCAACTTTTCCAAAAGAGTTCTTGTGTTTAAAAAATCTTTAAGCTTTGTGGGACCAATAGGAAATGATATGGTACATCATTTGCTGTCGGATTTGTGATTTTGAAGCTTACGGCGAATTCAATCATTCTGAAAACAGTTAGCAACTTTTATAAAAAATAACAAGATTTTTAAAATATATTTTTGCTAAAAATGAAGGAAAGAATTTTTTTTTTCGATTTCTTGAAAAATTTCCATATTTTGATAAGGGGGGACCCTTAGCATTTTTGGCCAAAAATCGTCATTTTTTTAAAACGTCCATTTCTTTATTTTTGAATGAAAAACTTGCGTTTTTATTCCTCTTGCATGTTTATTTTATGTTTTCAAATGTTTGAAATATATTTTTGCTAAAAGTAATGTAAAATTTCTTTTTTTCAATTTTTTGAAAAATTTCCATATTTTGGTACCCTTAGCATTTTTGGCCAAAAATCGTCATTTTTTTAAAACGTCCATTTCTTTATTTTTGAATGAAAAACTTGCGTTTTTATTGCTCTTGCATGTTAATTTTATGTTTTCAAATATTTAAAATATATTTTTGCTAAAAATAAAGAAAAAATTATTTTTTGAAAAATTTCCAATTTTTGATAGCATTTTTGTGAAAAAATCGCCAAATTTTAAAAACCTCCGTTTGTGTATTTTTTATTTAAAAACTTACGTTTTTATTGCTCTTGCATGTTAATTTTATGTTTTCACATATATTTAAAATATATTTTTGCTAAAAATAAAGAAAAAATAATTTTTTGAAAAATTTCCATATTTTGATAAGGGGGTACCCTTAGCATTTTTGGGCAAAAATCGTCATTTTTTGAAAACGTCCACTTGTGTATTTTTGAGTGAAGAACTTGCGTTTTTTTCCTCTTGCATGTTTATTTTATGTTTTCAAATGTTTAAAATATATTTTTAATAAAAATAAAAGTAAAAATTTTTTTTTTCAATTTTTTTAAAAATTTTGTGAAAAAATCGCCAAATTTTAAAAACGTCCGTTTGTGTATTTTTTATTTAAAAATTTACGTTTTTATTGCTCTTGCATGTTAATTTTATGTTTTCAAATATTTAAAATATATTTTTGCTAAAAATAAAGAAAAAATAATTTTTTGAAAAATTTCCATATTTTGATAAGGGGGTACCCTTAGCATTTTTGGCCAAAAATCGTCATTTTTTTAAAACGTCCATTTCTTTATTTTTGAATGAAAAACTTGCGTTTTTATTGCTCTTGTATGTTAATTTTATGTTTTCAAATATTTAAAATATATTTTTGATAAAAATAAAGAAAAAATAATTTTTTTGAAAAATTTCCAATTTTTGATAGCATTTTTGGGCAAAAATCGTCATTTTTTGAAAATGTCCGTTTGTGCATTTTTGAATGGAAATCTTGCGTTTTTATTCCTCTTGTGTGTTTATTTTATGTTTTCAAATGTTTAAAATATATATTTGTTAATAAAAAATAAAAAAATTTTTTTTTGCAATTTTTGAATAAATTTACGATTTTTGATAAGGGGGTAGGTACCCTTACCATTTTTTGGGTAAAAATCGTCAAATTTTAAAAACGTCCGTTTGTGTATTTTTTATTTAAAAACTTACGTTTTTATTGCTCTTGCATGTTTATTTTATGTCTTCAAATGTTTAAAATATATTTTTAATAAAAATAAAAATAAAAATTTTTTTTTCAATTTTTTGAAAAATTTCCAATTTTTGATAAGGGGGTACCCTTAGCATTTTTGGCTGAAAATCGTCCTTCTTTGAAAATGTCCGTTTGTGCATTTTTGAATGGAAATCTTGCGTTTTTATTCCTCTTGTGTGTTTATTTTATGTTCTCAAATGTTTAAAATATATATTTGTTAATAAAAAATAAAAAAATTTTTTTTTGCAATTTTTGAATAAATTTACGATTTTTGATAAGGGGGTACCCTTAGCATTTTTTGGGTAAAAATCGTCAAATTTTAAAAACGTCCGTTTGTGTATTTTTGATTGGAAAACTTACGTTTTTATTGCTCTTGCATGTTTATTTTATGTCTTCAAATGTTTAAAATATATTTTTAATAAAAAAAAAATAAAATTTTTTTTTTAAATTTTTTGAAAAATTTCCAATTTTTGATAAGGGGGTACCCTTAGCATTTTTGTGAAAAAATCGCCAAATTTTAACAACGTCCGTTTATGTATTTTTTATTTAAAAATTTACGTTTTTATTGCTTTTTGCTAAAAATAAATGAAAAACTATTTTTTGAAAAATCAAAAGCTCTCAAATCGCACGATCTGTCTTAGTAGTTTACTATTTCTCTACGAGAAATAATGTGTTTCTCTTTTAAACGATCAATTGCTTCTCTTTCTGTGTGGCAAGAGTAACCATCAAACGATGGCGAATTAGCGAAAACACTGTTTCCTTTTTAAAAAAACACTTTTACAATTTTGAAAAAGTCTTAGTCGGATTTTGAAATGCCTGCTTTTAACGGGTTAATTTAGTTGTTACTCTAAGAAATATTTATTAATTTGTTTAGCAAGTTTTACCTCCTTTAAATGTTTCTGCTCCCAAAAAAGAAATAAATTAAGAGTGCATAAGTAAGAATTGCCTTGAACACAGAAGCTCAAGCAGGTCTGTGCGGCAATGGGGGACGTTTAATATTAGTTGTGGTTGTACTAGTGCCGCAGTTTGATGGTTCTTCTATTCCTATTGCTGCCGATTGTTTGTAAATTGTTCAGGTATTTTTTGGCATGTACTCGTATTTCTTTTGTGCTCGTATCAATGAATATATTTTATGGTTTCATATGCAGTCGTTGTTAGATGCTCAACTGTAGATAAACGCTTAAAACGTTTTATATATTTTATTTTTATTATTATGGCCATTCATTCCACAGTATCGATGCAATAGACTATTGTGTTTTAGTGTTTTAGACTTTTATTTTGATTATTTACGTATATACAAACGCTGCTATCTGATGTTTCTTTACCAGCCATGCCTCAAACACACACACACACACACACACAAATGTATCGATCTGAAATTGTTTTTTGGCTTAAGGTTAATTTAATGGCTCCTCAATTTATGTGCTCACTTTGTTTCCGTTTGATGTTGAAGTTGTCTAATCATTTTATTGATTTTTTACACGTTTGCATGCCCATTAATTGAGTATGTAGAAAAAATTTTGGCCGGTTTGAGAAATATTTTGTTTCGAAACTAATTTAAATAATGCTTTTCTTGAAGTTGATTGGAAAATGGAACAAAAGTATTTGGTCAATTCCAATGAAAATTAAGGCCAGACGGTCAGACGTTTGCAAACATTGTCATGCCCGGTTTTTCTAGTATAGTCAGGAAGAAACTATAAGAATTACAGGGTGTGTAAGAGAGATTTTGCCAATTCCAAAATAATTTTTATGTATCTTTCTTACAAAATGGGTAACTGGCAATTCAACAAAGTCTACTTAAGACAGTAACGCTTCAGTCTGCCCTATACCAAGAGCCATAAGCCAGACTACAACTGTTCAATTGAAGATTTTTTCTTGTTAATTATGCGAGCTTTTTGAAAAAAGCTCAATTTTGAAATTCTCAAAAATGCTAATGTAAGAGCTGCCGCCTGGGCAAGGTAGGAGATGGCTTTAGATCCGTTTATATTTCCAGAAACCGTTTGTCCAAAGCGCATGGAGAATGACATATTTTTTGTTATTTGGTTTGCTTTGACGCGTACTCTTTGCGAGTCTCTGATGCAAGGAATCCTATTGATGGTGCCATTTAAATGAATTCAAGCATATATTATGACTAACCGAATTTTTACTTGAAATGTCTTCTGCTTGGAAACCATAATGTAAACGCACAGCTTTAGATCCGTTGGTCCAAAGTGTATGAAGGATGACATATTTTTTTTTACCAGAGTTTGGCAATACTTTTCCGCAAGTTATTTGGTTTGTTTTGATGGGTACTCTTGCAAGGAATCCTGTGAAATCCCTAAGAGAAGGCAGACCGATTGAATCTTCAATGGACTGGCAGAGCGAAGCTCTCCTCACGAATGCTATTTTTGGCTTGCCGTGCTTAAGAAGCTTTCTTGAAATGACAAATTACAGCTTTTCCTGTTTAAAAACGTTAGAAGCTTTTGTTTGCCCTACAACAGGCATTACAGCTTTCAATCTTTTACTAAATGGCGCTCTTTAAGCAGAAGTCCATTAAAGGCATGCTCGTAGGCGAACTTTGTTAATATTTTCTTCCAGCAGAAATTTTTTACGGCTGTCAGGACATGGTAGTCATCATCATTCTATATTACAGCATACAGTTGTCCTGGAAGAGCTTTCTAAAGCAAGTAGAAGAACAATTTCTGGCATAAGCCACCTACCGCCATGATTTCATTTATTATTTTTTCTTTAGAATTTTTTTCTTGTCATTTTTTACAGCTCTTAAGCGGCTTCTGCTTGTCAAACACTTCAGTTAAATGCCACCGCCAAAGATTGAGGGGAGTACTCAAATAAAAAAGAAGCTTCTTAAAAATATACTAAAAAAAAAACAGTCAGAAGGACAGAAAGATACTCGTATGAATGTGAAGTCAAAAATAAATATGAACGCTTTTTTTCTTATTTAAAATTTCATTGCTACGCAACATGACAAAAAATGCTACACGTTGTAATTCTGTAACTCAATACTTGACTTCCAAAAAAAAGAAAAAAAGGAAAAAAAAAAATGAGAAGAATTATGAAAAAATGGAAAAATAATATGCAACCGAATGAAGCACTATTGCTACCACTGACACTCCGGTACTCGTATTGTGGCAAGATGTTTGACTCCAAAATGACGAAGAAAAAATATGCAGTGGCGGCACCAGAAATTCTCCTCCACGTATGTGTTGTATGTATCACGCTGCGTGCGTTTGTGTTAACTTAAGGAAGCAAATATTATGACAAGAAAAAAAGCTACCGAGACTGAGTTGTTAAATACAAATAAATGCTTCTTTCCAATTTTCTAAAGCACAAAAAAAAATGTTCACTGAAGAGAAGATTTTTACAATGTGTTGATTTATAGTTGTCGACTTTCTAGAATTATTGTTAAATTTGTTGGAAGCAAATAAAAAGGAAATGTAATAATTTTATAAAAAAAAAAAATTAAAAAAAAAAAATATCTCACTGAAGTCTTACAATCAAATCACATTTTGTATGAAATTCTATACCGTAAAGCATGATTTTAAAGCTCAATAAATAAGACCGTAAATAACGCTTGCTGTGATCTAATCAAAAACAAAATGCGATATTAAGTTTAAAGGCTTCGTTTGAGAAATATAAGTGAATGGAGATAGAAAGAGATAGAAATATTAATTTTTACTCACATTTAAGTTCGAAATAACTTTGCAATCTGTTGCATTCTATTGTCATTGTCTTAAGGAAATTTGAATTTAGAAAAAACTTAAATGTCTCGTTTTACAGATGTACGATGCATTCGCAATATAATATGAGAGTATTAGAAAAAAATCTCATCAAAATGGCGTTACTAGTGCCATACTATCGTACAAACCATTTTTTCTTTACTGATTAAAGTAAAAGCAACTCTGATTGCATGAAAGTTGTCATTGCATGAAAATTTTTATAAAGATCGCATATATTTTTTGTGTCGCACTATACAATTTTTTCAACAGAGATGCCATATTTGAGAAATCCAGTTTTTTTTTTTAAATTAATCAAGAAACAAGAAAATCACAGCGCAGTCGAGCAATTGTGAAAGCAAGTTTGTTTACCCATTTGCAGTGATATGCTGCACAATCTACAAAGCTTTATGGCAATACCAATTTTGGCGCATGTGAATGGTTGAGAAGCAGTGGAAATATCTTACTCCGAATTCAATAATAAAAGTTTTTTGTTTTAGATGAAATTCTTATAAAATAAGCATCCATACAGAGCTCGTAGCTTTTAATAAAATCGTTACTTGCCTAATAATTCTCTCAGTTGAATTTATTTGCTTAAAAATATAACATCATTTAATTTTCCTATAAAAGCTTTTTTTTTCTTTGAAGAAATTTAAAAGCGATAAATCATATGGGATAATTTGGAAAACTATACTTTAACACCTTTTAAAGATAATGCTACTTATGATTTTGTGTTCAGAATATATATTGATATATACCATCCACGATATATAATAAGTAGTACTTTCCTTTACTGATACCGTCTTTTATGCATATACAACTACCATTACGAGCTTTTCAGACCATCATACAAAGGAATTTATTTATATGTATTACAATTCAAGACCTTTCCAATGCTATATAGAATGCAGTATTTTGACTGCACGTACAACTGACCCCTAAGGGCTTCTCCTACAATAATACAAAGGAATTTTTTTATGTATATCACAATTCAAGAACTTTCCAATGCTATATAGAATGCAGCACTTTGATTGCACGTACAACTGACCCCTACAAGCTTCTCCTACCATCATACAAAGGAATTTTTTTATGTATATCACAATTCAAGATCTTTCCAATGCTATATAGGATGCAGTATTTTGATTGCACGTACAACTGACCCCTACGGGCTTCTCCTAAAATCATACAAAGGAATTCTTTTATGTATATCACAGATCAAGACCTTTCCAATGCTATATAAAACGCAGTATTCTGATTGCACGTACAACTGACCCCTACAAGCTTCTACCATCATACAAAGGAATCTTCTTATGTATAATACAATTCAAGACTTTTCCAATGGTATATAATTGATTTACTTACACGAATTTTATAAAAGTAGATGTGAATTTTTTTCGAATAAAAAATTCAGTAGAAACTGAAAAAAAATTTGAAAGAAAATTTGTCATCGCTAAAGCTTTTGCATTACATGTGGTGAAGTATTAATTCGGTTAAGTAAGAGAAGCTTTTACAGCTCTCAGTTTTTGAGTGAGATGATTTATTTAAAGCATAGCTGCATTCAGATATCTCTACATTGGCTCCCCTTTCTGAAAAATGCCATTTCCGATTTCAAATAATAACTGAAGTCATTCCTAGTAATGACAGAGCTTAATATTGGAATTATAAAATGTCTCACAACTTTCTTCTTCATCTTCAACTGTTTTGGTTGATCCATCTAGAAACGGTTCCAAAGTCACCAACTTAATGCATTCAGATTTTTCCAATTAAATTCGCCGTAAAAAATAATAATATTCTTTGGAAAACTATCACAATTTTTCAACAATTTTCCAACAATATCTGAACAAAGAAAAGCACGAAATTTTCAATATGAAATAAAAATAAAATGAAAAACGTTTATGCAACTTGTTTGAATGCAAAAATCTTCAGCAATAATTTATAGAAAAAAAAAAAAAAAAAAAAAAAAAAAAAATTATGGAAAAGAAGAAAATCATTTTGTACCAACAAAAACTATTAGTAAACTTTAATCATTTAGAACAACTCTAGAAAAGCACAAGTCCACACACACACACACACACACACACAAATACACAGAGAAAAACAAACTGGGAAAATTTTACTAAAATTGTTCGCGAAAAATTTTTTTATGAGGAAACAAATTGCTTTGCAAGAACTCTTAAGGAAGAAGAACGTCTAAAAAGAATAAACTTTTTAATGAAATTTAATTATAAACTTCGACAAACAAATAAAAACGCCATTTATATTCAAAACCCAACAAGCATGATGCTAAACAAAATTTGTTAAAAGTATAAAAAGGATAAAGAGAGGAAACAAAAATACCGGAAAGCAAAATACAAACAACGAGCATATCAATTTTCTCGATATCGACTAAGAGAAAGTTGCAAGAGGATATTTAAATTATTTGTCTCGCTTTTTTTTTTTTCTTTTCTGTCATTCAGTTTCTAATAGAAAGCGATACGAAAATGCATTTTATAAATTTTTTGCCATCTCTTTTATTCAAGAGCGTACTGAAATGCAATTGACTGGCACACGAAGCAAGCAATGGCCTCAGTAAACTTTAAGCTAAAAAGTTTCTTGTGTGTGGGGAAAAATATTTTTCACACACTCAGGTGTGCATTTGTAAAACTTTTCAATCAATAGTTTTAATGACACATGAAAAGCTGCCTTTTTTTTTAAGAGCATTCAAACAGCAGACAGACGCTTTGAAACATTTCCAACTGGCGCTTTTTTTCCTTAAGTCAAATCCTTCGCGAGTTAATGAGTTCTGCATATGAAAAGGCTTTTGCTATATTTTGGGTAGCGGAAAAAGTCTTTTCGTAGTTCCAATCAAACTTTAACTTTTTTTTTTTTTTTTATTAAATAATTTAATGTATCATTTTAGTCGACTACTTTTTGCCACTTTTCCGCTAGAGACATTATTCCATCCAGGGAAAAACTTTTCTGGTTTCTCGGCGAAATACTGCGACAAGCAATTTTCACAGTAATTTTCTCTTGAAGCCAATTTTACTCCATTAAAGGAGTTTTGCATTGACCGAAACAAATATAAGTGCGGTGTTACAAAGTCAGGGTTATATGGTTGATGCATCAAAACCTTCCGGCCAAGTTCTCCTAGGTTTTGAAGAGCCATCAAAGACGTGTGTGGTCTAGCATTGTTCTGATGGAAGTCGAGGTTCTTTCTGTAGATAAGTTTTTTTTTCGTTTGTTTGCTTTAATCTCATCCATTTTTGACAGCTCATAGTGGCTAGTTCCTTTCCAATCCCACCACACACTTAGTACAAGCTTTCGGGGCATTAATCCTGGCTTGGTGAACATTTGTTGGGCTTCACCAGAATTGCACCACGACCTTTTTTGCACATTATTGTCCTACTTCATCCACTTTTCGTCTCCTGATACAATTCGCTTTAGAGGAAAAGGAGGAAAAGCTTTGTGTTTGAGCTTTCATAGGTCTTGTATAGATATAGAAGATATATATATATGTATTCACAAATTTTTTTCTTTTACGTCTGACAATAATTGTATCCTGCGACAAGCCAGTTCCGAATTCAAATGGAATCAGTTTGCTGTTGCGTCCCCAACTCTCTTTTAGAAAATGAGGCCTTTTAGAATTTACGTAATATTTAAGGCAAACCGAGTTTTACTACTTTTAGTTAGAACTTAAATAATAGTTGAAAATACTTTTGTGGTTGCTGTAATGACAATCATATAAAATTATATAATATCCTTTGTTTTTTAAGCTTCGGCCCTTGAGCTTTTATCTTGATTAAATATCATCACGTAGCTTTTTTCACACAAAAAGCATGTTGTGTATTTGGTTTTGTGGCTGGAAATTATTTTGTTTTATTTATTGCTACTTTGCAATTATTTCAATATTAAAGTTTTTATAAAATCTGTTTCATTGGCTCCTAAAGTCTGACAGCAACATTGCGGTGGACAAACACAAAAAAAAAAAAAAAAGAATGATCACTTGAATTATTGTGAAATGATTTTGCCTGCAACATTTTCTACTAATTTTTAAATGAATAAAAAATGTTTCATTTTACAAAATTCTCAAAAATTAATTTATTACAAAAGTTACATCCAAACAAAAAGAAAAAAAAGGAAAAAGAAATTAAATAAAATTTAATTAAAAATTCTGTAAATAAACCATAAAACTCCACAGTAATACCACATGGTGTTAAAAAGTTCAATGTTTTACGTACAGTTAGCTTTTGGCAAATGAAAGGCAACAAATGCAAATAAAAAAATCAAATACAAATTAATTGTGTCATTTGTAACAAAACACACTCGTTCGAACTGAACACTGAATTGCCAGAGCCAGGCAGGCTGACACATATGCAGCTTTAAGACAGATAGGCAGACAGAGAGACAGACAAACGGACAGACGGACAATGTGATGGCAAAAACAAAACAGCTTTTTATTTATTTCAATACACCAGTAATTTAAATATAATCATGTGAGTTGCTTCTAAAACAGTGTGAATTGTACGTGGCAGCAAACTTTCTAGCACTTAATTAAGTTCAACACATTTTCCGTGCCTCAGAGAGAGAGAGAGAGAGAGAGAGAGAGTTGAGGTCTTCATAAAAATGTAACAGAATAATCGGAAAAGGTTCGTTGCAAGTCGTTGTAAGTGGCCGTTTAAAGTATGAGTGCACATTAAGAAATATTTATTGTTATTTCTTCTGTCATGGCGTGTTAAACATTCAAGCATTTTACTCTCTCGTTGTTTTCTTTTATATTATTTAATTATTTTTTATTAATTATTTTTTTTCTGTTGTAATACAAGTGCGCTCAGTGCTCAGTGCGCAATAATTTAGTGTAAAAAATTTTTTTTATTTTACAATCTAATATTTTGTAATGTCTAATTAAAGAAAATTGAGTTGGAAAATTGCATTGTAATGATTAATGATCAATCAAAAATAAAATAAATATTTAGGGTATTCACAGGTTATGGTATATTTTACTTTGTAAAATATTAACCCATTAACTCGCAGAAGCGTATTAACACGGGCGTGAAAAATTGGCGAAAATGTGCAGACAAGTATAAAAACCGTCGGGGTCGCAACTTATGTTGCCAAAATTTTCAGCATCAAATATATCGGGCCATTAAAAATAACTTAATAAGATATTCAGCTTATTTATTATTTATTATTGTAAAGAAATATTTTCTCATTTACTCGAAATTAGTATTTATAACGCGTACGTTTTGTATGAAAAAAAAATGGAGGCGAGAAATCTAATTTAGAATTTAGGAATTCTCGAAAGCTTTTTTCAAAACTACCCTAATCGCATGATATCTTAGGCCAATTTCCCAAAATTATTTCACCAACAAAAAAAGTGTCTCAAGATGTTGTCAGAAAGAGATAGTAAAGGTAAACAAAAGGGAAGAGAAAGTCGTTATACAGGGTGGGCCAAAAGTCACAATGGGGTTTAAAAAAACGAACTTTTTTGTTTATTTTTTTTTTTATTTTTTTTTAGGATTATATAAATAACATCTGGAGAATAAATAATGGAGGGATTTACAACTGAACAAAGAACAAGAATAATAGAATTTTATTACTTAAATCATTACTTATTACTTTTATTACTTATTAAATTTTTAAACCCCATTGTGACTTTTGGCCCACCCAGTATATGCAATATTTGCAATGTTGGGATGTGGGCTGCACCTAGTTTTGAAATTTACCATACAGAAGAAAATTTTAAATAGTTTTAGTTTATTGTATATATTTTTCAGCTAATAATTATTATTATTATATTACTAGTTGGACGCGGTCTACTTTGCTAGACCCAAATTTTACTTTTATTTTAAATTTACTTATCGCGCAAATAGAGATTAAAAATTAGAGATATAAATTTACTTTTTTAACTTTATTTTTTAACTTATTTTTTTTTTGTACGCAAATAGGTTAAATATGATACGCTATTGGGCTAATTAACGTCGCTACACACATACACGGCTTTCAGTGAAACAGAGCATGGTGTTATCGGCAAAACACAAAAAAAAGTAAATATTGGGCCATCTGTCAAACAAACTTTAAACATAGAAACACTTCTTACGTCCTATAGAGCATGGATATATAATTCGGTCAAAATCGGTCCGGTAGTTTTTGAGTTTATCGATCACGAACATATTTAAATATATATAAATATATAAAAATATATACACATATATATATATATAGGTTAGAAATTTAGATAAAATTAAATATGTTTCAGTTTTTTTTTCGTCCCCTCCTTCCCCTTCAAAATAGTAACGATGGATAGGAAATTTGGTCTGCAGTGCGATAATTATAATCATTTCACTAGAATTATTTATCCACTATTTTTTTTTTAATTTTTGTTGCGTTTTAAAAAAAAATATTTATTGAAATTAAGAATTAAATATTTACTTAATATTTTAAAAAATATTTAAAAGAATTTTTTTTGTCGGCTTTTTTTTGAATAGTGCATTAAAGGGTTAAAAGGCATTTAACGAAAAGCGCATTTGGATTACACAGTATTTGCTTATTTATAAGAAAAATAAATATAGAAATACAAGGGAAAGAGGATTTCGGAGTGTGGACTTGTTTACTTAGAGCCTGGACCACGATGGGGTTCGACAACCAGTCTTCACTTACATTTACCTCACGTTTCCACCTCATCGTGGAACTACTAGGTGTCAATACAACAACAACTGCACGAAGTACTCGCTAGTATGACAACATAAATTAAAAAAAAATTCAAAATGCAGTCCAAGGATTCCATCCCTGCATTATTTGCACTTGCTGCAAATTACACTAAATAAATAAAGGAGAGTAAACAAGATACCCTGTATTACTTACAATTTACCATTAAAAACATGTGGTGAATTGAGCAACTATTTTTATCTAAAGTTTTTACAAAAAATTTCAAATTTTTTTTTTTTTTTTTTATAAAATACATAAAATGTTCGTGTTAGTTTTGCTTCTTCTATACCACAAATGCGAGTAGTAGAAAACTAAAATATTTTTACATCAAATGTTACTTATAATTCAACCAGCTCCTTTCCCTCTAAGAAAAATAAATCCATTCGAGAAAAAGCTTTTAATATTTTACAATACATTTTGTTAATATTTTATCTTTTTTAATACTGTTTCTTGTGCAACATGTTCTTGCACTAAAAACTGAGAATGTAATCGCATGGATAAAAAGAAGTTATCCCCACTTTGAGGAAAACAAGGAAAACGGAGAGCAAAAAAAAAAAAAGGGACAACTAATTTCCAAAGGAAGGAACAGACCAGACTAACCGAACTGCAGGCAGACATACAAAAGAATATGGCCGCAAACAGAGTAGTAGCACGTATTTTATTTTTTGTCTTTATAGATCATTACGTTTTTAGTTACGTACAACTTCAACTGCATTTATTTTAAAATTACAATGATTTCAACATTGAGTAAATAAGAGACGTAAAAGAAGGTCGTACAGTGGCGGCTAAATTATGCTAAATATAAAACGAAGGGAGTTTCAAGCAAATAACAAAAAAAGCTTTTTTTTCTTTAACTGAGATTTCTGTTAAACAAATAGAAATAAGCTTTTCTATAATGGTTTTAATAACATATTAAATTATTCTATTGTTAAAGCTTCAAATTGTTTATAATAAAAATGCCAAATAAAAGGTAAAGTTGGCTCTACTGTATATACATATGTATCCATGTATACCCATGTAGAAAAGCCCTAAACCGCATTTTTTTACAATAGATTTTTTCAGTGTATATATTTCAAATATACACGTATAATGAAATCATTGCAAAAAAAAATGTGAGTTAAGACCTTTCAGCTTAACACCAACGATATGTATGAATAAATGGACAGAAAACTTGCTGTAACATATAATCATTACTTCAAACGAATATTATTATATCGTTAAGACTTGTTATTTTCAAATTAGTGAATTCCAATAGCTATCTTATTTAAAAGCCTTTTTTATACAAATATCATATTGAACAAAAGCTTTTGTATTTGTTTTAGTTTAAAAAAAATTTTTTTTTTGTCAAATCATATAATTTTGAACTTTCTTAACAATTGGTTTTAACTATAGGTTTGCATAAAATATTGAAATTTTTTTCCCCAGAGCTTTTCATTATGCTAATTTTGGTTTTGAAGTAAGCTTTTCAATAACCAAAAAGAAAATCCACATATTAATCCATAGCAATAATCCATAGTATAATTGTTATGGTTATAAAATTCCCGAAAACTTTTTCAATATCAGATTGGTTTAGAAAAAAGCTTTTTGGAAAGCTTTTAAAAAAACATTTCCTTTTAATATGATATGTACACAATATCTAATCCTTTATATGAAAAAAAATTAACATAATAATTAAATAGTTTTAAAAAAAGCTTTTTGGCTTCCGGTCATATGTATTGCATTTTTTGGGGGTTTTTTTTTCGTTTTTTTGAAAACTTATCATGTATTGAATAGCATTGTATTATTTATGGCAGATAATAAAATATCACACAAGATACATTTTATTCAAGTTTAAGATTTTAATTAGCTACAAGTAAATCGAAAAAGAGTCATTCTTCTGAACAACAATGCGACCAAGTCTTTTCTGCTTACCCTCAAACTATTTATAAAGCAATTTTAGAGTAGTTTTGATAATCATTGTTGGAGGATGAGCACAGTTAAGCTGTTAAATAAGACGAGTGTAATAATAAAATCATAAAGAAGAGCCGAGCCAGGCAACCAATCCATAACAGCGGACATAACTAAGTGAATGAATGACAGACTGACAGACTGACTGGCTGACTGTTTGACTGACTGACCATTGCAAATCGTTGTAAATAAAAAATGAGCCATAACAAAAGGCAAAATATCCAATAAAGAAAGAATTTATATTAAGAGTATATAAAAGAAATCTTTTTTCAATAGATCTTTTCATATCAAATAAAGCAAAATATAATATTTAGTCGTGTGTGCATGTATTGGTAAGATAATCGTTTTTTTTTGTAAAGTTCTCACACACTGGAACCTCAAAAAAAAAAAGAAAAAAAAAAAAAAATTAAAGCTTTTGTAGATGCTGCTGATATTGTTGTTCTGTGTATTTACGAAGTGAGTTAAAGAATAGAGAATTGATGATATTGAATGGTAAAAATTTTGTGCTTATTCATGGCACGTTTATGATTAAAAAAGATTACATCACTTGAAGTCATGTCTCTAAGCAAAATAGGGTCAAATTAAAAGCAAAGAAGAAAGAAAACAGATTTCTTTTTAATTTTATTTATCTTAATCTCACTGTTGCTGTTGCTGTAAATATTTGAAGCCTCAATACGATGCGATGACTTTTAATATTCATATATATATTTTTGTTTGCATATAAATAATTTTTATTTTTTTTTTTTTAATTAGTTGGCTTTTCCATTTGTATGATTACATGCTGAGCATTTTCATAAGGGCAAAATTTTGCCATTGTGTGGCTGGTAAAGCTTATTATTTGCTACACGGATGGGAGAAACACATGCTTGACATTAATACAGGGTTTGGCAATACAAGGTTTTCTTTTTTCACTCTTAATGGTCATTAGGTCGTAAAAGCTTTTAGGGGAGGTGCTAAGACTTTTTGTAAAATATTGGCTTAATTTTCAAACTCTTATAAACGGATATGTCATAGGCTAACCGTCTTTGAAAGGTATGACGGGTGTCGTGTTTGTAAACAAAAAGCAGCTGACGGAATAACACACAGTCTTATAATTTTATACAATAGAATAAATATCAGCCAAATATAAACTGAGTAATATTGTAAGTGATCTCGCCTATAACGCAGATCGTGGAAGAAGTCATCATTTCTTAGTTGATACACTAATCAATTAGGATTAGTTCCCCTGCATGGGGGTTTAGTCGCCATATTCAAATGTTCCTGCTAAAAGGAACTTAGTGTCCTGATTGCCGCAAAATGATTTGCACAAGTGTGGCGGGCCATGCTTTGACAGCTGGTCTTTGAAAAGAAAAACCGAGTGGTACCAACACTATGAGGTACTTTTATAACATATTCGCTTTATCATTTCTGTGATTGTTGCCAGAAACTTAAATATTTCTACTTTTTGCGGAAATACTGAGGGGAAGGTGTTCAGGACATTAAACTTTCTCCCTGGAGTTTTCATATCATCTCAATGAACTTTTGAAACATTTTATTATCTTTCTTTAATATCGAGAGGATACTAAAAATTCTTCTGCAACTTTGTCATTGGCCAAAGCGGTTCTAGAACTATTATTTAAAACTTAATTAATTAGTTGAATTTAAATTAATAAAAAAAAAAACAATTATATTGAAATAGTAAACAGTTGAGAAAATGAAATATTTTTGGTACGGAGCCATTCCTTTAAGGTATCATTTTCGAGCCAATAGAGCTGCATAGAAGATACAATAAAAGACAAAAGTAGTGCCGCATTATTTACATTTGTTATTCTAGTTAACGAATAGCAATTGTGGAAACAGAGCCATTGTTATGCCTCTAAGCCTTTTTAACATATTACTTTCAAGTCAGTAAAGCTGTATAGGAGAAGCTTTTTTAAGCTTTATTTCTTTGCAGATGAAACGAAAAAGAAAAGTAGTTAACGAATAGCAATTGTTGAATCATTGAAAACTTCTTGAAAATGTTAATTAAGAACCCGCCTTTAGTTGATTGTCAATCCAATTGAATACGCCTGCTCATAATGATCCAGAGGATGTATGGAATAATCAATTCATGATTTAAATTTTTTTTTTTTTTTTTTTTTTTGTATTTGAAATCTTAAAAGTTGGTATATTTATTTTTTTTTGTTCTCTCTCTCTTTCTCTCCTCTTCCTCTCTACACCAAATTAAACAATTGGCCAATTATTTAATATTAATTTCCGAGGTTGTTTGCTTTTTATATTTAATAAATTATATTGGTTTATAAAATCCTATAATTTAAACACTTTATGAAACACACCCATTTTAACTTTTTTTTCTTCCTTTTTTTTTTTTAAATTTTTATTTATCCAAAGCCTGTTTTCCATTGTTGGCAGTCCCAAGATTAACGCAATTGTGTGGCTGGTGATGATCTGCTGGGATAATAAATGTAACCTTAAGTCACGCTTTTATTAAATAACCTACGCTGCGATCCTTATACTGCTTTTGTAAAAGCTATCATAAAGCCTTAAGAGGCAGATGCATTTATTTAATTTTTATTATTATTTTTTTTTTGTTTTTTTTTTCTTTTCATTTCTGCTCCCTGATGATCGCTTGTGGTATTAAATTCGTACACACGCACACGCACACACATATAATGCTGGTGCGTTAAATAAACAGCAACTCGTTTGTGTTCTTTCTGATTGGCCAATAAATAAAAAAGCGACCGACTACGACTGCCTTTGCAAGTTTAACAATAGTCTGTAATTTACTTTTAAGAACAAAAGTGTTTACGATTAGTGTACGCAAATAGTAATTTCACTGGGATCCGCATTAATTGGCCACATCCATTCGGTAAAATTTCATGTTTTGGTACCTCCACACTTTTATTACAGTGCGCAACAAAATTACATTGAAAAATGGAAAGGTGTTTACGATTAGTGTACGCAAATAGCAATTTCACTGGGATCCGTGTTAATTGGCCACATCCATTCGGTAAAATTTCATGTTTTAGTTCCTCCACACTTTCATTACAGTGCGTAACAAAATTACTTTAAAAAATGTTTAAATGGACTTAAAGCAACAATTTGTTTGCCGGGTTTATCCTTAACCTCCTTAAACGATGTGAAAAATATTTCTATAGCAAATTAAAAGCTACAGATGCGATTAGCGGATGTAAGTGAGTGTGCTTGTGTGTGTTTAGTAAAAAGAACTGAATTTTCCTCAAGCATGAATATGTGTTAAGAGTTTTACTTTTTATTTTTCCGAACTGTCTGCATGTCACATTCAATAGCAGTAAATTCATTTGTGTGTTTTAAATTGAGTGTATATTCCTGCAATGCAATCTTTAGCTTTGGCTCACTTTTAAGGATAAAATCAAGCAGCATAAAAAGATTAAGATTTCCTTTAAGAATTCTCTTTAGACAAGTTGATCCGTGTTGCTGCTAAGGATGTGTGTATGAAGAAGCATGTTTGTGCGCAAAGGTGGCGGCGAACTGCAAGGAGTAGCAGACTTTCGCCTATAATTTTTTTATAATGCAGCTTTTTTCGCTACAAATAAAGAGAACTTTTTAGGGCTTACTATTGCCCACTCGATGAGTAGAGTACGGCAACCAAACAGCTGATCTCTAAGTGAGAGTTTATGCTTAATTTGACAATCAATTTTATTAGAAATGTAACTGGCAGGTCTTTTATTAAGCAAAATCATTTAGGCCATGCTTCACTATGCTACGCAAGCGTAGGATACATCTAATATGATTTCATCTTAGTTTTAAAAATCGCATTAAAATATCTTTGTAGGTGTCACATGATCATATAATTATGATACAAAGAAATTTTTTCTTGGCTAATTGAAGTAAAAGTAACTCGGATCGCCTGAAAATTTTCATAAACTTTTGCAAATCGTATAAGTTGTCAAGAACTCTGTGGCACAAATAAATTTTTAGGCCACACTATCCTGTCCTAGTTTATCAGCAGACATGTAATTTTGGTTGACATATCGTATTGTTGTGTAGGATAGTGAATCATACGTAACCTTTACAAATGAGAAAACTACTATGCACTGTTGTCTTCTTCTAATCTGTGCATGTATTGCAAGTAATTCTCACTTATTGCCGCTCTCTAGCAACTACATACATACATATATATTTCTATACTCGTATAATCTCTTATGTCGCTGTTGTTATTACTGCTATTGTTTATTATGATTACATATTTAAGGTCTCCGTATTGGGGTGTTGACTTCAATTGACTTTATAATATCTTTACGTTTCGTTATTTTGTCTTCTTTGGAGTCTGAGTGCGCGCCAGTAGCTTGGAATTACTGTAACTGTGTCTTTCCTAGAGGTTTCTTGTATTATTATTTTCTTTTTGTTACAACAATTTTACGCTCTATAAAGTTTTGCGATAAATAAATATTAGTTAAAAATTTAAATTAAAAATCCTGTCTAAGCAAATTCACTTGAGACAATAAAAAGTAATTCGAGAATTATTTTTTTTTTTTTTTTTTTTTTTTGAGAATGGAAAATGAAGTAAATAAGGCAAAGACAGGAAAAGAATTTTTTTTTTTTTTGTTTCATCGGGGAAACCCATGACATTAAAATAAGTTTATTCAGAAGGCATATGAGCCCCGAGAGAGACTTTTTCATTTAAATCAGCAATGCTTTGATGCTTTAATATATTCTCTACTGCGTTTTATATAACTTTCGTTATTGCGAATAACTTTGTGAAATTATAATCACTTTCAGTGGAATTTTAAATTGAAATATTGAATAAGATTTAATTTCCTGCTGCACCCTTAATTCTTATTTAAAACTACACTCCTTAGATTTATTTATACAAAACTTTGCTTCCTAATTTTTTTTTATATTTTTTTTTTTCCTTTTACCTTCAACAAAAACTTATCTCAATCATAATCGTCAATTTTATCTTGTGTTTTCTTATTTCTTTGCTGCTGAAACTCTTTAAGTTTTGCTCACTGCGGAAGGGGTTTCTTTGGCAAACTTTTTCCTTCAGCTGGGTTGGGAGCAACCGACATAGAGATAGAGAGAGAGAGAGAGAGGTAGCGAGAGTTCTGTGCCTTCTTGTTAGCAATTATGATTGCACTGGCAGAAAGTGCCTACAATGCTGAAAATGCCAGCAAAAAATAATAACAATCGACGATGGAAAAATAAAGTTTTCCAACAACGCTAATGGCAATGTCATTAGCATTTTAAGTGATAGTTTATTTGGGATTTGTCTACAGCAGCGACAGTCGAAAGCTTTAATTTAAATTGAAATGGAAAAGTAAAGTAACACAAGTGCTAATTTTAAAGTTTCATTTGCAGTCTGATTTCAGCCACCAGCCAGAGCATAGTTTTGCATTTTATTAACTTTTTTCCCCTCCTCTACAATTGCTGGTACAAGTTTTAATAAGTTTTCAATTATTTGAAATTATTGTGGCCGAGCTTTAATGAGTATTGAGAGTATTTTACAAAAACTGTAAAAAGTTTAGAAAGACCAAATATTATTAAACATTTTGAATTTGTCTTTGGGAATTGGCTTTGGTCACGATACTAATGCGATGTTTAGCTAGAATTTGGTTTCCGATTAATGGCAGTGGATGTTATTATTGTTAAGAAATTTGTCGGGAACTTGTAAGAGTTCCAAGAAGGCTAGTGAGGCACATCTTCGAGCTTTAATGAGTTTTGAGACAAAACTTTTAGAAAAAACTGTTAAAAGCTTAGAAAGAGGAAATATTATTAAAAATTTTATATTCTCCTTTGGGAATTAGTTTTGGTCACGATGCCAATGCGATGTTTAGCTAGAATTTGGGTTCCGATTAATGGCATTGGATGTTTTTATTGTTAACAAAGTTCTCGGGAGCTTGTAAGAGATCCAAGAAGGCTAGTAGTGAGGCATATCTCATAGAAGCAATTGAAGTATTCTATAACCGTAATAAGGACCATGGAAATCTTACTCCCTGACATATCAATGACAGCAGGTGTAATCCAACTTAATTCCCACACTAAATGGTACTCAAAGTCCTTGTTGGAAATAAGGAAACCAGCTAAATTTTTTTCATAATGGAATAAAATAATCAATAGCGTCTATGCGATACAATTTTTATGTAAAATTTCTCATAACTTTTCATTTGACTTCCTTATTCTATATTGCTTTAAAAACCCTGTTCCTCTTTAAAAGCTCTACTGGAAGTGATAAAATTAGCCAAATCTAATTATAGGTAATCGCTACTTGGAGGCATGCTGGGAGCGTGATGAGCGTTTGAGCAACATAACTTTTAATTATTTTGTGAAAACAGACTTACTTAACTAAAAGCTCAGTTTGAGCTTTTAAAGCTGAGAGAACTTTATAACGCTGATATTTGATGGTGTGCAAGATAATTTTTATAAATTTTAGTTTATTTAAATAATTTATTTACTAGTATTGGGAAAACCGTCTTGTTAACTAGAAACTAAAATTAAGCTTTTTAAGATGACAAAATTTATTTACGTAAACAATACTTGATGAGTATAAATAGCTGGCATATTGTTTCGAAAAAAGTTTCATACAAGCAGTGGCTGAGCAAGTTTAAGAAACACTGCCACCTGTGTACTAAAAGTTTTTACAATTTTTAAATTTAATTTTTGGATATATAAAGCTTTCCCTTGAGCAGCATTTATTGGTTCCCGAATACAAAGAATACATATATATATTCATATTTTATGCCATATGAATGTCTATATATATATATATATATATATGTGTGTGTGTGTGTGTATATAAAAGTAATTTAAACAAGTGTAGGTTTACTTTTACCCCTGACTTTAATTTGATGTTTCAGTTTTCACATAGAGTGATTGTTTGAAGATTTACATCTTGGCTAGAGAGCTTTAAATAAAAAGTTTTCACTTATAAAATTAAACAGAATCGGTTGTAGCGCCCGCCCTTTACTACTCTTTCAGTTGTTTACTGCTCTCCCTATTAACAGCATGTTTTCCTTCAAAGCTTTGATTGAAAGCTCCTTTTCTAAGTATTTGATTTTTTAACAAAATTTCTGTTAACAACTTTATAAAGCACTACCAATTTGTCAGTCATTTCCTTCGAAATGTATTGAGTTTATTTAATATTTATTTAAATAAATTTGTTTGTCGTCTCACTTCTGATGTTCATTTCCTTCTCGTACTGGCTTGTTAAAACGATATTTTTCAATTTTTTTTTTTATGTTTTTTTTTTTGTTTTTGTTTTGCATTGCATTTTTTTTTTATTGACTTTTTTCCTTTTCTTTTTGTCAAGCTCAGCTGAATGAAGTTTGTTGTGCAGTATACTTTTGGCGTACAACACTCGTACCGTACAATTTTAACAAGCAATAAATATTGAATTATTTTTTTTTATTATTTTTTTTTTTTATTATTTTTTTTTTTTGTGTTGCATTCTAACGAAATTCAATACCAATTTTCCCACATACATCGACTTACTTGCTAAAGACTCAGAGTGGAGCTGCATGTAAAAAATAATAGTAACAAAAAAAAAAAGAGTATAAAATTGAAAAAGTTTATTGGAAACTTCTGGTCTGAAATTGTCGATGTGTGCATGTTATCATGTAAGTGACTCTTTCCACCCACAAATTGAAATGCAACAGTCACGGATATTTTTGCTGTTCTTTCGAAAAGAGTGTTTAGTTTCACACTGCAGCAATAAATACATTTAGCTGTCAAACATTTTGTATGCAATATATATTTCAGCACATACAGGCAGTGGCTGAGAAAATTTAAGAAACACTGCCGCCTGTGTTTTACAACTTTTCACAATTTTTAAATTTATTTTTAAAAATATCATTTGTTTTTTCTCCAAGCAAAATTTTTTTGGTTAGCGACTACACAGTAAAAAAAAAAAAAAAAAAAAAAATTAATAAGAATAATAATTTATACAAGTGTATGTTTACTTTTGCCCCGAACTTTAAACAACTTTTCAGCTGGCACATAGACTGAGTTGTTAAAAAAAGTGTAACGTCGTGTTAGTTTCCTTCGTGGCATAAAATATGAATGTGACAACATTTGACTTCTACATATCGGATTGTAAAGCGAATAAAACAGTTTTATGTTCGACAATTTTTTTTTTATTTTATTTCTTTTTTTATTATTTTTTTTTATTATTTTTTGCTTTTTGCTATTGTAAACTCATTGATGCAGTTTTAATGGAGATCATAAGCAGAAAGTTAAGATATTTTATATTTGCTAACAAATTATAGCACTTTATTTTTGACGTTTTTGAAGTTGTTTCATGAAAAAAGTTTGAAAAATAAATTTGAAATATGATTCAGCTTTCGAACTTAATAAAAAGTAATAATTCAAAGTTATTGATTTGGTTTTTAAACTGTAATTTATTTAAATGAATTGATTGCAAATAAACTCGTTTAATTTAAAACAAATGAACTACAAGTCAAGTTTGTGAAAAAATATTAAAATTTTTATTTGCGGCTTTGGTGAGCCCTTCTCCAAGACAATGTTTCATAACTATTTTTGTGCACTGTGATTATACTGCATTGCAGTAAACTTTAATTTTGCAATTAATTTCACATTACTAAGAAATGTTAAAATTTTTAATAATAAAAATGAATAAATAAAATGGACTTATTTTTCTAAAATTGAAACTTAGCAGTGAGTTTGCCTACCAGGCATGTGCTCAGGAGATCTCAGGAGATACGCAACAAAAATGTCGATCAGACGGACAGAGAGACCGACAGAGAGACCGACAGACAGACAGCGAGACAGCCAAAGCTTAACCAACTATCTTAACTTGCTATCTGGATCCAGAATATAAAAAACTTTATAGGGTAGCAAACTAATATTGTTTAAATTACCACATTTTATATGAAACAATTCCAGTGCCCTTTTTCATTTTTCCTGCGCTGTCTATCACGCATACAAACAAAATGATTTTGGGTAGTTTGAGAGTGTCAATACTGCTGTCAGTAAATTTTATCTAAAGAAATTATTATTTTTTCACTAACTCAATCTGCAAAGCTTACGGCTAGTCCGCAGGAGAACAGTAACGGTCTTAGCAGGAATCGAATCCACGACCTCCGGCTTAGTAGGCTGTGTAGTATTCACTCTCCTATGGATATCCAATCCCAAAAGCACAAAAGATAACACTAAACCGTTTTCCCTTAAACAAACTGTGATCGCATAAATAAAATAATAAACTCATTGTATTAAAATTTTAAATAAATTTACTTTTAAAATTACTTAAAAAATAAAAAAAAAGTAATTCATTATAAATATATGTATAAGGAGCAGGATATCAGACTGGCAAACTAAACTTTGGAAACTATTGCTAACCGTTTTAATATTTATTTATTCCCAACATTTTTAAAATTTTTTTTTTTAAATAAAACTTTTTTGAATTGTGTAAAAAATCCTTGACAAAACGAAATTATTAAAATTAAAGGGGAAAGGCAGACTGAATTTTTTTTTTTACAAAAGCTTGACTGTTTAGCTTTTGGCTTGAAAAAAATTTATGATGTAGTTGGTAATCGAACACGCGACCTCCGGTTTACTAGGCTAAGCATTATTTATTCTCTTGTGGTGGAACTCGCTTCGAAACTGCCTGATGTCCCAAAGTAAAATAAAATATATATGTATATAAAAACAAAATAAAAAAAATAATTTATTTTATTATATTTTTTTCCGAATATTTTTCCGCTTCTTGTGTAAGAATTTTTAACCAAAACAATTTAATCCTTTTCGTAATATAATCCTTAAACACAATATATCGATATCAAATAATTGAAATGAAATTGCGTCCTTTTTGTCCTTGTAGTTGTTTTGCCCTTAAAGCTTAATTTTTGTATAAGTTTCTAATATTCTGTGGAAAATTTCGTAATCTTCATAATTGGCTGCGTAGTAGATTTTTTCATGCCTAAAACCACTAATAACTATCCGAATCCTTCAATCACTCTTGTATATTTAAAATAAAATCCCGTCTCATTTCTATAGCAAACAGAAAAAAGCCAACTGTAATTCCTGGATATCAAAGAACAAACCGGAAGAGAAGGTTGTATGTAAAAATAGAATATTTTTTTCTTTGTTTGCTTAATGGCAGCCAGCAAAATACTCGTATGCCACAGAATTGGGATGGAGGATGGAAACAGATTGTCAAATCGACATTCATGCCGTCTAATGCCAACCAAAGGAATCAGCGAAGCAGTAAAGCAGCCTGGAAAATAAATAAAGCAAAATCCAACCAGAGAAATAAACGAAATCGCTGTTGGACAGACCGATTTACGGACAGACGGTAACAAAATCGCAAAATGTTTGCAACGAAAAACAATATTTTTGTTGTTTTTATATTTTCCTTCAAAGTTAATACTACTGCTAAATACATGAAATTGTTTTATTGACTTCCAAAACAAAAACATGCCTCAAACATGGAAAAGGGATAAAAGCTGTCGCAAATAGAAGTGGTAACAAAGGAAAAACGCCATCAAGTGTATGAAGTTTAAAGAAAAATTACAAATTAAAATATAATTTGCTTTAAAGCTTGACAATGCTTCAGATGTCAAAGGATCTGCAGGACATTTAATATTGTCTACTACGAACTGTTTTAGATGTAAATAATTTTGAAATTTTCTTCTTTAATATGATATAAAGAAAACTAAATTTTCGTAAGATTTGTGAAAAGGAAAAATTTTGCAAGGATAATCAAGGACATTCAGAACAACAGTTATGCTATCATTGCTTTTGTCTAGTCTAGTCCCTCTGTTGCCACGGAAAAGTTCTCTACTTGTCTTGCATTTCGGAAAAGTACCACGTAGTAATCTTTCTCTAGACAAAGTCCTTCATTCAATAAAGGATTAAATTTTTGTATGAATGCCATCATTCAGACAATTGCTGGAACCGATTTTGTTTTAAAGATTAATTTTTTTAATTTTGCCTCAGCAAACATACCGCCTAATGAGAGCTATGACATTGGACAGCCGGTTTACTTATCCTTTTTTGTTCTTGAGAGCTTTTCTTTATGCCTTGTTTGCATAAATTCTTCGTAGATTATAGGTCTTAGATCCTCGTTAACAAGTTCAAGAAGAAGATAATTTTGGATCTTCTGTGAACACTGTGACCAGCGGCTATGTTAGCTTATTGAAATGGCTGCCACTATGGCAATACAATCTACTATAAAAATAATTTTTATTTTTATCCTGTCGTAAGGATTTCTTTTAGGATTTTATTAGCCTTAAGAACCTTCAGAAATTACAGTTAGGAAGTTGAAAATTGAATCATTTCTATATACACGGTTAAAAATAAAGGACGAATCCTTTTCTGACAAAAAAAAAAATTAAACTTTCAATAAGAATAACTCAATCTGTTAAATGATCTGAAAGGAAACCCCTTTTTTGGCAAATTAAAAAAAAAGACAACTTTATGTAAAAAGCTAAACACAATACATTGATATCGAATAATTGAAAACTAGACTGTATCCTTTTTGTCATTGAGGTCGCATTTAATACAACATCTATGAGTTTTGTAAGTGATATAACTTCGAGTTTAGCATAAAGCGAACTTCTTTTGCTGGCATACAGCAACTACTCACAACTACACACAAGATGTAAAAACACAGTGAACTCCCGCTTATATGAACTTATTAAACTAAGGATAATCGCAACGGTGAGATTCTTCATATTTGCGAACAACATGACTAATTAGTAAAGAAAATGTAGTCTTTGTGCATTAAGAGAACTGCACCGGCTGCTAAAGGGTTAAAGGGAACTTTTTTCTTTGATATAAGATCAGGTAACGGGAAGAATTTAAAAACTGAAATCATAATTCGCATCCCAATTAATTTTTTCGTTCTCCAATTTGGTTTTCCCACCATTTCAAATACATCCGATAGTTGGAAGTTTGTGTAAGCTCAACGCTCCCTTCCGGTTTAATATTTTGGAAACATGGATCTCTGGTATTTAAAATGACGCATAGTTCTTAGATGCATAGAAACTCTATACAGAAAAATTATTCATTAAAATGAATAGATGGGCTATTTTTTGAATAAAGTTTTGAATTAACTCGATTATTCCCCGAACTACATAATTATAAAAAAAACATTTGCACGAAGTAAATAAATTTTAGAGCATTTAATGGAAGAAGAAAAGGGTTCGTATTTTTAGCTGGTTCATATTTAGCGAGTGCACTGTATTTTATTTTTTGTTTGTGAATAATGTTTTGAATTAACTCGGCTATTCCGAAAAGCATTTGCACGAAGTAAATAAATTTTAGAGCACTCAATGGAAGAGGGAAAGTATTTTTATTTTTGAGTGTTTCATATTTAGCGAGTGCACTGTATTTAGTTTTCAATTTGTGAAAAAATGTTTTGAATTTTCGGATATTCCCCGAACTACATTTATACGAAAATCATTTGCACGAAGTAAATAAATTTTAGAGCACTCAGTGGAAGAGCAAAAGTATTTTTATTTTTGAGTGTTTCATATTTAGCGAGTGCACTGTAATTTTTTGCTTCTTTTGATTTGTAAACAATTTTTCCAGTGTGTTTTCATTTTATTGCCTTCATTATTACATCTTTAGAACACAAATGCATATAAAATAAATCATATATGTATACCGCCTAAAGCTACAAAAAGTCTTGTGAACGTTAATAATATTTCCAAGTTTAATGTGCTGCCTCAGCTTTTGTTTTTTTTATTCTTTTTTTTTTTTTTTTTTTTTTTTTTTGTTTTTTGTTATAAGTCTACCCGTTAATCTAGTCACATAATGACTCTCAATTTTACTGCCTTTTCAACTGTAGCACATGTTACAGAAAGTGCTTCTACAGCAAAATTTAAGAAAAAGCAGAGAAATGATTTGAATATCTTTATGTTTTATCGTTTTGGGTGCGATATTAAAAATATTTGGCTTATTTGTAGACTATTTCCTCGCCTTCAATACACTGTGCAAAGGATTTCTACAGTATATTTTTAGGAGAACGTTAAGAATATTTCTTACATTTATTATGATATCCTTCGAGGTTTTCTTTGCGAGTTTTAATGGGAATAGTAAAAGTTGATTAAATCATTGCAAGCCGTTGCTTTCGTTAGTTTAGAAAATAATAAAAAATATATAAATTACAAAAAAAAAAAAAAAAATAAAATAAAAAATGTGTCGTGGTATTGGCGTGTAAGTCTGAAGAATATTTTAAAATGTTTTCATTGAAAATTCTTTTAACAACGTCATTATTGCGCTTCCTGCTCAATTGTCTAGCCTTTATGATTGATGTTTTCCTTTTCTTGTTGATATCGTTTGTTCTGCGTGTGGGCCAGAATTGCCGCCCATTGAACTTGGTGAAAGAAAAGTGGTTAAACGCTCAACTTTTGGCCCAGAAATCACTTTGATTTTTAGCTGTTTTGGCATGACTTCATCTGAAAAGAGTTTTGGTTTTTTTTTTTTTTTTTTTTAAAAACTTTGTACAAACAAAAGGAGGAAAATCTATTCCTTTTTTTTCAAAAGCGCCGCACATTTCCATAAAGACAACAAATTTTCTTATCAAGATTTTTATACAGAAATATAATCAAGACAAGATGGGTAAATCTACATCCCTCAGCAAAAATTATAAAAAATCTCAGACGTCATTAAAAGTATTTTTGTATGTAATAAAAAAACAAAGCAAAATATTTATAATTTCATGTAAAATTTTAAAAAATAATTCGTAATAATTG
Organism: Ormia ochracea; assembly: GCA_963402855.1. Taxonomy (NCBI): domain Eukaryota; kingdom Metazoa; phylum Arthropoda; class Insecta; order Diptera; family Tachinidae; genus Ormia; species Ormia ochracea. The sequence goes on along the minus strand of OY727109.1, from coordinate 7,073,186 downwards.
AGTTAATAAAATAATTGAGAAAACAAAAATTACATTGTAATTAAAATTGATCTTATAATGATAACTAATTTAATTGATATTAATTAGATATTAATGTTATCAATTAAAGCTTTTATTAAACATTAACGCTTCACTAGTCACTTTTCAGTTAGGTTTTGCAGAAATAAAAATAAAAAAAAAAATCGTATCCTTTAGAGTTAAATTTTTATATAAATAAAAAATTTATAATTCAAGCAAAGTTTTTCATTCAATTGATTAATAAATTAATATACACAAAAAAGAAAAAATTTTCTATTTCCACTTAAAGGGAAATTAGCCTGTTTATTGATTTAATTAAAAAGAGAAATCCGTTTTGATTAAAACTTTTATTAACAAAAAAAAAAAAAAAAAAAAAAAAAAAAAAAAAAAAAAAAAAAAAAAAAAAAAAAACTTTCGAAGGCTTCAGTTGGCACTTGTAAATTCTCAAAATCGGCGGTATGGCTTTAATATCGAAAATACCAGAATTTCAGACTATCGAAATAATCTGTTAGAACATGCTCATGAAAACCACTCAAGGAATCTTAGTATCTGATAATGATAAATCAATTTCAGATCAAGCAGTAGAAGGTGTGTACTCGTATGTGTGGGTGTAGTATGAAGTCCGGTTGAAAGCCGCTGCCGCTTGTAATCCAACTCAATGACAGACACTCTTGAACGAAAACTAATGAAAATTGTTGCAACTTTAATAATTATTGATAATTTTATTTTAATTATTTGATTTTATTATTGATCAATAATAATTGATAGCTTGATAAATATCTTTGTTTGTGTGGTTGCGTGTGTGTGTGTGTTTACTCTTATGTGTAACATATAAAGGGCAACATATTTTTTTTAAATAGACACGATTATAAATTGTTTAAACATTTAAGAAAAATTAATTAGTTTGTGCGAGTTACTGCAATTGAAAATATTGTTTAAAAAAAAATATTTTTAATTTGAGGTTATTCTGATACCACACAGAATTGACAGGATATGCTTCTGACTTTAAAATTATATGCCATCCTTTTGGTTTCTTTAATGTCCCAACAACTTTTAAATATATTTCGCAAATCTTAGGTCTTATTAATATTTCTTTTTATTAATATTTTTGTTTTATAAAACATTTTGTTTTATAAAAAAAATATGAATATTTTATAACAAAATAAGGAAATTTTTTATAACAAAATAAGGAAATTTTTTATAAAAAAAATATGAAAATTTTTTATAAAAAAAATATGAAAATTTTTTATAAAAAAAAATATGAAAATTTTTTATAAAAAAATAAGGAACATTTTTTATAAAAAAATAAGAAACATTTTTTATAAAAAAAAAATGAAAAATTTAAAAAAAAAACATGAAAATTTAAAAAAAAATAAAATTTAAAAAAAAAAATATAAAAAATCAAAAAAAAAAATATTAAATTTTAAAAAAAAAATGTAAAATTTTTTTTAAAAGAATCTTGAAAATTTTTTAAAAAAAAATATGAAAACTTTTAAAAAAAAATATAAAAATTTTTTATAAAAATATAAAAATTTTTTATAAAAATATAAAAATTTTTTATAAAAAAATATGAATATTTTTTATAAAAAAAATATGAACATTTTTTATAAAAAAAATAAGGAACATTTTTTATAAAAAAAATTAAAAAAAAACATGAAAATTTAAAAAAAAAAATTAAATTTTTTTTAAAAAAAATATGAAAAATTAAAAAAAAAATATTAAATTTTTAAAAAAAAAAATGTAAAATTTTTTTTAAAAGAATCTTGAAAATTTTTTCAAAAAAAATATGAAAACTTTTAAAAAAAAATATAAAAATTTTTTTATGAAAATATAAAAATTTTTTATAAAAATATAAACATTTTTTATAAAAATATGAACATTTTTTATTAAAAGTTTTTAGAAAAAACTATAAATACCGCCGATTTCACTAATTGCAATAGTTTAATAAATTTAATAAATAAAGCTACAAATTACAATAATTGTTGCAGAGAATAATGTACAGCCTACTGAACCGTAGCGGGTTCGATTCCTGTCTAGACCCTGAGTTGCCTAAATCTTTGCATGTTATGTTGTTTAAGTAAGGAAAACAAAAAATTAATTTTCTGAAACCTTTTCCTTGTTAAATGCCACTCTCAGTTTCAATTTTGTTCAGAACTGCAAGGAGTATGTGGATTGGATGGTGAGACCAACAGTTTATAATAGTTATCCTTTTTTTTTTTTTTTTTTTTTTATTTATTTTTGAAATTTAGAAATTTAGAAATTGTATGTTGAGCAAGGATATTTTTTTCACAGTATACTCATGTTTAGAAAATCTTTTGTATTGAATTTATTGTTTCTTTAAAAACGTGACTGCGCATGATGCGTTCTTGAAGAAGCGAAGCCTGTAAATTCCATGCTTTAGTGATTATTTGTTATATATTTATATTTTCTTTAATTAAAAAAAGCTGAATTAACCATCAAGTCTTGCAAAGGCCAACAGCCTAAAACCAGAATCCTTAAAACTCCCACAAAGCCTTTAACAGACGGTCATCAAGTGATTATGAATTAGAAAAGCGTTGCCAAGCAAAATCTCCATAAAATTAAAAGTTAGAAAGAGAAAAATAATGCAAAAAATAAGAAATTTAAAACAACACATTCTGTGTTTACTCGTATAAGACTTTTCGTTTTGCTACTCCGCTGCCCCAACAAACTCCTTTGGCTGCAATCAAAAACTAATGCGTAGAGAAAAGTATGCAAAAACATTGAAAAGCGTTTGCAGGCATTTTGTAATTTAATGTTGTAAATCATGGTTACGCGTACTAGTCTGGTGTGTTTAGGTAGAGTGCTTTAGCCACGTGGAGGAAAGGAAAGGGGGAATAAAGTTTGGCTTTCCTGACGTTTTTTTGTACTACCCTTGAGACTTCAACTGTGAGTGAGCATTTCGCAACATCAGTCAAGTCAGCTAAGGCCGTTGGCGAAATATGCCATTTGATAGCAAAGCTCGCGGGGAGTTTGAAGTGGGCGAAGCCTGTTTTAACTATGATTTTATTTTTTTTTTTGTTTTTATTTTATTTTATTTTATTTTATTTTTTCTAAATGTGATTTTTGTTCTTAAAGAGAAGTTATAAATTGTTTAATATATTTATTTGCTTTAAAAGCGATGTGTATCAACTTACGTAAGAGCTTACGTAATCACGTCTATAACTCACGTTAAATAAGTTTCAAATATTAAAAAAACTTTAGATTAATTTCTAATTTAAAAAGATTTCGCGCAAGTTTCTTTTTTTCCAAAGAAAGTTTTTTTTTTTTTTTTTTTTTTTTTTTTTTTTTTTTTTTTTTTTTTTTTTTTTTTTTTTTTATATATATATATATATATAATTTGTTAATGCTGTTTTTATTTGAATACATTCCTGTGTGGAAATCTAAATTTAAATCGCACAAAAATAATGCATTTCTTTGTAAAGCTTTACAACTGCCGGAGACTCCAAAAAATCTTTTTCAACAACTAACAAAAAAAAAAAAAAAAAAAAAAAAAAAAAAAAAAAAAAAAAAAAAATGTGACATTTTTTGATTGCATCAGAGCCTCCCGCTGCCATTTAATATTTTGAGACTTTACAGATAAATTAAATGTTAAACAAAAGCACCTTAAATTTTACAACAAAACGGCCTGTTAAATGATCAACTAAATAAATTTATAGGAAACGAGTGGGTGAGCGGGAAAATTATGAGCATATGAAAGCCCTCAAATATGTGCGAATGAAATATTTATTTAACTTTCAAATCATAAAAATGTTTTCCTACTAAGAAATTCTAAAATAATTTATTAGATTTTATGAAAACTTTTACAGTGCCAAGAAAGATGAACTCCTCGGTTAGCGTGTGTTAGTGTGCGTGTAAAGCCGTGTGTTCAATTAATGAGTGTGTAAATTTCTTAAATGCCAATTAATAAATTCTAGTTTAATGTGTTTTATTTTAATGCATAAAACTTTATCACGTTGTCATAAATTTTTTTTTTTTTAAAATTGTATTGTTATTTTTGTGAAGAATTTTTACTGCCAGCATAGAAAACATGATATTCTATAAATTGATTTATAAAGGAAGTGAGTGTGAGTGCCAAAAAAAAAAAACATATGCTGCATTGCCTAAAAGAAACTGCTTTTGGCAAAAAACTTATACAAATTTTCCTTAGTTGCTGTCGTTGTTCCTACTTTTGCTTATATTTTGAAATCTGTTGGAAAGGCTGAAACAAAAGATTTATTTAGACAGACAACATGAGTGGCTTCCAAACGCCAAGAAGTGTAAAAACTGCAAAAAAAAGTAGAATTTTAGGCAACTTTTTAAAAAGCAGGGACAAGCAGAGGCTGAAAATAGCAAATAGTATTTGATTAAAGTTGACTTTAAATTTAGCAAAAGCTGCTTCATTGCAATACATTTTCACTATAAAAAAAGAAAAAAAAAAGAAAAAAAAATAGTTCTCGTCTAAATCATACAATTTCGACCACTTTTGTTTCATGTGCACTTAAATTGTGCTTTTTTTTCGTTTTCTCATAATTGTATTTGACAGCAAAAAAAAAAAAAAAAATAGAAGAACAAGAAAATCGCAATTTAAAGAATGTTTTTTTTTTTTTTATAGCAAAGCGATAGAGAATAAGAGAGCAGATAATAACGATAAAAGACATGTTAAAGTTAAGGAAAAAAGCACAACACTATTCAGTGGTGAAAATAACAGCGAGAAAAAAATCGGTTCAGACATGTTTCATTAATAGAAAATTTCGTTTTACAAAATGCATTTTTACCAAATGCATTCAAGCGTACCAGCAACAATCATGGCAAGACACACACACACACACACACACGTGTGCGAACACAAGTACTCTCTCTAACAGAAACAATTTAACAATTGTATTTTTAAATTCAAATGGACAGAGCGACAGACAAGCAGACAACACTTCGCTGTGCGATGACGCCACACAACAGCCAATGTTTTAAATGCAATACAACATTTGTTTCCTCCTCTCTTTTTTTTTTTGCTTTTTCTTTCTTTTGTTTTTTTTGCACATTTCTTTTGCAATGTGGCAAGAGACAATTGCCACTGCTACATGCCGCACAGCATAAGAAAAATCAACAAAATAAAAACAACAAATTAAAACAAAAAAAATGTGCTGTTTTGAAAAATTGCTTACAATTCTATTCTTATAAAACAAGGAAAGCAGCAGCGGCAGCGGCAGAGGCAGCGACAGCCACCGCAGCAGCGTATTCCTTTTAATTTTCGCTGTTAGACACGGCGTCTAAAAATTTACACTTAAAACGAAACAAAAATATAAATAAAGTTATCATTGGAGAGTAATGCAGCGCAATGCTATTTGGCTGGGAAATGTTACAAGCAGCCCATCACAAAACAACAACAACGCCAACAACAACAAAAACAACACCAACAACAACCTCCCAAAAAAATATAAAAATCATAGAAAAAAAACTACATTTAATGGGAAAAAATTTATGTTATTCATAAACGAAACAATATTTATCTCCTCTCTCTGTAGAAGCAACAATAGAAACAAAAATTAAATAAATTATTTCAAGCAGACTGAATTCTTGTGAGCTTTACAAGCTGGAGAGCAGAGGTTAAACTACTTTTAAGTTTAAGTTTGAGATAGGGAAAAAAGCTTAATAATCCATTTGCTAGTTGTTAAAAGCAAATTTTGCAAAGTTCAAGTTTCTCTTACTTAAGCATGCTTTTAGGGGGCATTTAAAAAACAAGCATACTTTTAGGGGCTACTTAGAATACAATTGAATTTTTAAATATTGTTTTTATATTGCAAATGGCTAACCTGCACATATAAATATATTAAGGTATTGGCAATTTCCAATTTAAATACATATTAATTTCACTTTTTGCCACATATTTTTGTTAGCTTTATTTAACTTACACAAAAATTTAGTTCTGGTTTAGTTGACTTTCTTATAGTAGACTTTCTTATAGTAGCTTAAAACATTTTGTCATTTTTCAATTGCCAGTTTTTCCCGTTTTATATTTTTAAAACATATGTATGCCAAATTGTAATTTTGTAGTAATTTATATGGCAATGAAATATAAACACTACTCGTTATTATCTCTCCACTGTTCATCTATTTACCAAGATTGTCATTATTTAAAGTGTGCAAGTATAGAAGAAATGCGATAGTGTTGGAGATTCGCTCTTACACTACTAAAGTCATCTTATTAATAATCCACTATTTATTAATTCACCAATATTGGTATTATTTATAGTATACAACATAATTTCTTAAAAAGCAAAAACTCAATTACTTATTACTACACTACTATTTATTCATTCACCAATATTACCATTATATAAACTGTAAAGATATTCAATCGATAGGTTAGTGTTGGAGAGTGATATATGAATTTTCTTACATTTCCTATCAATCAGCAGTTTTTCCCGTTTTATATTTTTAAAACATATGTATGTCAAGTTGTAATTTTGTAGTAATTTATATAAACACTACTCGTAATTATTTCTCCACTATTTATTAATTCACCAATATTGGTATTATTTATAGTATACAACATAATTTCTTAAAAAGCAAAAACTCAATTACTTATTACTACACTACTATTTATTCATTCACCAATATTACCATTATATAAACTGTAAAGATATTCAATCGATAGGTTAGTGTTGGAGAGTGATATATGAATTTTCTTACATTTCCTATCAATCAGCAGTTTTTCCCGTTTTATATTTTTAAAACATATGTATGTCAAGTTGTAATTTTGTAGTAATTGTACAGGGTGGGCCAAAAGTCACAATAAGGTTTAAAAATTTAATAACTTTTTTGTTTATTTTATTTTTTATTTTTTTTTTTTAAGATTATATAAATAACATCTGGAGAATAAATAATGGAGGGATTTACAACTGAACAAAGAACAAGAATAATAGAATTTTATTACTTAAATCAGCGATCAATTATTTTAACGCAAAGAGCATATCGTCGCCATTAATAATTTCAAGAAATTCAGAAATTAATTGGCCAGCGCGTTCGCCAGATTTGTCAGCATGCGACTATTTTCTTTGGGGTTATTTGAAGGAGCGAGTATATGTCAACAAGCCCGAGACAATCCTTGAACTCAAGGCCAACATTGTTGTAGAAATTCGAGGGCTACAGCCACAAATGTTGAAAGATGTTATGGAAAATGCTCTCAAAAGAGCCCATCATTGCGAAGCTAATAACGGCGGTCATTTAAGTGACATTATTTTCCATACTTAGCGTAAAAAAATTTCCATTTTTTATATTTCATAATCTTAAAAAAAAAAAATAAAAAAAAAAAATAAACAAAAAAGTTATTAAATTTTTAAACCCCATTGTGACTTTTGGCCCACCCTGTAGTAATTTTGTAGTAATTGTAATCCTATATAGTATAATAGTAATCCTATCAATGTAACGCATATGCCCTACTGGGTATTACCACTCGACAGTTTATTCATTCATCAACATTGCAATTTTTTCTAAAGTGCACAATTGTATAAACGAGCCTACTTTTCCAAAGATTTTCCTCCCATTAATTTATAGTTAAATACCATTAAACCTTCAAAACTGATAATAAAGAAATAGAAAAAAGGAAATAATTTGGCTGCATAAGTTCGTAAATAATACGTTTCGGATTGTAATACTTGCGTAGCTAATGGTATTTGGTACTTCTCGCATTAGCCTTCACTGTTACACCAACTCCTGTAAAACTGTTAAAGGATGTATTCTCATTTATAGCTCGTGCTAGCGATGTTCAAAGATTTGCGCTAACATGTGCCAGCAAATGATACCCTTCAGATACTAATCTTAAAGATCGCGTGTTGAGACCATCCCACTAGCCAGAGATCCATTTCAATTACTTTCAATCTTGATTCTAAATTTAACTGTACGAAGATGAGTCTAAATAACAATTTCTATATTTTTATTTTTCTGTTTTTTATATTTCTTTTTGCTGCAATACGGCAGTTATCTAAAGCAAAACCCTGTTTGTTAGCTTAATCCGTGCCGTATTACAGTGCATGTCTAGACTGAACCATTCACACAATTGCTAACAATACAGCAATATTTTGTCGGAAACTTCATAAAAAAAATTTTCTTTTCTTCATGCAACTTCTTAATGAACCTCTCAAAAGCAGGTAAAATAATAAACTACTGTAATTATAGAAAAATAAATATATTTGAGAAGGAAAACAAGAAACTCTTCAAAACACACCTATTGAAATCATAACCAATGAATTTATTCCATTACCTGTTTGAAATGGAAAGTAGAAAAAAGTTTAGATGGTTTTTATGCGCCAACTTTTGCCTCAGCCAAAGTGTGTGTTTGTGACAATTTTATTTAAGAAATTGAATTGTTTGAATTGTTTGCAGCAGTGTCGCTAACACGTTTCCTTGCGCTGTCACAATGAACAGAAATGTAAATAAAAATGAAGAAAAAAAGAAAAATCGAAAACTTTAGCAACTGATTAAGATACGCGTTGCAGTGATAAGTACATTTAAATTTTATTTTTTTCTTTTTTTTTCTTTGCTTTTAATAAAAAAGTTTTAAAAACTTTAGATCTTTTTTTTCTAAATTTTTTTTGGTGTTATTTTTTAACTGATTTTATTCCGACTTGATGCAATCAGTGCAACTGATATTTTGATGTTGCAACAGCAATACTCTTATAAGGTTTTCTCAATACTAACTTTGATAAAAATCGTTTAATTTTTTATTTTCAATTTATAAACAGAAAATTATCTAGAACAAGCTCACTCGGACACAGTTCTGCATTATTTAATCAACTCTCCGAGTTATTAGAATAGGGCGATATATTTTTTAATAACTTCACATATTATAAATCTTAACTTGCAATTAGTGCGTTTATCTTTGTATTCAAATGAAAAATTTTCAATGTTCTATATTTAGTATTGAATTTCTGACTTTTTCTACAAATTGGCAACACTGGAGCTTAAGCCTCATTAAATAATTTTCCTAAAACACTTGCAATATTTTTAAAATATTAAATAGCTGAAGAATCAGGGCTTTTACGTTACACGTGTTGTGCTAATTTATTGCAATTTACGTAACGAAAAAATATATCGCATGCGATATTTTTAAAAACGTATTAAACTCAAAGTATCTATTTTGACAAAACTACATCTAAAAAAATTATTTCTTGTCTTATTTTATTTTATTTTATTTTATTTTATTTTATTTTATTTTTTTTTACTTAATAATAGAATTATATGAGGTTGAGGGGTCATCCGCTAAACTTCTCTATGGGAAATTGAACACCAGCCTGCCGCGTAATAGGCCATTATATCTGCCTATTACGCTATTATACTATAGTATACTATTGAGGACTTCTATTTTATTTCATTATTGTATTTTGTTCAAGTAGTATAAAGTATCTGAATTTTTACTGAATAAACATTTAAAACGGCGATTAAGTGTAGCATATCAGGTAACGTTCTATATGCCTGAGCGTATGAGCCTTTAAAGGATACTAGCATTTTTCCCCCAATTTTTACCAATTCAAATACGAGTACATGTAAATGTATCGTGATAATTTTTACCGCCTTTTCAGAGCGAAGTTGCCTGAACTGTTTATTCTGATATCTTTCAACAAATAAAAATTCAGAAACGTTCAAGTAAAAAAATTAGTTGAAAAAACTTTGAAGGCTTTGCAGCCAAGAATAATAATTTTTTAAATTAAATTCTTATAAAATAGTCTTTCCGGCAAAATACTTTGCTTTATTGTTTTTTTTTTATATCTCTTTTGTAGCAATTTGCGTAACTAAAATACTCGTATAACAAAACCTTATCACTTTAAAGCGCACTGTATTTCGGTGTGAAAATTTGCTCTTTTTATGTTAAAGTTTATATATATACATTTATTTTAAAAATTTTATTTGCTGGCTATACGTGTGAAAATAATTACATTTTTATAATTTTTGTTTAGTAAAAATTTTCGGAAATTTATTTTATTTTTTTTTTGTGAAAAAAAAAAATTTTTTATTATATATTTTTTTTTGTGGACTTAATATAACTATAATAAAACTATTTTATCACTTTAAAGCGCACTGTATTTTTATATGAAATCTGCCTTCTTTTATTCCATTTTGTTTGTAGTTGTAACTGCTGTTGGCAGTGTAGCAAAATTAAACAAATAGACGTCAAAGCAATAATACAATAAAAGTGAAACAAAACAACTTTATTTTTCAATAGACAGAGAGATCTCAATTTTATTTTCCGCTGCTGCATTGGCAAATACGAGTGGTTTATTGTTGCATGCAACTTGACTTTAAATATGAACAATAGTTTTTCATATATATTTTTTTTGTTTTTGTTTTTGTTGTTATTTTTCTTTTTCTAAGAAAGGAAAACTATTAAAATGTATTGTGGTAGCAAGCAAAAGCAAGCAGAAAAGTAAAATGATAGAAAAAAAACTTATTTTCAAAGTCTTAACTTTGTCACGGAGCGCTGACTGTTAGTTGATAATTTTTCAATGCCACACGCAAACAAAAATTTCTTTTTTCTGCACTTACTTTCACTTGTTTAGAAAGGCTTAAAAAAGGATTTCAATTTTTTTGCTATATTAGATTTTTAGAACACACTAAAATTGATTAAAATTGAAACAAATTTTTTTTACTTTTTAAAAAATTTCATGCTATTTAAAAAGTGTAAAATTCTTATTTTGATTAAGCAAGAAACCGCTAAAATTTTGAGGGAATAAACATAAACGACCTAAAGCATAATAAATTTAAAATCCTTGCCTACTTTTAGGCTTTACTTTAATAAAAATCATTTCCCCTGACACCTTACCAAAGTTCGACTGAATATTTTTTACAAACTGTTGCTTTTTTATCAGTGTATACATATATATTTTTTTGTTTGAATTCTTTTGCTGACATTTTTTGCTCATCAATTTGTAACACATTTTCAACTTTTCCTTTTTTTTTTCTCTGCGAATAAACAGAAATAAATTTTTAAAGCTTAAAAAACGACAAAACTGCCAAACAATTTTTCCCCAAACTTTATATTTTTGTAATAATTTTACAAGCACTGAAGTTCATTTTTTGTGTTTTCTTTCGCCCAAAAATCAATAATTTAATAATGAAATTTATGGCATTTATATTTAATGGCCAAATTGCATAAAAAAGGATATTAGCAAGTGCCAAGTTTTTTCCTGATGGTTAACTAGAATATAAATTTAAAAAATATTAATTATAAAAAGTAAATTATTATCTTATATTTCAAAAAAGAAAACAAAATTTTCTATGCTTTAAGTAAAAATATTATGAGACAGAAAATTTTATAACGCAGGAAAAGGATATTAAAAGCCAGCTGGATTGGATGTAAGTTATGCTACAAAAGATACGATACTTAATTTCAACAGTTTTAAGTTGCTTTAATCGAAAAGTTTCCTGCAAGCAGACAGTTGAGAAATTGTTTAAAGACAAGCTTACACTATAAGGAGCTGGTTTAATTCAAGCGCAACAATATTCAGCGACATACAAAATAAAGGGGGATTGTTTTTATGTGTGATGCGTGTAAGAAGGTGATAATTTGGAAATATTTTGTCACTTGAAATAAAAATTTACTTCTTGACTGGTGCAATTTGGCCAAAAAGGTATTGTTTTGGTACCAGCGGCTGTTAAAAAAAAAATTATATCTGCGACGGAGAGTAAAAATATTAAATTTAGGTTTTATATTAGATATAATAATTAATTATTAGTATCTTAATAATATAATGCAATAATTAATAAATCCATCCTCCTGTGGATGTTTTGGCAAGTATAAGGGGGAAAGTATAAGAATTTCTGGACTTAGAAGCACAAAATATGTACTGTTCGTTTTATCAAGCCTCTCCTAAAGGTCTTTGTGGGCGCAAAAAATTAGTATAGTAAGCAATATAATCGTCCTGGAAAAATTATGCTGTCTAGTTAATCCTTGTAAAACATGATTTTTCCTTAAGTACATTCATTTCGTGATTATTTGACATGCCACAAATTCAATTCCATTCGGAAATATTTCAGTCGCTACGAATTCACATTGATGACACAGATATCCATTTCCTGCTGTGATTTCGCCGTAATTGTAATAACAGCCAGTTTGCCAACAAAAAATAAAAAAAAAATAAAAAAATCTATGAATTTATAACTATTAATTTATTTCTGCTTACTTTGTTTCATGCACAAAAAATAATTAAAAAGTTTATAAAAATAAATCATAATTAATTAATTAATAATAATTATTAATTAATAATTATTATTATTATTAAGTATTATCTGGGAAACTGGAAGTTGGTGTAACCCAACCGAATGACGAACTTATAGTGCATAAGTTATTAACTCTCTCAAAGAGTATATAGCCAAGGGGAAAAGGAGAAGTATTGATAAACTAGAAATTTCTGTAATCGCGGCGAATTTTTAGCTAATTAATTTGACCATCTCGAAGTTAATGTAACGAAGGTGTACTTATAAACGTTATATATATAATTGAGGGGACTTCGTACAATCATGTCTCAATGCAAAGTTTCCTTACAAAAGCCTTAGTTAGTACGTAGAAGCTAGCAAATTAGACATTTATATAATTGAGGCGAATTCGTATTAGCCATTCCTGCATTCAGGTGGTGACTTTTCATGTCTCAAGGCAAAGTTTCCTTACAAAAGGCGTAGCTAGTACGTAGAACCTGACAAATTAAACATTTTTATAATTGAGGCGAATTCGTATTAGCCACTCCTGCATTCTGGTGGTGACTTTTCATGTCTCAAGGCAAAGTTTCCTTACAAAAGGCGTAGCTAGTACGTAGAACCTGACAAATTAAACATTTTTATAATTGAGGCGAATTCGTATTAGCCACTCCTGCATATATGTCTCAAGGCAAATTGTCCTTACAAATGCCGTAGCTATTGCGTTGAAAATGAAAATGAAATGATTTAATAAAATAGTTAGTAATTGGTAAATTATAAAATTAAATTTTATTATTTTCTTTTTCTTTTCAGACACTCATTTTCTTCAGAAATATGCTGCCGTCGATAATTAGAAACTGAAGTTGATTACAAGAAAACATCCAACTCCATGAATCGTTTACTTGCTTTTCTTCGCCGAAAAACTATTTAACGATTTTTCTGTTTTTATTTTTCAATAATTTCCTCTTGCACCAAACGTACGAAAGAGTCCTGCGGAATAGTAACAAATACAAAACATCTACATTTTCATGCCGTTGAGTATAAAAATGAAACATTTACAGAGAAGAACCCATGTCAGATGGCATTTAATATCGTTATCATGTCGCCTATCTTGGTTGCACTTAAGCTTATTGTTATTAATCCTGCTCAGCTATAGAACACAATACACTCGGGCATTTTGCCCCTCGAAGTGTCAGTGTTTGGGCAGTGATGCCAATACAAAAGCATTTTGTGTGGATGCCGCATTAGAAGATGTGCCAATACAATTAAATCCAGAGACCAAATATATTAATTTAACTTTAAATAAAATACGCAATATTGAATTTACGCTGCCCTTCTACATGAAATTGGAAATATTGGATTTGTCGCGCAATATTATTGAGACTTTGGGTTCGAAGAATTTCGAATACCAAACTGAAATGCGTACATTAAACTTAAGTCACAATTCTGTAAGTTCATTGCAAAAGGATGCTTTTAGAGGATTGACCAATTTATTGGTGCTGGATTTAAGCTTCAATCGCATAGATTTAACTCATCCTTCCGCCATGAATGATCTGACTTCCCTGATAGAACTAGATCTGACAAATAATAATATTGTCAGCTTGGAAGATAATACATTTCGGAATTTGGTGTCTTTGGAAATTTTGATATTTAAAAATAATCAGCTGTTGGATGTGCCGGCCAATAATTTGCAACATTTGCATTCATTGAAATCACTGGACTTATCTGATAATCTGGTGGAGTATGTGAGAAATGAGAGTTTTGAAGGCCTTCGGGAACTGGTCACATTGACAATGAGGGGCAACGTTATAAGTGAGTTGGACTTGAGTGCGTTTGAGGGTTTGATTGCTTTGAAACATATGGATTTGGCTGATAATAATTTGACGGTAAGTCAAAGGGATTTTTCATTTATATAAAATTATTTGAGTCATAACTAAAATGATATATAGTAAAAAGTACTTTTTTTCGACAAGTTACTTTTAAAAGTACTTTTGCAATAAGTGACTGTGGATATTAAACTGTGGATTAAAATATGTTTAAAATGCTAGAAAATGTAAAGTGTGAAAGTTTTCGTTTTCCAATGTACTTTTTAATTAAAAGTACATTTAATTAAAAATTTTTTATTTAAAGTACCTTTAAAGGGAATCCTTTTGAGAACAAATGAAATGATAATTTAGTAAATGTTTTCTAAAAAGGGCTCATTAGTCAAGGTAGCTATTCTCCTCTTTACCCTTTGCTGGAAGCACTACAGTTTACAGTTGCTAAGAACTTAAATAATGATAAACTTCCCATATCTTAATTGTTTCTGCGATGGAGTGAAGGAATCCATTTTCATGGCACAGAATAATATAATCGTACTACAATTGCATTGTGTGTTTCATATTACTTATTCCGATAATGGCAAAATCCACAAAACATATTACACTTTAATAAAATTCTCTGCAAAATGAGAATTTTTCATTTTATAATGGACTTGTCGTGTTTGCAAATTATATTTTCAGAGCTCTTTAATGATATATAGAACGTATTAGATTTTCTACACATACTACTTTAATAACAATTATTGCCTCCTACATGCTTCTCATGTCATCATACCTAGGAGTTGTAAATGAATTTTGATAGGTTTGAAAATTGGACTTCAAGACCTATCCAATGATATATAAAATGTACTACTGTCCTTTACTCACATAAATTTGATAATCATTTTAATTTTTTTTTTTTGCAAAACAGTGCCTTTAGGAGCGTTTTATGCCATCATACTACTGAGTTTTTAATTGATCTTTGGAAAGTAGACTTCCATACATTTCCAATGATATATAATATGTAGTATTTCCGTTTATTCCTATGACTTTTATAACAGTCGCTAGTTTAGGCATGAGAAACCACATTCTATGCGCTTCTCGTACTGGCGGGGGCATTTTGTGTTTTAAGAAATGCAAATTTCTGAAATTCCCTGGTTTCTGAGTGTGTGTCTGTCTGTGTGGGTTTTGTGTTTTAAAAAACACAAAACAGTAATTATTGGCTGCAAATTTATTTAGACCCAAAAATACGCCAATGAGTGTAATTAGCTTTGCAAGTTACCCATTTTTTTCGCATTATCCTTGAATAATGAGGGGGTAAACACGGTTTACTTCTTATCCTTAATTGTGGTCCTTCAAAAGGATTTCTCTCCTCTTTATGATTAAAAATACGCCAAGGAGTGTAATTAGCTTTGCAAGTTAACCATTTTTTTCGCATTATCCTTGAATAATGAGGGGGTAAACACGGTTTCCTTCTTATCCTTAATTGTGCTCCTTCAAACGGATTTCTCTACTCTTTATAATTCTTAAATTGTGCCAAATATTTGCGAGTGTTGTTACTTAAAAATTTGGTATTACCCTTTGAAAGTATTTTCAAGTAAAACAAACGAGTGCAATAGTTTTATCAATTGAAGTTTTATTACTGGCCCACAGAAACGTCCGGCTTATATCAGACATGCACAG